>OX442314.1:600000-1103686 GCA_949358305.1 Strigamia acuminata
GATTCTTTTCGAGTAGGCGAGGTTGGTGGAGTTGGAGAAAACGAGTTTGTCGTCCGTGGCAGTGACGTTTAAATGGGAATCCAAAATGGCCATCACGAGCAGTTGGTGCGAATGAACGAGCGCTGGCGACATCAAGTTGAAGTAAACGGCAAAAATTGTGATAATGACGGGTGTTAGTAGCTGCGAAAACAAGGGATACAATGTATGGAATACGTTGCGCTTGTCAATTGTCAATTGTCATTACTTGTGGCAGTAGTAATTGTTTTCTGTGGAAAATAAAACACCAACGTTTGTAAAATAGACCGAGGATTTGTTGGAGAATGTGCGACCATTTTTCACGAATCTGTTGCTGCGTTAGTTGGAAGATTCGGAAATCGTTGATTTGTTCCATATGAAGTTCTGAAATGCATGACATTCTTATTAGTCGTAGCCAGTTGAAAGTTTGTCACATTTTTTGTACCAGTTAAGATGTTTTCTTCCGTTACGTATTCGGCAGGTTCGGCGAAACTGCAAGTTTTAAAAAATACGAGTTAAGAAATTGATGAAAAGCGAAATGTACGATAAAAAATAAAAAGCGACAAATTATTTCTCCCCATCTTTGACTCATTTCCTCCCCCCCTAAAATGATTTTAATTTCCCTCGCTCAAACCCCCCCCCCCCCCCGAAACAAGGTGTTTTATGACTGCAAGTATTCAAGCTCTTGCAATGCCAAAACACTCCGTTCCACTACAGGGGAGCCATGTACTAACAACGGACTGGAGGCAACTAACAGCATCATAAAAACACATGAGACATTCCGGGAAAGACTACCAATCGACACCTTTATCGGTAAACTCAGAGAATTAGTTAAGTGTTGGTCACTCGAAAGGAACGTATAGTCCGTTAATGTGAATAAGTTTGCCGTGACGCCATCTGTTTCTTTGCAGCATTACACAGACGGCTACAATTGAAAACGAGCTAAACCAAGTGTGGTTATCCGGTCAATTGATCATGTGAAGTCATACTACATCACCCCGAATGGACAGCCTTGTTTAAATGACAACACCATTGACACATACTTATGTCAGGAGGAACGAAAAAGCTGGCGCCGATTTGAGACATACATCCAGTCAAGAAATCGTCTGTGGCATGTGTGGCATGTGAGGCGTGCTAACGATGAATGGAGTGCTGGAACTTGCACGTGCCCTGTGTTTGCAAAAATTTACATCTGCAAACACATTGTAAGGATTGCAGTTATAGAAAATCTGCTGGTTGTTCCACCGAAGGCCAAAAATGTTCCTATCGGCCAGAAACGTAAGCGCGGACGACCATCGAAAGCAAAGAGAGCATTGTGTTCGAAATGAAAAGAAAACTGCATAATAATATTAAGTGTTGGGGTACGTTGGATAATAATTGGGGGTAAATCTGTTGGGGGGTAAAAAAATTATTAAGGGGGTAAACAGTTAGGGGAGTACCAGCAGGCTCCCCGGCAAGCTCCCCAATGTTTAAGTGTCCGCCGCTCGAAAACTAAGAGGGGTAGAGTGTTGTGCCTTTCGGGGTTTGTAGAGAAGGTTCTTTATATCGTTTGGTTTTTTAAATAAAAAAAATCCGTGGTCAGGTTGTTGAGGTATTGGGGTTTGAAGTTGTGGCACCAGATTTGGAAATTTAGTATAAGTCTTTTTTGTGCCATATACAAATGCTTGCTGCTCGAAAACTATGAGGAATAGAGACTTGTGCTGTTCAGGGTTTGTTTAGGAGAAAGTCCTCTTTCTTTTCGTGTAAAAACCAAACTACAGATAGAACAAATCCCATTTTTTTTTACCACAGATTTCAATCTGTAGTTTGGGCGAATGTGAATGTGGTGCCAACTTCAGCCTGGTCCAAACCGCGACATTTTTAAACAACATTTTTAAACAACGGCTACCTTTCAATTCCCGTTGAAAATTCGGGCTAGAAAATTTTTGATTACCCTCCATTGCCACGTTAAATTAGTTTTGTTAGCACGTTGTATACCGGTACTCTAGCTCACTATAACTTGGGCCTATTTCCCATTGGCTGATCATTACTCCCAACAGTGTTGTGTGTGCTACCACCAGGAAAAATAGTTTCGTTTGGTTTTAAATTTGTTTGATATTTTAATCATTGAAATGATGTAATATTGTTAGTATTTTTTAAGAAAATGTATCTTCAAGTCATAAAATAAAGATTTATGCTGGTTTATTTCAACATTCATGTGCATTAAGTTTATTGCTTGCTTTTTCCGGAAAGCAAACAATTTTCTATTTTTTTATTGGTTGTTTTGTCTGGAAAGGGGCCGTCCATAAATTACGTAACGCTCCAAGGGGGGGAAGGGGGTTTCAAATTTTGTTACGGATCATTAGTAAGCGAGAGGGGGGGGTTCTCAAAAATGTTACGGTCCATGAAAAAAATTGTTTAATGTTTAAAAATTGAAAATATAAGAGTTTTTGAGATTGACTTTTGAAAATTTTGGGGGGGGTAAATTCAGTTTTATTACGTAATTAGGGGGGTGGGGGTTTGGGAATTTGTTACGGCCATGTTAGGAGGGGGGGAGGGGGTCTAAAATGGCCAAAATTTGCGTTACCGTATTACCCCGCCTATTGCCGCATGCCGGTGTAGTGCGAGTATTACCGGCATGCCGATAAACCCCGTTTTTAACGGCATGCCGGTGTAAATGAATACGAATTTTTTTTTCACCGTATCGGTAACATCCATTATACGCCCATTATACGTCGTTCATTTTAAGCAATTTTCGTTTATTTTAAGCAATTTTCGTTCATTTTAAGCAATTTTCACCCAATTTTCGTCCATTTTAAGCAATTTTCACCCAATTTTCGTTCATTTTAAGCAATTTTCACCCAATTTTCGTTCATTTTAAGAAATTTTCGTTCATTTTAAGCAATTTTTGTTCATTTTAAGCAATTTTCACTTATACCGGCATGTTTCGGTCTATACCGGCATGCCGGTATAGACTTTTTACGAACGATTTCAAAACAGTCATAAACCCATGCCCAACGGCATGCCGCAATAGGCGGGGTAATACGGTACGTAATTTATGGACGGCCCCAAAGCAGTCAAAATGTCAGCCAGTGTTTTGATCTATTCTTTAGTATTACAACACGAGTGAAAAGGTTCAGCCAATGGGAAATAGGCCCAAGTTATAGTGAGCCAAAGTATAAGCTGAGATCGTTGTAAACGTGACGTCACGTACCCACTAATTTTTTTTATGATTGATTAAACTGAAAAACTATTCATAGGCAGAATGTTTCTTTTACTTGATAAGAGCACACTCGAACGAAGTAACGTGAACATTGATGTTGTGCACCAGAAAGTCGGATTTGTTCTTCTCCAATTCGAATAAGACGTCGGGGAACAATTCTTTCGCTTCCAGCGGCAATCTGTACGACAAATCATCGCCCGAATGCACGAGCACTCTTGCCTGCACAATATGGCGGGTGATCAATTCCGTGATGGGACTAATATCCGCATTTTTGTTGATCTTTAACACCAAGTTGTAACCCGCGCCTGGAAATAAATAAAATAATAATAAAATAAAATGAAACAAATAAGTTTCGACTTTGACCGATCGATCTTTCGATGTTCTCGTTGTTGCGGAACATTTTGATTTTTCCCGATCGAACCACCACAATTTTGCCGGCCAACTCGTTGGCTTCCCGCGCGCACTTCGTGGCCACGACGATGCAACTGCGATGCCGGTACTTCCTCAACAACTTCCAGATTCGGGGCTTCATTCGCGAATCCACATCCAGCGTGGGCTCGTCGAGGATAATAAGCTGGATAAACAAAATAAAACACGGCGAAAAAGTGATAATCTTCCGAGTTAATCTACCCCCTGGTTGCTAACTAGGGCCATTCCTATCCCCAGACGCCGTTGAACGTCTTTGGGCAGGACTTGTCCGGGCCATGTTTGCTGAGTTTGTAAATCCAAACTGATCAAAATGAAGCTCACCTCCGATTGCAGATCGGGGCCTTGTTTGCCAGCAAGCTGAAACGAAAACCATCTTAAGGCTTATTTCAGCATTTTGTTTTGCAAATTCTTGTTACGCGAGCGTGGAATAAAAGATGTTCTTTAACCGTCAGGAAATTGTACAACATTATGTCGGTCTGCGGGCAGAATCCCAACCGCTCGCCTATCGACACGCCTTTTGGTAACTCAGTTTTAATGGAAATTGTTCCGCTCGTCGGTTCCACGAACCCTGCATTTAGTGATAATATTTGTATAATAATATTGTAAGCATTTTGTGTTATACAAACCAGCCACTATGGAAACAATTGTGGATTTGCCGCTTTTTTCCATTCCGTACAAAACCGTGATTTCGCCGCACTCAAATTGCACGTTGATGTTGTTCAGAATGTACTGCTTACAGTTGTCGTCTTTCTGTATAAAAAAATAAAAAAATAAATAAATAAATAAATAAATAAATAAATAAATAAATAATACTGTACTTTGTATATGTGTGATAATCCAATTGTGAATTGCAAGGGTTTGTCGAGCGATTCGATCATCTTCATCTTTATCGGACTGAAGAGTTCGCCGGTGGACCAATATTTCATCTGTAATTTATATTTTATAAATATTTGAGGCATTTTTTTCCTTACTTTTTACCATAAGAGGAAAATAAAATGGTTTCTGCATTTTCAGTCTGCCAGGGAAAACGTTGTCCAAGTACCAAGTGAAAGCGGAAAAGAAAATGGCGTCAACGAACCATATTGTGAAAATATGAGCGAGCGTCACCGAGTCCAAGTATTCGTATTCGGTCGTGGTCAAATATTCCCATTGCATTCCTAAACCTGATTCAAAAGTATTAAAAAAATATATACAAAGAGTGTAATTATTGTTTACGTCGAGCTTCGTAAGTTGAAATGATGTGTATGGCCCAATACAAGGCGGAATTGGGGAACAAACAAGTGAGCAATTGAAAATGCGAAGCGATCAAATCGCCCGGCTCTAACTCCATTTTTAATTTCGCTTCGTCCAACGACATCGGGAGGATCAAAGTGACCAGCGAAAATAAACACCAAACCGGCCACGCCAATTCATCTGAAATCAATAAATTATTTATTTATTTATTTATTATGAGTAATAATGATTCGTTACCGTTTTCAATGAGACAACTGAAGAACAGACAAGCTGTTAGCGAAACGACGAAATAGATGAAAAGTGTGAGGAAAATAACGTAGACGCAAGTGGACGGAAACACGGGTCCGTCGGAAGTGACCGAGCACTTGAGTAGTAAAAGAATGGCAAGAATGTTGCAAAGTAAAATGAGGAATTCGTGGGAAAACCAACTCAACCACTGCATCCAGCGGCTAATTCCTTTCAACTGCAGTAAGTTCTAAAAGTGTAATTATATACAAACATTAAGTTGTCAACTAATTGTTTACTGCCATTTTTAAATCTTGTTTGGCCCGCATTTCTATGTTAGAAATAAAAATTTGAAATTTCATTTAAGAAAATTTGAAAAATATTCATTTTTTCAAAATTTATTTAATTCAATTTTCCCATCTTTTCAAAATTTATTCAATTCAATTTTTCCATTTTTTCAAAATTTATTCAATCCAATTTTTCCAATTTTGGAAAATTTATTTAATTCAATTTTTCTATCTTTTCAAAATTTATTCAATTCAATTTTTCCACCTTTTCAAAATTTATTCATTCCAATTTTTCCATTTATTCAAAATTTATTCAATTCAATTTTTCCATCTTTTCAAAATTTATTCGTTCCAATTTTTCCATTTTTTCAAAATTTATTCAATTCAATTTTTCCAATTTTTTCCAATTTATTCAATTCAACTTTTCCATCTTTTCCAAATTTATTCAATTCAATTTTTCTATTTTTTCAAAATTTATTCAATTCAATTTTTCCAATTTTTCAAAATTTGGAAAATGTATTCAATTTGTTGGAAAATGTGGAAAATGTATTCAATTTGTTGGAAAATTTGGAAAATCTATTCAATTTGTTTGAAAATTGGGAAAATCTGTTTGAAAATTGGGAAAATCTGTTTGAAAATTTGGAAAATCTGTTTGAAAATTTGGAAAATCTGTGTTCAATTCATTCAATTTGTTTGAAATGTGCAAGATTTACCCAAATCCCTCTCGTTTTCTCTTTAGTAATCGGTTTAACGATCGTGAGCGGCAGAAACAACGTCGTCAAAACGATGCTGAGCGGAAGAACCATTTGCACAGTGCTCAAAAACCTTAACGTTTCATGCTCGTCCATCATCAATCTAATTCGCCCAACCTCTCTTCCTCTCGCCTTCCTCGGCCCGATGCCCAACGAAACCACCGACAAAAACAAGAGCCACGGAACGACCAACTGCGCGCCGGTCACGACCGATTTCGACCTGCGATGTCGCCAATTCTTCCAAAACAAAAGCCGCCATTTTTCGCACAAAGAAACCTGCTTCAACGTGGGAATCGTCGGCGACAAATCCACCGAACTCGACAGCGCGTACTTCGACATATTCAAGCACTTGCCCTCAAAATCGAATCAATAAGCAAACAATGCCATTACTAATACCATAGTTTACCTTTATTACGCGATAATTAAATTAGATACAATGCAAAAGCCTATTTTTATTTATTTCTTTTATATTTTATGTCGATGATTGTTTGTAGTTTTTAGTGTCGAGCATTTTCTTACCGCACATTGCGCAGATGCCTTTCTTGTACGCACACGCTGGCAAATAAGACATTATTATTAAAATATTATTATTGTTTGTAATTTGTAATTTTACCTTGACAGTAACGAGAGCCGACTTGGTGCACTTGTTGGCGACATATTCGGCACTGTGCGAATGTGGTGTATGGGACGAATCGCGCTTTTTTCGCCGTTAGTGCTTTGTTTTCGTTCACTTTGCGACCTCCGCTTTCTGCGAAACCAAAGAAATTCTAAACACGAACATAAAGTACGAAAGAAATCAATTAATTCTTAATTACCCGTTGTGTTGCGTGCGCCCGTTTTCCATGGATCCGGGGTTATCACTTTACCTAGTTTCTTTTCACCTGCGAATTAAATAACGTAATTTTTTATTTATTGGCTATTCTTTAAAATTGTAGGTTTTTAACCTACCGCTACTTACATTTATCGCAAACCATTTTAGGACTAGGAATCACCTAGCGACGAGTTCTTAAATGGACGGATGACGTTTGAATCGTATCGGTTGAACGGTAGTATAAATAGGGGTTGAGTCAACTTGTGACGTCATTTCAACGCGTATTAGAGGATTCCGTCGCACGCACTCTGTGAACCCCGTAGGATCTGCAAGCTAGCATAGCGGTTCGGTTGTTCAGACATTGTTACTTCTGTCCTTTTTGGTGTGGTTTTCCTCAATCTTCTGAAGCGTTGACGGCGAAAAAGTATTTTCCGGACTCTTCTGGTAACCTAGCGATTAATATTTTTCTCGAATTCACAGTTTAGAATGCATAAAAATTGCCAAATGGTCGGAGAATGCTTCTGTTTGAAATGCGTGTGACGTCACACAAAAATAGAAAATACAAAGCACGAAACTCCGTTTTTTGCCATACGAAAAATGCAGATATGTTGTTTTTAAAAAAAAGACGGAATTCGGTCCGACTACCGTTCGATTTCCGTTTGTATACGCAGTAGGAAAAAAAAAGCAGATGCAAAGTTGAAGGTGATTGAAAAACAAGTCTACGACTTAAGCCTAAAAGCAAATGGCGGAGCCCGCACTTTAGCCGGTTGTGTCCTTCTTCTTCAGCTTCATTCAGCTTCCTCGACAGTTTTCGTCGATTTCCAAGCGAAATTAGCAAAAATTCAAGTGCAAAATGGAGGAAAGAGAAAGAAAAGACAAATTAACGTTTCCGTTTCGCGACTTAAACTGCAATTTGTCGATTAAGACTTAAGAAAGAGAAAATCTAAAAAATCTAAAAAATAGAAAAAAAGAAAGATTGATGTTGTTGTGTTGTTATCGATTGAACGATTTGGAGATGAAATTTGTTTTGCAGATAAAAAATGTCGCGAAGCTCGACCGGAAGTCGTGTATACGTTGGCGGACTGGTGGATAGTGTGAGGAAAGAAGACTTGGAAAAAGAGTTTTCCAAGTTCGGCAAACTGAACCACGTGTGGGTGGCGTGGAACCCGCCGGGATTCGCCTTCATCGAGTTCGACGATGAGCGCGACGCCCAGGAAGCCGTGCGAGCCATGAACGGGCAAGACATGTGCGGATCCCGACTGCGAGTGGAGCTGTCGCGCGGACGAGGCCGCGGCGGCGGCGGCGGCGGCGGGATGCGCGGCGGCTCCCGAGGAGGCCGCGGCGGACGAGGCGGACGACGAGACTCGCGCGGCGGCGGCGGTGGCGGCCGCGGAGGAGGAGGCGGCGGAGGCGGAGGAATGTTCCGCGGCTCGGGCGGCAGTCGAGGCGGCGGCGGAGGCGGAGGGATGCACGGCGGCGGAGGTGGAGGACGCGGCGGAATGAGGGATCGCGGCCGCTCGTCGTTCGGCGGCTCGGGCGGATTCAACCGCGGCGCCCGAAGAGACCGCTACATGCAAAACGGACCGAGTTCGTACAAAGAAATGAGTAGTGGAGGAGGCGGCGGCGGAGGAGGAGGAGGAGGTGGACGCAGCGACAGAGATCGCTACAACGGGCAATACGATAGTGGAGATGGCTACTATTCCTCACGATCACCCATGTCGAGCAGTTATCGCAGTCGATCGCCATTAGGCCGCAGGTAACAAAACAACCACTAAAGTGAATGAAAAACAAAACAAAAAATCTCAAATGTCAAATATGAATCACAATTTTCTCCTCTTCTTCCTCCGTTGTCTAATCAATTCTATATCACAGTTTGCAGTTTATAGAGTGAATTATTCAGAGATGCGAACGAATGATCGACGAAGATTTTTACATTTTACATTTTTTTTTACAAAACGTCATTATTTTTATTTTTTATTTTTTTTATTTTTTATTTTTTATTTTTTTATCTTGCATGTTTCTCGTTATTAGCCGAACCGAACGATCGAATATAAGCCCGAGAAGCGAATGAAACACACACAAAAAATCTATAAAAATGAATGTAGAAAAAGAGAAAAATATAGCAAAAAATTGCCCGCTTCATTGATGAAAACATACCTGCTTTGAAATCGAGTGTTACTTTGCTGAATTTCATAAAAATGACTAAAAAGTGCTCCGAAATCTATTTATTCATTCGTTGATTCATTGAATTTTTTGTCGATTGAAACTCTGTTGAAATACAACAAGTAACACTTGCTCCTTTAGTGAACGATATCTCTATCCTAAACGATCCTATATGAAAAAGTGCAAAAATCGAATAATATTGAGTGATTTTCAGCGAATCGACCGCATAACTTCTCCACGAACGACCGAACGAACGACCAATCGACAAAGCGACAAATTGTTTAATTGATGATTTTATTCACTTACTTGATTGATAAAACTTGTGCTCTGCCTTGGTTCTCTTCTCGTGACAGAGATTACTCGAGCTCCAATGATTATTCCTCATCTTCCCGCAACTACGGATCTTCTTCACGCGATGGTGGTGGTGGTGGTGGAGAGTATGAAATGAGCAGGTAGATAGATACAAACGAGATACACGAGTGAAATGAAACAAACAAATACCTCTGCCAAAACTAATCCTTCGCACCGATATAAATTTAAAACGCAAATCGAGAGAGAGAAAGAGAGAGAGACGTTGCATTTATGTTAATTCAATTAATTGCTTCTGAAGATTGAGTGTAAAACTGGCGCCTTGTTGGGAGGAAAAAGGAAGTGCTGCAGTTGTGTGTGTAGAATTAATTAAATGTGGTTGTGGGTAAGTTTGCGTGACGATTGATTTGAGTTTAAATTTTTAAATCTTTTTTAATTTAATTTCTTTAATGCATTTCACTTGATTCTGGCTAGAACTGCCGACCTCCTGTCCGTGTTCTGGAACAGTGCTCTAATCACTTGTTTGGTTTCGTTGGCAGTGAACTCATGGGCTAAAGGCCCTTTGCCTTCTGCCCAGCGCTCCAAGATGTCGTTCATACTGGCCGCTAACATCAGAAGCAACTCTTTGAATTTCATCCATTTCGGCACACATCGACAGACATCGGCAGACACTACTGAATTCTTCTTCTTCTTCTCATCATCGTTACCGTAGTCGCTTAATGGCTGAATACAAACAAGAAAACAAGAAAAACAAAAACGACTAAAGGGATATTTCATAGATAATCATTATTTCTCTTAATTTCCTTTTTTTAATTTTATTTAAACGTGTATAAGAATTTAAATTAAAGAAATACCTGAAACAAGTTTGGTGTCCTGTGAATGACCACGCCGAACGCGGCTGTCAGTTGCGCCGTGCTGGTGGACGGGATGTCCTCTTGGCGCACGATCTGACCGATGAGTTCGTCCAGAAGGGAGTCGACGAGGGCGCCCGTAGCTTGCTGGTAGACGGTGCGAGGGAGCACGGGTTGCCACACGCGTTGGAGGTGCTCGAGTTGGTAGAGGCACTGCTTGAGAGCGCGTTCGAGGGAAGCGGTCGCGTTGTGGAGACTGCCGACGCCGCGCACGATCTCGACGAGTTGCTTCTTTTGGGCCGCCACTTGCGATTGGAAGGTGTCCGAGCCGGAGGATCGAAGTCGGGGCACGAGGTCGACGAAGGTGACGGAGTTGTCTTGGAGAGAGGCGCGGAGTCGCGACGAATACTCGTGGCCTAAAGTGATGAGGTGGTGCGCCAGGTACATGCAGTTGTTGTGGTGGAGAGCTGTAATTCATTCAATCAATTAATTAATTTGGTTTTGTTTAATTTATTTATTTGCCTAACACTCCGAGACTTACGGTAAACCTCGTTTTTAATGGCACGTCGGTGTTTTTTAAAAGAATTTAGCCAAAAAAATCAATTTTAGATGTCCAAAATGTACGAAATTGGTATAAATTTTTCCAAATTTTAGTAATACCGTATATTTGTAAATAGTGCATCCGTGCGCTATTAGAAAAAAAATATTTTGACCCGCACAACGAAAAACACCTAAAAGTGTGACAATTGAGACGTTTTCCATAAGTTTTGATAATTTTCTGCCGAAACGTATGTAAAACGTGTCATTTGTCATCCTTTTTTGGCACATTTCGGCCCTCCAATTGTGTACCCGCGGGCTATTAGAGGCCCGCGTAGTAATCGATAATATACGGTAATCTCCAGAATATGAATAAAACTCAAATTTCAGACCCAAAATCCAATATAATTATTCATCCGGGCTCTTTTAAAGAAGAAACGGTTTTTCGCTTATATCGACATGTTTCGTTTTCTATGGGTTTACACTTTTTAAACAAAATTTAGCTTTTAAAATTGGCTTCAATTCAACCGTGTTTTCCTCAGCTCACCTGCTTATCCGAGTGTGATTGCACTGCGACAGTCTGTTTATTTGAGCAGACCATAAGTGTTTTCACCACTGCCGCCATTTCAGATTTCACAGTGAAACTTGAGAAACACATCCGGCTAATCCAGCCAGGCTAGCAAATTATTTCGTTTTATGACTTATACATTTTTATTTCATCGGAGTGTTAAGAATAAATAAATAAATGAATGTGTAATTTCTTTTGCCTCCCGATTTGTGAATATTTACCTGCAACTTGTGGTAGCATGGTGAGGTTCTGTTTGTGATAGACCGGAACAATGGCGCAAAACAACTCGAACATGTTCCTCACCGTGTAGAACAAACGGACGGCGCACATGGGCGAACTCTCGCACGCCTCGTTCAAGATTTCGTACGCGAAATCCATCAACTGCTGCACCGAACGACTGAAACACAAAATCCAATCAAAACAAACCACAAAAGACAAAACCAACTCCCGTATATCTTCTAATTGCACTATTTGCAAAACAATCATTTTCTGCGCCACTTTTATTAAATTTTACTTTTCTCCCGCGTACTATTAGAGAATCAGAAGATATAGGGTAGTCAGTGTTGTATCTAGTTCACTAAATTGTGAACGCGTTCACGTTCAGATTTTTACAAAGTGAATTTGTTCAAGTTCATGAACTTCAGTGTTGTATCTCGTTCACCAAATCGCGAACTAGTTCAAGTCCGCGTTCACGTTCACTACAATTTTTTTCAAAGTGAACTAAGTTCAAGTTCACGAACTTGAACCAAAATGAACGTTTTGATGACGAAAACGTCATCATTTAAAACCGATGCAAAAAGTTACGTTTTTGCGACGTCTTCGTCATCAAACATGGTCAACGTGAACTTCGTTCAAGTTCACTCTTAAAAGTGAACTTAGTTTGATTTTAATCAAAATTTTGACGACATTAATCATAATTTGTCAATTGTAATCAAAATATGTCGATTTTATTCAAAATTTTGACGATTTTAATCAAAATTTGTCGATTTTAATCATAATAATATCGATTTTATTCAAAATTTTGACGATTTTAATCAAAATTCTGACGATTTTAATCAAAATTCTGACGATTTTAATCAAAATTCTGACGATTTTAATCATAATTTGTCGATTTTAATCATAATAATATCGATTTTATTCAAAATTTCGACCATTTTAATCAAAATTTCGACAATTTTAATCAAAATTTCGACCATTTTAATCAAAATTTCGACCATTTTAATCAAAGTTACGACCATTTTAATAAAAATTTCGACCATTTTAATAAAAATTTCGACCATTTTAATCAAAATTTCGACCATTTTAATCAAAATTTCGACCATTTCAATCAAAATTTCGACCATTTTAATCAAAATTTCGACCATTTTAATCAAAATTTCGACAATTTTAATCAAAATTTCGACCATTTTAATCAAAATTTCGACCATTTTAATCAAAGTTACGACCATTTTAATAAAAATTTCGACCATTTAAATCAAAATTTCGACCATTTAAATCAAAATTTCGACCATTTAAATCAAAATTTCGACCATTTAAATCAAAATTTCGACCATTTAAATCAAAATTTCGACCATTTAAATCAAAATTTCGACCATTTAAATCAAAATTTCGACCATTTTAATCAAAATTTCGACCATTTCAATCAAAATTTCGAACATCAAACATGGTGAACGTGAACTTCGTTCAAGTTCACTCTTAAAAGTGAATTAGTTCCAATTTTTCGTTCGCTACAACAAAACTACCTGATTTGACAGGTGGGAAAAACAAAAACGTTGTTCAATTTATTGCCGCCGTGCGACGGTTTCGACTCCGACTCCGACTCCGACTTCGACTTCGACTTCGCGTCGGACGTCAACTGCACCGCGTCGTGCAGCTGCAGCAACATGAGCTTCCTCGCCTTGTCCAGCACGTCGCGACACATTTTATTCGCGAAAAGCGTGTCCACATTGCGCGCGTACTCCAAAATATTCTTCTGCTCGGCGTGCAGGAACCCGACCGACACGAGAAACTCCTGGAACCGACACGTCTCCTCAATGATCCGATAGAAATCCTGCAAATCGTTCTTATTGGACGGGATGGCGAGCGTCAAACAATCCTTGATGAGCAAATCCGAGAAATCCGACCCAATCACGCGTCCCAACGCCGCCATGAGCGAAACCCCAGAGCCCAACGTCACCCCGAACGCCGAATCCACCAAAAACCGGAAAAACACCCTCAAGTTCTCGAACGTCTCGAACGGCGTCGCGCGCTCGTTGGCCGCCACTTTCATGTCGAAGCGCCCCTCGCGGACGTGGATTCGCACCGCATTGTTGATGGCGGGTTTGCACACGTTGGCCATCACGTGGGCGGCGAAACTCGCGAGTTTGGTGTCGAGGTAGTTGAGGAGTTGCATGGCGCGCACCAAACTCTCCATTTCGCCGTGATCCGGGCACTTGATCTTGAGCCGCACGTCGTCCTTCGAGACGCTCCACGCGATCTTCTGCTTCCAGATGTCGCCGAGGTCGTAGGTGAGTTTCTCGCGCCGGATCACGTATTCGGTTTTGAGCGCCTTGAAGATCTTCACTTGTTTCTCGCAAGGGTTCGCTTTGTCGGCGAGCATGCGCTGGATCTTTTCGAGGCTCTCGGCGGCCGGCAGGTATTTTTTGTCGACGAGATCGTCGTTGATTTTCTCGAGGAGGCGATGGATTTGCACCATTTTGTCGACTACTTGTAAGGTGATGCTCACGTCGATGAGGTTCGTCGAGAGGCCTTTGATTTCGCTCGTCGAGATTTGCAGTTCACATTTGATCTGCAATTTTTGTGATAAATAATAATAAATAATGAATAATTGTTAATTTAGCGGCATTTTAAAAGCGTTTAAACGTTTTTTTGTGGTTTTTGTACAACAAATTGATCGATTATTGATTTTTTCGCAATAATTTGATCAATTAGTGTGTTGCATATTCATTTTTATGGTGGTTTTAAGAATGAATTGATCAATTATTGCGTTTTATTTCAATTTTTCGGGGGTTTTACGTAATAAAATTGATGAATTCATGCGTTTTATTCAATTTTCAGGGGGTTTCTTGCAATAATTTGATAAATTTTTGTGTTTTTTCAAATTTTTAAGGTGTTTTACGCAATAAATTAAAAGATTATTGCGTTTTTTGTGGTTTTTATACAACAAATTGATCAATTATTTAATTATTTATTTAACTTTTCGATTTTTTTTCGCAATAATTTGATAAATTATTGTGTTTAGTTTATTTTTTTGGTGTTTTTAAGTATAAATTGATCAATTATTGAGTTTTATTTCAATTTTTCGGAGGTTTCACATAATAAAATTGATGAATCCATGCTTTTTATTCAATTTCCAAGGGGTTTTACGCACTAAATTAAAAAATTATTGCGTTTTTTATGGTTTTATACAACAAATTGATCAATAATTGCTTTTATTTAACTTTTCGTTTTTTTTTCGCAATAATTTGATAAATTATTGTGTTTAGTTTATTTTTTTGGTGTTTTTAAGTATAAATTGATCAATTATTGCGTTTTATTTCAATTTTTCGGGGGTTTCAAATAATAAAATTGATGAATCCATGCTTTTTATTCAATTTCCAAGGGGTTTTACGAACTAAATTAAAAAATTATTGCGTTTTTTGTGGCTTCTATACCACAAAATGATCAATAATTGAGTTTTAATGAATTTTTCCGAGCTTTTACGCAATTCTTTGGTAATTTATTGTGTTGCATATTCATTTTTATGGTATTTTAAAAAAAAATTGATCAATTATTGCTTTATATTCAATTTTCAGAGATTTTTTAGTCTCTTTTTTGTTACTTGTGTTTCCAGCCTCTTTCGCAGCGTGTCGATCTCGTTCGTGGCCGAACATATTCGACTCGAGAGGTCGATCGTCTCCGACAGCCAGGGGAAGAACGTAATGTATCGACTGTCCAGAGTGTCTTGTACTTGATTCTTCACGTCGTCGACGTGTTTCATTAACTTGCTGATTTTTTCCGACAAATCGTCTTTAGCTAGATTACCTACACACGAAACTCTTTTTAGTCGTCGATCGGTTTAAAATCGTGTCAACTAACCTGTGGACGTTAATACTTCCGTCACTATTGATGCCATCGCAGCAAATTTACACTTACGAGCGGGAAATTAATTTTAAAAATTGAGTTTATATTTCAAACGTTACATTTATATGTCGTTGGATGTAGATAGACCGGATCACTAGTGGTGTCGGGCTAGCCAGAGAAAGAATCCGCTAGTTGGGAAATTTCTCGCGGAGTGTCTCGGTGATTTGTCTCGAGTGACGTCATATCGTGAGTTGTCAACATGGCGGCCACCATACGTGAACGGCAGACCGGTGAATTGTTTTTGATAGAATTCAATTCGAATTTATAATACTGAGTCGTGTTTTTGTTTCGATTTTAGCTGCCTTGAAGCGGATGTTGAATTTGAACGTGCCAGTAAATAAATCGAGCACGGTTGAACCGGTTTGGAAAGTGAGTGAATATTTGTTTGTTTGTTTTGTTAATTGAATGGAATTGGAATTGATTGACAGATTTTAATTTACGATCGATGTGGACAGGACATAATATCGCCGCTGTTGTCGGTGAAAGAACTGCGCGAAATGGGAGTCACTCTACATCTGTGCGTGCACAAATCGTGTTAAAATTTTTAAAATATTATTTTTTATTTTTATTTTTAATTCAAGATTGTTACATTCGGATCGTGACGCCATTCCCGACGTGCCCGCAGTTTATTTCATCTTACCGACCGAAGAAAACATCCAAAGGATAACACAAGTGAAAGAAACAGAAAGTTTTGAAATATTCTGAAAAAAATTAATTCCGAATTTTGACGCTAGGATTTCCGAAACCAACTATACGATTCTTATTTCCTCAACTTTATTTCGCCGATATCTCGACAAAAATTAGAGGATTTAGCGAGCGCCGCGTTACAATCCAACTGCGTTTCTCACGTGACCAAAGTAGGGTTTCTATTTTCCCGCCTATTTTTAATTCCCGGTTCCCGGTACCAAAATGGCCGGTACTCCCGTCAGGCGACGAAAAATGGCTAAAAATGGCCATTTTCAGCCTCTTTCCATGGTAAAAATGGCCGTTTTTCGTCAAAAATAGCCGTTTTTCGTCAAAAATAGCCGTTTTTAGTCAAAAATAGCCGTTTTTTCGTCAAAAATAGCCGTTTTTAGTCAAAAATAGCCGTTTTTCGTCAAAAATAGCCGTTTTTTGTCAAAAATAGCCGTTTTTTGTCTAAAATGGCCATTTTTAGCGTCTTTTCATGGTAAAAATTGCCGTTTTTCGTCAAAAATAGCCGTTTTATCGTCAAAAATAGCCGTTTTTCGTCAAAAATGGCTAAAAATGGTCGTTTTTCGTCAAAAATAGCCATATTTTGTCAAAAATAGCCATATTTTGTCAAAAATAGCCGTTTTTCGTCAAAAATGGCTAAAAATGGTCGTTTTTCGTCAAAAATAGCCATATTTTGTCAAAAATAGCCGTTTTTCGTCAAAAATAGCCGTTTTTTTTGTCAAAAATAGCCGTTTTTTGTCAAAAATGGCTATTTTCAATGACGTTTTGACAATTTTGGACGGAACCGGTCATTTTTTCAAATTTCCCGGTTCCCGGTTCTGTGATTTTAGGTTTTTAATAATTTTTTTTCTGTAGGTGTTTGACCAGTACCTGAATTTCATCACTTTGGAAGACGACATGTTTCTTCTACGCCACCAGAACTGCGAAACGATGTCTTATTACTCGATCAATCGCGGCGACATGAAGGACACGGAGATGGACGCCATTATGGACAGCATCGTCGAGTGTTTGTTTTCGTTTTTCGTCACGTTGGGCACGGTGCCCATCATACGCAGTCCGAGGGGAAATGCGGCCGAAGTGGTCGCCGAGGCGCGTTTTTTACTCAAAAATAATAAAAAATCAAAAATTAATATTTTTTTTTAAATTTTTTTTTAGAAATTGGATAAAAAGTTGCGGGAGAATTTGAGGGATTCGAGGAACAGTTTGTTTACTACGGACACGATCCAATCGGGCCAGTTTAGTTTTCAGAGACCGTTGTTTGTCGTTTTGGATCGCAATTTGGATCTAGCGACTCCACTGCATCATTCGTGGACCTACCAAGCGCTTGCTCACGATGTTTTGGTAAAAATTAATTGAAAAAATGACAAAAAATTACGAAAAAATTACAGAAAATGACAAAAAAATGACAAAAAATGACAAAAAATGACAAAAAATGACAAAATTTTGATTTTCTTTGCTAGGATTTAAAAATAAATCGTGTGACGCTCGAGGAAGGGTTTGAAAAGTCATCGCACGCAGGCGCAAAGCCGAGAACGAAGACGAAGACGTTCGATTTGCAACCGACTGATAAGTTTTGGATGCAACAGAAGGGAAGTCCGTTTCCGATCGTTGCTGAAGCCGTTCAAGGGGAATTGGAGTCGTATAGGGCGCAGGAGGACGAGGTGAAGCGACTCAAAACTGCTATGGTAAATTTTTGGTTTGGATTTTGTCGATTTTTTAATTTTTTTTACGAAAAATGGCGATTTTTTGAAGGGATTGAATGGGGAAAGTGATGAAGCGATCAGCATGTTGTCAGACAACACGGCCAAACTCACTTCCGCTGTCAGGTATTAATATTTAATGAATTAAGAAATTTATTTTCGGTTTTATTTTTGATTATTTTTGCAGTTCGTTGCCGGAATTATTAGAAAAGAAACGGTTGATGGACATGCACACGACAGTTGCGACCGCCATTTTGGATCAAATAAAAGTCGGAACGGAATTTGATTTTAATTTTGGAATTTAATAAAAAAAAATTAATTTCCTAGGCCCGAAAATTGGATGTATTTTTCGAAATTGAAGAAAAAATACAAAGCAAAACTACACTGGTAAATGGATTTATTCATTTTAAAATTGTGGAAATTTAAAATCTTGAATTTTTCTTTTTAATTATCGATAGGACAAATCTTTGATCGAATTATTCGCCGATCCCGAAGGTAAGCAAATGATATTCCACGTTACGATGTAATAAAAACACATTTTAAAAATGTATCACTTCGTTTTCACAGCCGGAACTCCCGAAGACAAAATGCGATTATTCCTTATCTACTACATTTGTGGCCCGCCATTAACCGACGTAACAATTCCACCTTTTATCACAACCCTGGTAAAAATCTGGTAAAAATAACCCTATTTCTACGTATTTTAGGCCGAAGTTGACCAATACGCGGCCGTTTTGAAGGATTCGGGGTGCGAATTGGCTCCGTTAAATTACACGAAACGTTGGAAGTAAAAAAAAAAAAAAGTTTTAAACGATTTTTTGCTAAAAATGTGAAATTGTAGAGTTTACAGCAAGTTGTCGCTGGCTTCGAACCAATACACAGGTGGTGGGACAAAAACTATTAGGTGAGTTTCTTTTTCTTTTCCTTTGGTTTGGTAAGGGATAATTATGTTTGTGTTTCTTTTTCTGTTGTCGCGCGTGTCGGTCACGGTGCCACGGTGAAGGTCGTTGGCTGTGATTACGCGAATTAAGTGCGCCTGCCTCGGCTCGGCTCAAAGCGAGGCTCAAAGGCGAGCAGTCGTAGCGAGCGGAGCAGCTGATAAGTTAATGATTGCTCTCGAAACTGCATCTGGTCATTTTCAAGTGGGGGCGAAGGAAAAAGGGAGAAAACATGCCACTGCATAGTTGGAATAGCTGCCCAGGCTTATCTTGATTCATTCCACTTAGTTGTTGGAAGAAATTAGGCTTGTGGTTGCCGCTTTTCGCTCTTTTGGTTTTCGGAATTGGGACAAGGATGGGATGGTCGGAGGGAAAGAAATTCAATTAAAAAAGACAACAAACTAAACCGGATTTTACTTAAAAAAATACAAATTTTGATGTTGCAAATCGAAATTTTAATTCAAAAATCGAAATTTTTATTTTAAAATGGAAATTTTTATTTAAAAATGGAAATTTTTATTCAAAAATCGAAATTTTTAATTCAAAAATTGAAATTTTAATTTAAAAATTGAAATTTTAATTCAAAAATTAAAATTTTAGTTCAAAAATCGAAATTTTAATTCAAAAATCGAAATTTTAATTCAAAAATCGAAATTTTTACTCAAAAATCGAAATCTTTGTTCAAAAATCGAAATCTTTGATCAAAAATCGAAATCTTTGTTCAAAAATCGAAATTTTAGTTCAAAAATCAAAATTTTAATTTAAAAATCGAAATTTTAATTCAAAAATCGAAATTTTAATTCAAAAATCGAAATTTTTGTTCAAAAATCGAAATTTTTGTTCAAAAATCGAAATCTTTGTTCAAAAATCGAAATCTTTGATCAAAAATCGAAATTTTTGTTCAAAAATTGAAATTTTTGTTCAAAAAACGAAATTTTAATTCAAAAATCGAAATTTTAATTCAAAAATCGAAATTTTAATTCAAAAATCGAAATTTTTACTCAAAAATCGAAATTTTTACTCAAAAATCGAAATTTTAATTCAAAAAAATCAAAATTTTAATTCATAAAAATCCAATTTTAGTGCAGGGAAAAAGTGTGCTTAAGTAGCACACAATAAAAGTGAAACTTGTTGACTTATTATTTCAAATTATCCAAACCGTCAAGTGTCACACTCTAATGGCGTCCTCAATTCTAAAATCTACCATATATAAATAAAAATCTAAGTTCGTTTGTTCAAAATCTTAAATCTCCAAAAGTTCTTCATCGATTTATTTCCACGGGATTTATTTCCACGGGATTTATTTCCACGGGATTTATATGATTAAATTTACAAAAAGTGTTGTTTTATCTTTTTCTTTCTTTCAGTATGTTTTCCAAACTAATGTCGCAAGGATCGCAATTCGTGATGGAAGGCGTCAAGAATTTCGTAGTTAAAAAACACGTGAGTTACTCTCGATAGATATTTCATCGCACATCTCCCAAATTGGCATAATCAAATTCGCTCCCAAGAATTTACCGGTCACGCGGATCGTCGACGCCTTAATGGAAATGAAATCGCTACAAGAAACGGACGACTACCGTTATTTCGACCCCAAGCTTCTCCGCGTCACCGACAGGTGACCGACCCAACGTTTTGAAAAAGAAATCTATTTCACACGAATCGATTTTTATTTTTCAGTTCGTCCATTCCACGAAACCGATCACCATTCCAAGAGGTTTTTCTTTCTTTTTTATTCCTCAATTTTGTTTATTTCATTTTCGTTTCGATTCAGGCGATAGTGTTTGTCGTCGGCGGAGGAAATTACATCGAGTATCAAAATTTAGTCGATTACGCGAGAGTAAATATCGAAATATCGATTTTTAATTATTTGTCTTAATAATTGATTTTTTTTATAGAATAAAAGCAGCGGAAATGCTAAAAGGATCGTTTACGGATGTACAAATCTTCAAAGTCCCAACCAGTTTTTGAAACAAGTAGGAAATTACTCGATTAAAAATATCGTCGACTAATTCGATTTTTGCTCGTTGCAGGTGGATCAGTTGGGGAAAGAGATTTAAGAGGATTTGTCGCGATTGTTTTTGTATAAATCAAAATGTACCGATATATATATTAAAGATAGACTGAGTGTTTTTTGTCGTCCTTGTTGTTGAGCTTCAGAGAAAGCGCCGCCATTTGTAATTGCGAAAGGCAGTAAAGTTTGCGAGCGCGTGCTATGTAATTTTCGGCAATCTGACAAGATGGGGGCTCCGAGTACCGCCAACACCCTAAACTCTGTCATTAGTCGGAGGAAATGATATTAAAGACCGCTTATTACCGAATTCTTCCGATGTAATAACGAAGGAAGCGCGATTCCGTTGAAAACAACAAACAAAAATGGCGTCGCGAAAATGGCGCTAAATTTAAAATTTTTTTATTTTTGTACATTGCGTTTTCAATTCTATTTACAAAATGGATTTTTCGTTGCATTTCGTGCTGGACGATGATTCACGATGAATCATTCGTTCTTCAGGTAGAACCCGGTTGATTCACTCGCCATCGATCGGCAAAATGGCCAAAAATCAAACGAAAACACGTCAGCGACACCCGCAACCTTCGACCACCATTTTGTCGTAGTTTTTGAGCACGACTTTGTCGTACTCGTCGACGTAGAGCATCGAGATGGGCGTCAGTTCGGTCGGGATGCAACAGGCGCGCGGAATGGCGCCCGGCTTGACGGAATTCACCAACGTCTGCACGATGGCGTGGTTGGTCGCATTCATGTGCTCGGCGAGCGGGAACGAGCACTCGCCGCGGCAGTAAAACGCGTGGTAGCCGGGCGGAGCGACGATCCAGTCGTTCCAGCCGACGTCCGAGAAATCCACGTAGAGCGCGTGACGCCGGCACAAATCCCGACGTGCTTTGCGGTTCCTCCGCTTCTCCACGTTCCGCCGAGCGCGGGAACTCGCTCCGGGACGTCCGTCGCGCGTGAACACGAGCAGGACGGGCGAATGCCACGTGTTTTTGCTCGTCAAAAACACGTGTTCTTCTTTCGGAGCTTTTTGCAAACGAGTTTGCGACACTTCCACCAAAATCCCGTGATTCGCACGCGCGTCGCGGCGCCATCGCGCCACGCTCGGCAACACGTCGAAGCTTTCCCAGCCGGTTCCGCGCACGTCCACCGTCCGTGTGTCTAATAAACGCAAAATGGGGTCGTCGTCCATCATTTCCGCGCTCAGAACGTCGTAAACGGAGATTTGTTGACGGGTAAACGGAATTTCCGTTAATTTCCGGCGGTAAATTCGCAATTCGGCCGCGGTCGGCTGTTCGGAGTCCGGGATGTCGGACAAGTTGAAGCGGAAAACGAAGCGGAAAGGTCCGTTGGAAACGTCGTCCGGCGTCTCTGAATGAGTGAAAATTAAATTAAAAAACTACAAATTTAAAGGAAAATTACCCGCGTGAGTGTAACTTCGGACGGTGTTGGCGTCGTTCGTGTCGCGGCGCACGAAATGCGTCGTGTCCGAATATTCGGACGTGAAGCGCCGTTGGAGTTTGTAGAGTTGGAGCAAGGGAGACGAGACGGAGACGGAGCCGGCCACGTCTCGTCGCAAACGAGGTCGAGTTTTGAAGCCGAAGAGCTGAAGAAAAGTGGCGAGCACGGCCCGTTCGGGTTGAGCGGGGCCGGGCTGCACGAAGGCGGCGAGGAGAAGCGCCGCGACGAGCGAGACCGAGACCGAGGCGCGGTGCATCGCAGAGAAGCGAGCGAGCGAGTGGAAAGGGTGCGAGTAATGGATTGACTTTAACAGGCAGAGACAGAGACCAGTTCGAATCGGATGAATGCGCGCGCAACGGCGATGATGTAACGACGGAGTCGAAGGGACCCAAAACGGGCCAAAACGGGTCACTCGTTTCGGACCCGTTTTTATAGAGCCATTTAAGGGTTTCATAAACAACTGAGATTCATTTTTTTAATTTATTTTTTATTTTTTTGCGTGTTGGTAAGTGCTGGTTTATTTTCGTTTGATGAGTAATGTTTTTATTTTTAATTTTCGTGTTTTATTGTTTTTATCATTTTGACCTTTAGCGCGAAACTAGTTAAAGGCCGCTGCATTCCAGAGCTCGACCACCAACGGGTGGGCATCGGATGGAAGGAAATTTGTGCTAAAACGTGGAAAGAATGAGATTTGTATCATTTGATGAGGGAAAAAAATTTTTGTTTTGAATTATTTGACTGTTTTTCTGCAACCGTGCAACCGTTTGTTTTGAATGTTTTCAACGCAGTGGCGCTATCTGATGAGAGAAATTTGCGTTTTTTTTATACGGAAATGTAGGAAATATACGGAAATATAAAAAAGAGAATTTAGATTTGGGAATTTGTTTCCAGAAAATAAATAACGGTTTTTGTTTTTTTTCCTTCTTCAAATTATTCATATTCGGTTGGACCAATCAGAAACGCGTATTTTTTGACTTCGCAATTTGATTTTCGTTTCAATGGCGGATGCGTGTTGTTGGAGTTAGAAGTTAGAACTTAAGGACTTTACGCACATTTAGTAAGTCCATTTCGATCCAAATCGGGCAAATTGATTGACAAATTTAATTTTTTTCCAGCAATGGCGTCGTCGGGATTTGATTCGTCCTCCGATGAAGAAACTCAGTCAACCATCGACACTTCGTCTCTGCAGATCGATTGGTAAAGCGAATAATAACGGTTTTTAGACTGAAAAATTAATTAATTAAATTAAATCTACAGGATCGATTTGTCGGCGATAGGCTTCCCTAACTCCGTGGCCATCAGCCAATTGCCAGGCTGCAAATTTAAGAACAATTGGCGCAACTTGAAAAACGATTTGCGCAAGTTTGGAAAAGGAAAAACGAATGGATTTGTTTTAATTTAATTTAATTTAATTTAATTTGCAGTAACGTTGACCAACGCCGGCATCCAGAGTGTCTACGTGTTGTTGACGAGCGGCGAATTGCGGAAATATCGAGCGAATAATCTGCTCAACGAATACGATTCGCGGGGCATCGACGTGCACCATTATCCGTTTCCCGACGGCACTGTTCCGACCATCGACACAGTCATGCACTTCATCTACGATTTGAAACGAGATCTCGACAAACTGCACAAAATTCTCATCCAGTAAATTTTTAAAAATTAAAAAAATTTTTTAAAATTTTTAATTTTTAATTTTTTTAATTTTTAATTTTTAATTTTTATTTAATTTTTTTAATTTTCTAGTTGTTATGGCGGATTGGGGAGATCGTGTTTACGTAATTTGCGTGCATTATTTTTTCCTGAATTTTAAATAATTAATGAAAATTTTAGTTGTCGCGTGTTTTATGCTGCATTTGGACGATTCTTTGGTTCCGGACGCTGTGATTGAAATTTTCCGTTCTATTCGCGGCGCAGGCGCAATTCAGACGGTTAAAGTAATTTATTAAAATAGAAATTTTAAATAATTTTTAAATATTTTGTTTTCCCTTTCAGCAATACAATTTTATTCAAGATTTTCGCAAATTGAGGGAAATTTACGACCAATCGGCACCGGACGACCCTCGCTCGCTGTCCCGATAAATTTTCATACAAAATTAAATTATAACTTGTAAACAACGAACGAAAAATTAATTTCGTCGCATTAAAACATAATCATCGATCAATTTCCGTTTATTTTAACGATCGTGTCGCTGGCATTGGGCACGGCTGGATTTTGCAGATACGAACTGTAATTCGAATGCGTTTTGAGTTGTCCCACGTGGCCTTCCTGCGCCTGCGTCGTTTTATTGGCTCCCGTCAATCGCGCCGTGTCGCTGAGCAACTGGAAAGTCGTGTGACTTCGCGTCCAATCGTCTTTGAACACTTGCACCGTCAATTCTTTGACTAAATTCGACAAACGATCCACAATATGCGCTAATACTAATTGCTCGTTGGCGTCCCGACGAATTCGCACGTGCAGGGAACCAGCCTAAACGAAAAATAAGCGGAAATAATTAAAAAAAATTGAAAAAAAGATGAAAATAATTGAAAAATTGAAAAAAAAGGTGAAAATAATTGAAAAATTGAAAAAAAGGTGAAAAAAATTGAAAAATTGAAAAAAAAGGTGAAAATTATTAAAAAATTGAAAAAAAGATGAAAATAATTGAAAAATTGAAAAAAAAGCGAAAATAATTAAAAAAATTAAAAAAAGCGAAAATTAATTGAAAAATAGAAGAAAAAAAGCGAATATAATTGAAAATTAGAAAAAAAAGCGAAAATAATTGAAAAATAGAGCGAAAAAAATAGAAAACTTGAAAAAAAAAGCGAAAAAAATCGTAAAATTGAAAAAAAAGCGAAAATAATTAAAATATTGAAAAAATAAGCGAAAATAATTGAAAAATAAGCGAAGAGATTGAAAAATTGGAGAAAAAAAGCGAAAAGATTGAATTTTCTTATCGATTTTCACCATAACGCCGAGCGACAATGTCCAGAAATGTTCGTTGCGGAACTCGAGGACCCCGTCGAGTGTGGAGGCCTCGCGCAGACATTTATCCAACTGACCCACGATGTGCGAAGGAGTGGTTTGAAGCAATATTTTGCCGCTGTAAACGCTCATCGGGAACATGGTACCCCAAGTCATGAGCGCGATGCACACGGCGAACATCGGATCGGCGAAAACAAAACTCCTAATACAATGCTACACTAGTGACTTGTTTTTCTTTATCTATTAAATCTCGTTTACTTCATTTCCACGAGAAAATGCGTTACTAGCAGCGCGATACCGCCCGAAAACGCAATGAGCACCATCGGATTGACGCGCGGCAACAGCAGTCGGCTAAAACCGGGAATTAAATGACACAAACTAAAAAAAAAAAAAATTTAAATTAAATTAAATTTAAAATTAAATTTCGATTCCACCTTTGGCTCAAGTCTGCCACGTGCTCCTGCAAGCAACTCGAGCTGGACGCGGAGATGACGTGACCCCAAGCGGACGAATTTGTACAGAAAGTGACTATTAAATGCCACACGAAAGCCACGGATCCGGCAACGAGAAAATGACCTCTAGAAATGATTGCAAATCAATAGTTTTCAATGATTTTCCAATATCGAGCTTACGTGCGCACGTCGGGCCTAAACAAAACCCTTTCGACGCTTTCTTTGATGATGAAAAGCGCTCCCAATTGGGCTAAAATGGTGCAGGAAAACACGGAGAGAACTTCGAGACGTTCGTAACCGAACGTGTGTGTGGCGGTGGGCGTCTGTTGCTCGATCCAAATGCTCAATAAGCACGTGAGTAACCTGAAATGAATGAATTAATTAATTCATCACTAAATTTCGATCGATAATCGATTTAGACGGCGATCTTACACCATGAAATCAAAAATGGTTAAATACGTGTACGCGGACAGAGCTGAAATATTAAAAAATGCATTTAATTTTATTTTATTTAAATTAATTTAATTTTATTTTACCCATGCTGTTTGATGATTGACAGCGAGCCAATAGGAAAATCGTGCACGCAACATTGAGTACACTCAGCCACAGGATTTTCTTGGACTATATAAATACAAAGTTGTGTATTTTTATTTTTTCTAAGTTACGGCGCTCACTCTTTGGTCCGAATATACAATTTTTAATTGTTTGGCGAACGATGAGAAGATGGTTAAAGTTGGTTTGCTGAATGGTTTGATGAGACCCTGAAAAATATATTCGTTTTTAGAAATATTTTTATTTTTTAAATTTTATTTGCACTTACAGACGTGTGGGTGGTTTTGTTGGATGGTCCTCTGAGTCGAAGGTCGGTGATTAAGTCTGTCAAAGGAAATGTGATGGATATTTTGAGGGTGTTTGAGGATTCGAGTGGACATTACCGGGCGTGGCGGAGAGTCTAGGCGTCGTGTTTGATGTTAACTTGGCGTCGGGGGATCTGTCGTCGTTGATCACTTCTGGGATGTTGATATTCGTGAAATTGTAGTTTTTCTCATCCATTTTTCCGATTTAAAAATCGTAAAATGTAGCGTATGTTTACTAGTAGGACGCCGCCATTTTGGGAGTGGTTCGAGTAATCTTTTTTGAGCAACGGCTATTGGTTAAAATTTTTAAGATACATCTTCCCATAATTTGTTTATTGTCGCAGATGCGGTAAAAAAGACGATTTTTTTTGTCGGTAATTAGTAAATTTTTATTTATGACCTACGATCAGTCACCTGTCTTGATTAGTGCGCCTTTTGTTTATAAATAATATCGCAAGATGTCGCTGTTCAGCTGGTAGAAATTAATTTACTCCGTAATTTAATTTCTGTATTTTTACAGACAATCCAAGGCGGAATTGATAGGGATCGAATTAACCAAACTGGAATATCTGAACAACGTGACCACGGATTCTTTTTGAGTATTTTGGTCTAAAAGTGAGTTTTTGGACCTAATAGTGAGTTTTTATAATATATATATATATAATTTTGGACCTAATAGTGAGTTTTTTATTATTTATAATTTTACGTCAAAAGTAAAATTATAAATAATATCACAAGAAGTCGCTGTTCAGCTGCTAGAAATCGAGGCAGTCACATTGTAGTGACCCTAGTGGTCACTAGAAGGGTTAAAGTTAATTTCCCTTACCAGAAATGTGTCTGGAAATTATTATCTTATATTTTGTATTTTTTATGCCTGGTTGAGGAAATCAGGCATAACTTGGAGAATCCTGTGAGTGGTTGCCAGGGCAACCAGCCCATGAGTCTTTTATCTAACAGGAAATGCATCCTGTGAGGAGTTTTCCTCCTCAGTCTAAAACCAGTTCTGTCATGAAAAAGTCACCCAAATATTGCTCTCTGAAAACACTAAAATTCACTGTGGCAATTATGACTACTTTGACATATTTTGGACTCATTCTTGTGTTAACACATTGTTAACATGAGAGCTTTGTCTTGCTGTTAAAAGCCTTTAACAGTGGGATTTCCAGTCTTGCTGTGAACAATTTCACAGAGGGATATTTCTTCTTGCTGTTGTGAGAATCCAGCAGTGAGATTTCTTCTTGCTTTGTTTGAGCAAAGTGGGAAATTTGTCCCGATCAACAAATTGGATTCGTTGGTAAGTAGAGATTTATTTAGCCCAGAATTACGTCCGAATTTATTCCACACTACGGAGATTCATCTGATCATCATTGTAAATCCGAATTGTGTCGGAACGTTTTCCCGGAGAAGTGAAAGTTCGGAAATTTGTTCGTTTCCAGCGAGCGTTGAGTGAAGAACGAGGTTCGAGAGCGAGTGACAAGTCTTCGCCGCCATTTCATCGCCAGCGAAACCCATTGTTGTCGACGCCGTTTTACTATTATTTTCCATCTTATTTATCATTTAATTATCTCAATGTATAATTTTAGTCTTTAACCCTAGCAGCCCCAACCTAAAAATAAATCCCTACTCACCCAACCCGGGTCATTTTTGACCCCAAACAAGATGGCCGCCGCAGCGCATGGACGCATGTTCGTGTCCAAATGATTCGATGATTTTTCGGTTTATTTGACATCTAACTTCAGTTATTTTGGTATTTTTGGTGTGTGATAACATTAGAGTTAATAATAGCAAAACATTACTTTGTAACAAAGGTTAAGCGGCAACAATACCGCACCATGAAATACCGCAACACACGGACGGTACGGTACCGGCGGCCATGCACCAGTTCGTCCTAGCGACGTTACGAAAAATCGATCGTTTTAGTTAAAATATCAGTTGTTTTAGAAAAAAATGATGGTTTTAGTAAAAATAAATATCAGTTTGGACAAAAAAATGACATTTTCGACCTTAAAATTGTGTATTTAGCCCAAAATCGAAGTTATTAGCAAAAAAAAAAAAATTTACAATTATCAGTCCCCATATTTTTTTTATCGTTGTAAATGATAAAAAAGCAAAATACAAAAAAAATCAGAAAGAAAAACATTTTTTTTAATAGAAAAAAAAATAAAAAACACTTTCCAGGGTCAAAATTGACCCTAGGTTGGGGTGGGGAGGGTTAATTTATCATATTTTTGTATTTCCTTTCCAAAGTTAAGTGAATTTGTTCGCCATAAAAGAATAAATTCAGTAGTTTGTTTTAAGAAATAATTGTAATTACGCAGTATTTAGAGTTTTTAGAGATTAAGTTGAGAATTAGTCTGTGTAGGATAAGTCCCGTCGCGGCATCAACGAAAAGGAATATTATCTGTAGTCTTATAGAAATATTTTGGCTTGTTACAACATGTAATTTTGCTTCTTCTGTCTTCTCGCTCCCATTTTTGTACCCTTGCTGGAGATACTGTATACCAGAAGTAACTTTAAAATTGTGAAAGAAAGTAAAAAGGCTTTGTCACACAATCTATTCTTGATTTTATTTCTGCATGCACAAAGCTAAAATATCAAGCATTTTAATTGAACAAAATTTAATTTTTGGACTCCACAGCCAACTGCACAAGTTGCTTGTAACAATTCCCAAACAACTCTGCTGTTTTAGATGCAAAAGATCCTGCAAAGTCTGTCAACGGTTTAAATTTCCCAACTTAAATCCTCCAGGCAGCAAAGTTCGGAAAGACACTGTGGGTCGTTTTGTGTCTACATCTTCATAGTCCTGGAGTCCCTTTCAGGAATGGTTGATTTGATCACGGTTAAAGATGTTACCACGAGGACAATGCTGGGTGCCTTCAGACAGGCTGCTTGCATATCGTATATCGTTATACTTTCAGATTCTCGGTCGTATCAAAATCTCGGGTTTCCGAGACGAGATCCGACGGTCCCGAGACGAGATCTCGTACGAGACCGAGACCGAAAACGAGATTCGACCGTACAATGGCGGCCGAGCTCCGGCCGCATACGATCACGCAAATTCGGCCAAAAATCGGCCGCATTCGATCGTACAATTGCAGCCGAGCTTCGGCCGCATTAAATCGAACAAATGCGGCAGAAAATCGGCCGCATTCGACCGTATAATTGTGGTCGAGCTCCGGCCGCATACGATCACGCAAATTCGGCCAAAAATCGGCCGCATTCGATCATACAATTGCAGCCGAGCTTCGGCCGCATTAGATCGAACAAATGCGGCAGAAAATCGGCCGCATTCGACCGTATAGTTGCGGCCGAGCTCCGGCCGCATACGATCACGCAAATGCGGGCGAAAATCGGCCGCGTTTGATCGTACAATTGCAGCCGAGCTCCGGCCGCATTAGATCGTACATTTGCGGCCGAAAATCGGCCGTATTTTATCGTTGACGTGACGTGACAGTTTGTAGCTGTTACAAGATACAATAAAAATCGTACAATTAACGTTTCGACTCGTATCGTTAATTGTACGTTTTTTATTGAATCTCGTGTATAATCTCGTGCTGAAATACGAGACCGAGACCGAGATCTCGAACCGAAAAAGGCCCGAGATTGCCGAGACCGAGATCCCGAGACGAGCGAGATCTGAAAGTATAGTATATCGTATATCGTAGCCAGTTATAAGAGATGCTAGGAAATAAGTTCCTCTTTGTAACAAACATGTCTTGGTATACTTTGTGAACTGATAAAACGTTGTCCTATTTTCTAATTGGCTGAGCCGTATTACGCCTAACTGTGGACTGTGCTCTACTTCGTGGAAAAGTAGTTCTGTTTTTTTTCAATGAATTACAGTGTAAAAAGTGATTAGAATGATGTTTATTGATTTTATTTATCTGATAATAAAATATTTATTTTATTTGCTAAAATAAGCTTTTCCCCTTTTAATCAATCAAACGGTTTGTTGGTTTCTTTTGGCAGGTAATCAAAGGTTTAGTTATTTATTGGTTGTTTTGCTTACAAGTTAGTTAGATTACAATTCTGGTGTTATGGGCAACTTTTTTGTAGACTTTGACCGATACCGGTATCGTATCGGCTATCGGCCGATATTTCGATATTCACCGATATCGGATACGATTTTTTTTTGCTTGGCCGATACCGATATTGTCACGTTTCTAAAACGTATCGTTTTAGACGAAAACGATACATTTTAGAAAGGTCTTTGAAGCAGTATATATAAATATAGAAGGTTTGTTTTTAATTTTAATCATTTCAACCTCCGTCATTTGTTCATTTGTTAATTGTTATGTCGCGTAAGCAGCCTCGTAAAACTAGTATTGTTTGGAATTATTCCACTGTATGTGAAACGCAATTTCAATTTTGTTTTTGGGGTGGTGGGGGGGTCGGACATTTTAATTTTAATATCGGTGCAGGTATCGGTATCGGCCGATATTCGATTGCCGATTATCGGTATCGGCGATACTTCAAAATATCGATATCGGTCAAAGTCTACTTTTTTGTGCCATTACACCAGTGATACGGCTGGAATTTGGGCCACGGTTCTGAGTATTGAATGCTCTAATGTAATCGAGTCCTCTTTTCTTTTTCCTTTCCTCTCCCAATCCTTTTTTTTTATTTTATTTTATCGAATTGAACTCCTCAGGATCTTTATTGTAAGAATATGTCATTCAATAAAATCCACGTTAGACCTGTAAAAACTCCAAAGATTAAATTATTTAAAGACAAGAAAGATGATCAATTGCTATGCTTCTATAAACTATTTTATTTCAGTCTGAGGGATGTACAGATTCTTTAAAACATTGCAATTAAAATTCTCTGAATCTTTGAGAGGTACTTCTATGAGCTTCGTTACATTTGCAAGTGTCGTAGGCACCTTCCTTCTTGAATTTGTAATACAGTTCGTGTCCTTGGGGACGATGGTGTCTGCGGGTGTGATGTCGTGGCCGTTCAAAATGTCCAACTTCCAGTCTTCCAGGATGTTTGGCATAATTTCTTTTGGCATTATTATAATCTCTTGTTATGCTGTCAAATTGACGTCTGTAATCAGGTCTCCTTCGGTACTCTGGTCTCAAAACAATTTTTGGTTCAAAAACTAGCTCAGGTCGCAGTCGATACTCGGGTTCATCACTCGGTTCTTCAGTTGGTTCTTCAACATCCGTTTCCTTGTATTCTGGGAACGAATGGACTTTTGTAGCAGCACAAAGTTTAGCAAAATCCAGTACAGTAGAGCTGGCTTGAATGACAACAGGAATTTCCAGGGTTGTTCCATCTTTTTCCTTGTTTTCTTTGAAAGTCAAATCTCGATAAGTAGCAAAGAGAACGAGCAATTGAAGTTCTTCAGGTGTCAGTTGGAAACTTCTTGGCTTGTCATTGTGAATCGTTACTTCCACTTCGTAAGCACCTTCATCATGCTTTATCACAATGTTAAAAAGCTTGGAAATTCGCACTTTTTTGACGAAATCAAAAAATTCAGGCTTAATGTGAGAGAAAACTGGATGCAAGCTATCTTTCCTGATAACCATAGTCACAGAATTGTCCTCATCTATATAAAAGTTATACGGGAATTCCGGTCTACTGAACATAGCCACAAACAGCTGAGTAATAATAGGTGAAAGATTTTCAATTATCAGCTTATTCGGTCCATTTGAAATTACAAGGTTGATTTCATTATCTGGGTTTCGGGTAATCGAAAGTTCCACATTAGGACTATGCCGTGCTATCTGTGAAGTCTTCAAGAAGGCTGGATGCACATTTCTGAAAACCAGATTTGGTCTGTGTGCAGTAATTTCTACAGTAGCTTTGCCATCCCTTTCATTCAAAATTCTTGTGTGTAACTTAGGCTGAGAAAGCAGGATACTTGCTAATTGAACAGTGGTAGGCGACTGATGAGGAAACTTTTTACCATTGAGATCAAAGGTGTAAGAATCAGGATTTGTCGAATGCGGCTTTTTCTTATCCAACACAATGGAAAATGTATCCTTGGGAGTTGGTTTGTGCTTGGTCAGAAAGTTTAATACTTCTGGGCTTACATCGTGTAAAATGTTGTGAGAAACTCTTTTCGGTGCAGTTACAATTAAATGTCCATCTTCGTCAACGGCCGACTTCAGTGGAAGACTTGGTTCAGTGTACAAGCGGACGAGAAAGTTAAGGAATAAGGGTTTGATATTGTCCTCAGAGAGTGGATTTGAGCGGTCATAAAGGTCATCAAACACAACCTTGTAGGTGTTTGGTTTGCTACCTGGTGAAACAATGACAGAGTTGAGTTTTGGGTTTCGGAAGTCCCGAATCAACAATAGATCTTTCGGAGTAATTGGCACATCAAATGTTGGTACGTCATCTCTGGATGGTCTGACTGTTAACTTTCCATTAGGTTGTGGTTGGACGCGATACTCCGTGGTTGGTGCATTAACCAATTCCACGATTAATTGAACAATCTTGGGTTCTAGATGTTTAAAATGTTTAATTGGTTTGTTTTGCTCTTGGAATATTACGTCATAGTGGTCTGGAATCTCAGAACTGGTCACGACCACTTCAAGATTTGGATGAAAGCGATGTTTGTCAACAAATTTAAGCAAATCCTTGGATACATTTGGAACTATTAACTCTTTTGGTCGAACTGGAATACTCAGGACATGTCTTCCATCTCTGCCAGTATAAATATGGAATGGAAGTTTTGGTTCAGTGAGTAACTTAGTGGCAAGGTTAACAATATTAGGAGCGACACGAGGATATGACTCTCTGTCTGGACCATGACCAACTACAACCGTGGGTTGATTTTTTCTGTCACGCTTAATAGTGACATCTGTGTGCGGATGTCGTTTAATGTGATGGATCAAATCCACATCATCTTTGTTAACTACAGCTGTCGTAGTTTTAGGCAGGTCTTCGGGCACATTACCATAGATTTGATTGTCACTTGTTGGCTTCAATTGTATGTTTCTGTGAGGATTTTTATACAATTTTATAACAACCGGCAATACCCTTTTAGGAATATTTGGATAGACATGCTCTTTTTTACCATCTTTGACAATGACAGTGAAAGCTCCATCTTTTTGTGGTTTGATATTAAGCTTAACATCCTTTGGAGAATGGAGAAGTTTTATCAATTCCAGAACATCCGGAGTTATTTGCACATTATCTTCTTTGACATTTGATTTTGGTACCGTGATGTAAAAGTTACCTTTCGGTGTTGGTTTAACAGTGAAAGAAACATCTGGATGACTCTTCAAATCTATGATCAAGTCTAACGTCTCTTGGTTGACATGAGGATAAGTCTTTGGCTTCTTATGTGGTTCTTTGGTTTCAATATCAAAGGTGTGGTCTGGTCCTGGCTTGACGTTGATTTCTGTATCTGGATTTTGTTTAATATCTCTAATGATATCTAGAACATTAGGCTTCACTTCATAGCGATGGCTGTTGCTACTTGGTTCAGTTGGAACAAATTCGATTGTGTCATCTTTGCCCGGTTTGATTTCATATTCTACAGTTGGTTCACTGTATAATTTGGTGATAACTGGAATCAATTCGGGACTAATATGCTTGTACTCTTTTTCTGGTTTTTTACCATTTTGTACAACAACGGTAAAAGTTCCTGGTTTATCTGGTTTGAATGAAACTTTCGGTTGTGGTTTTTGTTTGATGTTCTTTATTAAATCGATGATCTCTGGAGTTAGTTTTGTATGAACAGGTTGCGATTGGTGTTTTGGTACGACCAATTGAATCTTTCCACGCTTGTCTGACTTTACTCTGAATTGTACGTGTGGAGTTGTTTTCAGCTTGCTGATCAAATTCAAGACATTTGGATGCACATGCTTCAAGGTGTGAGGTTTGCTTCCATCTTTCGGTTTGATTGTTACTGTAAAAGTACCTTCATTGTCTGGCTTAATTTCAATCTCAGTATCTGGTTGATGTCTTACAATTTCCAAAGGTTTCAGATAATCGATATTTATATCAATATTTTCAACATCTGGTTTTTTCTTATTTGGAACATTAATGTTTACCTTCTTCGGATCATCTGAAGGGGTAATTTCAAAAGGCAAATCCTTTTGATTCCTAATAGTAATTAACTTATTCAGTAATTCAGGAGTAATATCTGGATAGGTTTTGGTATCTTGACCATCACTGACAGTAATTTTGAAATTTGGACCGTCTGGAGCAATGGAAATGGATAATTGAGGAGCTGATTTGATTGTCTGGACAAGTGCCAATTGATTCTTTGGTATTGAAATAATGGGATCGTTTGAAGTCTTTCCAGGTGAAATAACATGAATAACATCCTTGGGCTTATGTTCTTTTCTGTGTGGTTCTTTATGTCCAGGTTTTTCATGGTGTGGTTCTTTATGTCCAGGTTTTTCATGGTGTGGTTCTTTATGTCCAGGTTTTTCATGGTGTGGTTCTTTATGTCCAGGTTTTTCATGGTGTGGTTCTTTATGTCCAGGTTTTTCATAGTGTGGTTCTTTATGTCCAGGTTTTTCATGATGCGGTTCTTTGTGTCCAGGTTTTTCATGGTGTGGTTCTTTATGTCTAGGTTTTTCATGATGCGGTTCTTTATGTCCAGGTTTTTCATGATGCGGTTCTTTATGTCCGGGTTTTTCATAGTGTGGTTCTTTTTGTCCAGGTTTTTCTTTAACAATGTGAATCGGCAATTTTGGATTTTTGGTTACTTTTATCAGAAACTTGATAGCTTCAGGGGATTGGTCTTTCAACTTCTTTGGTTTTCCATTAATGAAGACAATAATGTTAGATTTTCCATTTTTAGAAGGTTCCACTTTGTACTTGATGTTTGACTTTGGATTCTTTTTTATCTCTTCGATCAAATCAGTGAACTCAAGGTCTACTGTTATCGGTGTGTTTGTTTCATCGTCCGTCACAACAAAAGTTGGTTCCTCATGTTTAGGTTCTTCTTTGACAATGTGAATCGGCAACTTTGGATTTTTTGTTACTTTTATCAGAAACTTGATAGCTTCAGGGGTTTGGTCTTTCAAAATCTTCGGTTTTCCATTAATGTAGACAATAATATTAGATTTTCCGTTTTTAGAAGGTTCCACCTTATACTTGATGTTTGACTTTGGATTCTTTTTTATCTCTTCGATCAAATCAGTGAACTCAAGGTCTACTGTTATCGGTGTGTTTGTTTCATCGTCCGTCACAACAAAAGTTGGTTCCTCATGTTTAGGTTCTTCTTTGACAATGTGAATAGGCAAATTTGGATTTTTTGTTACTTTGATCAGAAAGTTGATAGCTTCAGGGGATTGGTCTTTCAACTTATTTGGTTTTCCATTAATGTAGACAATAATGTTGGATTTTCCGTTTTTAGAAGGTTCCACCTTGTACTTGATGTTTGACTTTGGATTCTTCTTTATCTCTTCGATCAAATCAGTGAACTCAACGTCGACTTCAATCAATGAGTTTGTTTCTTCATCCGCCACAATAAAAGTAGTTTGATCTTGTTCTGGTTTAGGTTTTTCTTTGGTGACATGAATTGGTAGTTTTGGATTTTTTGTTACTTTCATCAGAAACTTTACAGCTTCAGGAGATTGGTCTTTCAACTCTTTTGGTTTTCCATCGATGAAGACAATAACATTGAATTTTCCATTTTTGGAAGGTTCAACCTTGAACTTGAAGTTTGATGTCGGATTCTTCTTGATTTCTTCAATCAAATCAGTGAACTCGACGTCTACTTGGATTGGTGTTTGTGTTTCTTCGTCCGACAGAATAAAAGTTGTTTGGCCATTATGCTTGACTGTTTTTGGAGTCCTAAGCGATTGAAGCAATTGAACAATAATGTTTAAGAATTTAGCTGGTAATGGATATTTTTTTGTTTTGCCATTGTGAGTGATGACAAGCTCCAAACCATTTTTCCCAGAGCCAATTCTCAAGTTGTATGATGGATCACTCTTAGCCTTGGTTATTAATTCTAAAAATTTATCAGAATCAATGGTACCAATGTTGAGGTCCTCAGGTTGCTCTTCAAGTGTAATCGTAAATTGTCCAGTAGCTGATGCTGGTGAAAGCTTAAATTGCAAATCAGGATTCTTAATAAGTTTAATAAAAACAAAAAGCAAATTTGGATCAATGTGCTTGTATGTTTTAGATCCTTTCGTCCCTTCATGGATGGTCAACTCATATTTGCCATCGGTTCCTGGTTGAATTTGAATTCTATTTTCTGGATGTTCTCGTACTTGTTTCAGCAATGTCAAAAACAGTGGTTTTACTGTAAATGTTGTTTGCGCTGCACTATTGTCAGGAATAAACAAATAAGATTTATCTCCTGATTTGCCTAAAATTTCATATGGCAATGAGGGATTCTTAACCAATCGAATAAAAGCATCACCAATTTTAGCTGGCACATCAGAATAGATTTTCTTTTTCCCATTTGAGTCGTCAGTCACAGTTATTGTGTACGTATCACCTGATGTTGCTATTTGAATTGAATAGCCTCCTTTCCTAATCTTTTTTACGACCTTTAAGAATTCGGGCTTCACTGTAATAATATTTGATGGTTTTGGCGGTTCAGGAGATACAGCAATTTTTACGTTGGAACCCTCTTTTCCTACTTCCTGGATTTGCAAAGTTGGATTCTTGAGTAATTTTACAAACAAGGATAAAATGTCTCTAGGTATTTTGTTGTAGGTTTTTGTTCCTTTGTCAGTCGTTAAGGTTACCGTCAACAAGCCATCGTCTTCTGGCTGATATTTGATTTTAACCGCTTTAGTTGATTTCCGGACTTGCCTGATCAGTTCAACGAATTGTGGTTTAACGATGTAGTACTCAATCCCTTTTCCAATTGTCCCCGTATTGAGGTCGTCAGGTTGATCCACAACAGTCACAGTAAATTCTCCATTAGCAGCTGGTGAGACTTTATATTGCAAATTAGGATTCTTAATGAGTTCGACAAAAGAGAAAAGTAGGTTTGGGTCTATGTGCTTGTAGGTTTTGGACTGTTTCTTTCCATCTTGAACGGTCAACTCATATTTACCATCGGTTCCGGGTTGAATACTTATGTGATTGCTCGGATGATTTCGTACCTGTTTTAGCAATGTCAAAAACAGCGATTTAACTGTTATTGTTGTTTTCTTTCCACTGAAGTTGGGAATAAACAATACATCTTCGTCTCCTGATTTGCCTATAACTTGGTACTGCAATGAAGGATCTTTGAGCAATCGAATAAAAGCTTCGCCAGTATTTGCCGGTAGATCAGCATATGTTTCCTTTTTCCCGCTTGACTTATTAGTCACAGTTATTGTGTACTTGTTGCCTTTTGTTGATATTTGAATTGAATAACCTCCTTTTCTTATTCTATTGACTGCATCTAAAAGTTGGGGTTTTATTTTAAAAATATTTGTTGGTTTTGGTGGTTCAGGAGAAACAGCAATTTTTACTTTTGACCCAACTTTTCCGACTTCTTTGATTTGCAATCTTGGATTTTTAAGTAATTTGGCAAACAAGTCAAACGTGGCTTTTGATATTTTGTCATATGTTTTTGTTCCTTTGTCAGTGGTTACTATCAGTTTGTAGAGGCCATCTTGATGTCTTTGAGCTTGGACCTTAACGGCTTTAGTTGAGGCTCTAACTTCTTGAATCAGTTGAACAAATTGCAGATCAACAGTGAAATATTCAACACTTTGACTGGAAGATGATCTACTAGAAGTTCCACCAGAAGATGATCCACCAGAAGATGATTCACTCGAAGATGATCCACTGGAAGAAGATCCACTCCAAGACGTTCCACCAGAAGACGTACCACCAGAAGACGATGAAGTGGAATATGTTCGACTATGAGTTGTGGTTGCTGAAGGAATTCGATGTTGTACATGGCCTACTACATGGTGCAAAGCCTTATTTACGTCATTGAAGTGTTTTGGAATCAAGTTGTATGATGATATCAATCCAATAACTGAAATAAATGTATGAATCATGATTTATTATTATTTCAAAGTATTTTTCTATTAAGGTTACAGTGACTAGAACGTCAAACAAGAAGTTTTTTCTGTTTCAATCTGAAATATTTACCTGAAAGCTGCAAAACCACGAACAGCCAAGTATGTCTCTCTCTTTGGAGAAACATCTTCATTCGTCTAATGGATTGAAGAGTGAAGTTTCAGTATGAGATTGTGAGCTTATATAGTGATCAAAGAAAAAACAATCAACTGAACATCTGTAGCTAATTGCCGCACATAATAGAAATTATCTATTATTGCCGAAATACCATCAAATGAAAAACACTTCAAAGCAATTCTTGACAGCTGCACTCTTTACTAAATGCAATTAGAAGACTTTTAATGTTGAAAACAATTGTTATTAGTTTTTGTTTTTCATTCCTGCTGCAGGTTTAATTGAAGTGTACCTTTCACCAGGCCGTCAACTTAAGCAAAAACCTTTAACCGTGAATAATAATTGTGTGATAAATATTTATCAGCCTGATTCTTATATGCTAATACCGAGTTGCATTGCTTACATATGAAAACCTACTTTTTATTATAAGAATTGTAAAAAAAAACAAAATGGCAGTTCTTTGCTGTGTGAATGAGATGAAAGAGATCCTCGATTAAAAACCAACAATCAATCCAACATCACAACCGATTTTTATAAGGTTTTGCATTAACTCCTGTTTAAAAATTTCTCTGAAATTGCTGTCTAATGCTTGCTGCAATCATAAGCTTTTTTCCGAATTAGATTTTGGATTGTATGGCATGTTTAGCCAAGATTGAGTTGTCTAAAAACACGAGAAGTTCCTGGAAACTTCATACAAGCATGAGAACCAACTGTTTGTAGTATTTAAACACTACCCCACATTTGTATGCATGCTGGCTGACCCTCACACGTTTACTCGATGTTTTTCCCTCACATGCTTGTTACACAAAAAGTCCCAAAATCATCATATTTCCAGCATGGAATAAAGCACTTTTCACTTTAATTAGCATTAAGTATGTTTGTACATTAATTTTTGATACAATTATTTAATTTTTTGATAATTCGTTGCCGGTATACACGTCGTACGCGGAACGCAACGTCGACGTACTTTAACGTGTGGTACACGTGCCGCAGCGCAGTCGACCAAACTGCCGCCCATCATTTTTGAGATAGGACATTTTCTGATGTCAGGTATTTCGGTGCTTCCACTGCATTCTTATTCTGTGGATGTCCTACAAAATTTGCAGTCTGCACGTCTGTGGCCTTTTTCACCGCATGACAAGCACTTGTCCGGGTCCCGTTGGTGTTTCGCACCCGATGGCTTCTGTTGTGGTCTAGTGGTGCCCCTCGAGGAGCGTTTGCCACTTTTGCACGCATCCGTCTTGAGTTTAGCAGCGTTGCCGACCTGGTGAACGGTTGTGGATGTGTCGGCGAAACTCATGATGTCGGAGCTAGCCAACTCAGCTGCTATGGCGGCAGCTAAAGCTTTCTCGAAGATGAGATTGCTCTGCAGGTAGAGCGTTTCCTAGACCGCAGGCATGTTGAGACCAAAAATGAATTGATTTCTCAACTCATTGTTGAGATTATCACCCAACTCGCAATATGTTGTGTGCGCTTGTAAAGCGTCAGCGAACTCCGTAACCGTCTTGCCTTTGTTGCAACGACGCGATCGGAAACGAATCAGCTCACCCTGGGCCAGCGGCTTCGGTTTCTGGTGTTTTCCCACAAGCTGCACGATTTCGTCGTATTTCATTGTTGTAGGATCTTTGGGTCGGACCAAATCCATGATTTCCTGCACGGTTGCAATCCCGACACAAGCCAACAGGTAGTTGACCTTGTCGGCGTCTTCGGTTATTTTATTGCACGCGAAGAAGCACTTCATTTGGAACAAATAAGTGGACCAATTGACCTATGGATTATACTTCCCGGGGTTCCCGGTCAGTGGCATTGAAACGGCAAAAGAATACGAAAATGAGAATCGTGTTGAAAAAACTCAAGGAGAAATTTTAGGCTTAGCACGCGCGCACGTGTTTGGAAAGTCCGAAAATCGTCGAAAATTGCATGAAGACACTCAAAACTTGTGGATAGTGTTCTTGAAACAAATATCCCACCCCTCCTCGCTAATTAAAGTGTTCTTTGATTCGGATTGTATCGATGGTGTGGTGTTGGATGTAGAAGGAGCGGACTCAGGAGTCCACCATTGTACTCAAGCTTATTTGCATATACTCTTTCCACACTCAAGAGGAGCCCTGGAATCTTGGCTCCCATTGGCCGAGCCATTTCACTTGTGTAGTGATACGTAAAAAAAGACTCAAAACACTAGAATTGCATTATACAGATATACAGATATAAATAGAAGTACAGACGTTGCAATAGATTTTCTGTCCTGACAAAGCAAACGACCAAATTAACAGACATGCATTTTAAAACAAAAAGAACATAAAACTTTATTTTTAAAATGGAAATTACTTTTTATTCTAGAGTAACATTAAATGTACATCATTTCAATCATTATTCTACTGAAAAAGACTAAAAATCATCGGGAACTACTTTTCCTCGTAGCAGAAGTTCAACTACAGTTCTGAGTAATCAGACTAGGCCAATGGGAGCCAAGATTCCAGGGCTCCTCTTGTGTGTGAAAAGAGTATAAGTGTTTTATTCAAGGTATGACACAGGTGGCGCTGCAATCGGCAGCATTACAAATTAACATATCAACAATTGGAGTATGAGATACTCCATTCTCAATTGGAAATAAAATGTAATATTGTGACTGATTGCTGGTCACTACAACACATGGCCTAGTCAAACCCCATTCCTCCAGGTGGAGTTTATGGTTGCAAGCAATGACCAATGATACCATCACATGATGTCATATCCGGTCATCACCAAACAACCAATAGGAAAAGTACCGTAAGCTGACAAGGGGCCGTCCATAAATTACGTAACGCAAAATTTAAGATTTTTAGACTCCCCTTTCCCCCTTCTGTAACATGGTCGTCACAAATTCCCAAAACCCCACCCCCTAATTATGTAACAAAACTGAAATCACCCCCCAAATTTTCAAAAAATCACATAAAAAATGATAATATTTTGATTATACAATATTTAATTTTTTTTTACATGGAACGTACCAAAATTTGAAACCCCCTCTCCCTTAGTAATGACTCTTAACAAAATTTGAAACCCCCTTCCCCCCCACCTTTGGTGCATTACGTAATTTATGGACGGCTCCTAAGCTGCAAGAATGTACTATAAAAGGCCCAACATCTTGTTTGGAGCCAGAGCTGTGTAGGTGCAGCTACGGTTCACACCTTGCTAATCTCCACTCGTTAGCCATGCGAAAGTTTAGACAATGTGCTGGTAAGTGTTCCCAGTGCCGTAAGTAACTCATGGACATTAACAGATAACCGACCGCACTACACGTAGGTTAGCTTAACCCTGTGTGCAGTGTGTGGTCGCAGATATGCTGCAGCAATGCAATGGAATAGAATACTCTATATTCTATAATTCTATTCTTGTACGATTTAATTATACAACAATTGCAAATAAATGTTGGCTTGTCTGAATGAATAAAATTTAAAAAGCAAATTGTCAAAAAAAAATTTTACAAACGTCAATTATCGACTGAAGGCCGCGCGCGCACTGTAAGCGAGACAATGACAAAATTCCTTGAACACGGCCATTTCGTTGTCCAGCAAAATACCTTTTTGAGTAATAAACTCCAAAAAATACTTCTCCAGCTTTCCAGCTTCACGAGCATCGATAATGTTTCATAATATTTCACATACCAGTATATAAAGGAGTCTTGTAACTGAGAATTGATTATTCATTGAATATTCTTCACAGCCAACTTCTCTTATCTTCATTTTATTACAATTACAATGAATTCGGGGACCAAATGTGCACAATGCAAGTGCGCACCGAAATCAATTGAGCACCTCAATTGTGCCCGTTGCAAATGCGCTGTCTCATGTGCGCACAATGCAAATGTGCACGTCCTAAATGTGCTCGTCTTAAATGCGCACTGATTAAAATTAAATAAAATAAAAAAAAGTAAATTAAATAACATTAAGTAATAATAATAATAAAATGGGTTTCAAATGCGCACATGAGTAAATCCGTTATTTCTTTATTAATGTCCTTTATTTTAATTATAAGAAGAGTCTGTTAAGGTACGCCCCTAATGCATGCATCGTTCTGCAAGCAAAAGTGACTTCTTGTAGCCTGGGTGTCCAGACCTCACATCTCCAGTGCAAAACTCACTGTCCACGAGTAATCGACCTATGACAAGGCCACTACAAAGTTAGCCGGCAATGTGTGTTTGCCCAATGTGTTTGGCAGAGAGGAGTGCCATGATTCCAAGCTGTTGTTAGTGCGGTGTGGCAGCTCAAACACACTAAAACGGGTGGCAGTCACTTCCAGCAGCGGCTGATTACGGAAGTAACTAAAGAAGTCTGTCATCAGTTCTGCAACATGTACTGCCCGACCAGCTGCGTTCCAGTAGCACGGCTGTTAGCCTAGACTTGTGCACACAACTCCTTGTTTATAAAAAAGACTGACACAGAGCCATCTTCTCCAATCAATGTGCCGTCGTAGATATACGATAATCGATCGTCAGGGTTTGGCATAACACGTTGCGTTTCCATTATCTGATAAAACGAATTCAGATCCGGCAACTTTGGAACAGACTTCCTGCACATCTGACTCAGTAATGACTTAAAGTTCTTGTACGGGCGCTGGTAACCTACATCAGGTGACTAGTTTGTGTGTAAAGAGTCTGGTATTCATTTCTAAGGCAGTTGTTCCATGCTGATGCAGAGAAGTAACCTCAAACTCTGCAGTAGTAAGGTTTAGCCGGCCTCTACAATGGCATACTCGAACAATACACCGCATCAGCATGATGTTGTCAACTAAACCTCATGGTTTATCTTCTCGGTAAATAAACTTCCTCTGGCAGGGCCATCTTTACCATTGGGCTAACTGGGCTGCAGCCCAGGGGCGCCGGGCAGAGAAGGGCGCCGGGCAGAGAGGGGTGCCGAGCAGAGAAGCGCGCCGGGCAGAGAGGGATGCCGAGCAGAGAAGCGCGCCGAGCAGAGACGGGTGCCGGGCAGAGAGGGGTGCCGGGCAAGAAGGATGCCAGGCGCCTCCTACAAATAATTTTCATGAGTGTTCAAATATAAACTGAACTTGTAGACCCGTTCCAACACATTGTTGATAGTGAATATAACACATGGGCGCACTCCTAAAGGTGCATTTGTAGGTCCAAAAGTGCATTTGTAGGTCCAAAAATGCATTTGTAGGTCCAAAAATGCATTTGTAGGTCAAAAAATGTATTTTTTTGGTTCAAATCTATTTTTCACAAAAAGTCTTACCAGTACTTCTTGTGTAGGAGGATGAGAGTGGGGCACCAGCATACCAAAAAAACACAAGTGCACTAGAAGTATATCCTAAGAACAGGCCTGTAAAATTGTGAATATAAAAATGATTTTTTTTTAATTATGACAAAGGACAAGGGGCGCCTGATTTTTTTAAGCCCAGGGCGCTGAAAAGTGTTAAGACGGCCCTGTTCTCTGGTCATACCGCTGACGGTTCTCACCAAGCAATGCATGCGAAGGAAGTTTGGTCAACGTTAAAACCATGGCTATAAGTCAGTCAGTGAATCTGCCAAATATGATAAGAAATAATAGTTTCCCCCTTATATATTCCAGCCAAAGTGGTACGTTTTTACAACGTTTTCTGCATATACACACATATGTTTCTTCTCCTTCTGCTTTTCTAGCTAGATAAATCTAGCTTTACTGCTTGTCCAGCTAGATGAATCTAGCTTTTCCTCGTCGCGTGCGACAAGCTCGCACAGGCTGTAATCCCACTACGACTCGAGGCCGTAGCAAGAAATATCCCGCGACAACTATTGTTTTGTCGCAAGAAAGCGCTCTCTCCACAGGCCGGTGCTCTGTGGCAAGAAATATCGCGTGTCAAACGTCCTTTGACACAAGAAGTGAGTCCAAAGTTATGTAAAAAATCCACAAACTGTACATTGAGTTTCAGTGTTTCAAGTAAAGTTCCAGTGGTGTGTTTCATACAAGGTTTCAAATTAGACTGACTTGTGAGGAAAAATCACATTTTTCCTCCTTGAATTTCCTGGTTGGCAGGAAGCATTTCCTGCCACCCATATGCAGTGTCTTGGTTGCCCTGGCAACTCCAATTTTGCTTGTTCTTTATTTTTTATAGCACATAAAAAATAACTCACATTTCCAGAATTATTTCTGTTATCAAAATAAAACTAAAACAAATCAAAACAGAACCAATTCTGTCAGGGGAAAATATAACTTTTATTATCAACCCTTTCTGGTGACCACCAAGGTCACCACAATGTGGTCTAACCCCGAATTCAGTTACTTCCAATGATATCATTCCGATATTTATTTTAAAAAAAGATATTTATTACAATAAAATAAAATATTCCAAAAATAAAATAAAACATTTCAAAAAATAAAATAAATATTCCAGAAAATAAAATGTTTTATTTAAAAAAAAAATTAAATTTTATCCTTTGAGAGATTCTTTTTTAAATCTGTAAATTTGTACAGTGTGAAGATACCGCAAACTAATTGAATTCGGAGGTCACGACCTGGTGTAAATCCTGCAAAGTCTGTCAACGGTTTAAATTTCCCAACTTAAATCCTACAGGCTTGCTGCATCCGGTCAAGGCAGCAAAGTTTGGGAAGAGACTGTACGCGGATCATGTGGGTCGTTTTGTGTCTTCAGCGGAGGGGTTCCTCTACATCATCATAGTCCTGGAGTCCCTTTCAGGAATGGTTGATTTGATCCCGGTTAAAGATGTTACTGCGAGCACAATGCTGGGTGCCTTCAGACGGGCTGTTTGCATATCGTATATCGTATATCGTAGCCAATTATAAGAGATGCTAGGAAATAAGTTCCTCTTTGCAACAAACATGTCTTGGTATACTTTGTAAACTGATATAACGTTGTCCTATTTCCTAATTGGCTGAGCCGTATTACGCCTAACTGTGGACTGTGCTCTACTTTGTGGAAAAGTAGTTCTGTTTTTTTTTTCAATGAATTTCAGTGTAAAAATTGATTAGAATGATGGATTTTATTTATATGGTAATAAAATATTTATTTTATTTGCTAAAATAAGTTTTTTTTCCTTTTAATCAATCAAACGGTTTGTTGGTTTCTTTTGGCAGGTAATCAAAGGTTTAGTTATTTATTGGTTGTTTTGCCTAGTTAGATTACAATTCTGGTGTTATGGGCTACTTATTTGTGCCATTACACCAGTGATACGGCTGGAATTAGGGCAACGTTATGTAGGTTCTGAGTATAGAGTGCTCTAACGTAATCGGAGGCCTGTTTTCTTTTTCCTTTCCTCTCCCAATCTTTTTTTTATTTTATTTTATCGAATTGAACTCCTCAGGATCTATATTTCCTATAGGAACACGTTCACGGCGAATTTATATTGGCCGACTGAGGTTGGTTTGTTGCGGCCAACAGATTCAAACTCCGTCCAAATAAAAATTTTTAAAAAATCTTAATTTCCATAATAAAAAATGTTTCATTCTTTTAGTATATGCAATTACAACTATTTTTTATTTGCAAAGATTTTTTTATTAGGAATTATGGTTCTTTATTTATTTATTTCTTTTTTTCTCTCTCCTTTCGTCTCCCAATCCTTTTTTTTATTTTATTTTACTTTATCGAATTGAACTCCTCAGGATCTTTATTGTAAGAATATGTCATTCAATAAAACCCACGTTGGACCTGTAAAAACTAAAAAGATGAAATTATTAAAAGACAAGAAAGATAATCAATTGCTATGCTTCTATAAACTATTTTATTTCAGTCTGAGGGATGTACAGATTCTTTAAAACATTGCAATTAAAATTCTCTGAATCTTTGAGAGGTACTTCTATGAGCTTCGTTACATTTGCAAGTGTCGTAGGCACCTTCCTTCTTGAATTTGTAATACAGTTCGTGTCCTTGGGAACGATGGTGTCTGCGGGTGTGATGTCGTGGCCGTTCAAAATGTCCAACTTCCAGTCTTCCAGGATGTTTGGCATAATTTCTTTTGGCATTATTATAATCTCTTGTTATGCTGTCAAATTGACGTCTGTAATCAGGTCTCCTTCGGTACTCTGGTCTCAAAACAATTTTTGGTTCAAAAACTAGCTCAGGTCGCAGTCGATACTCGGGTTCATCACTCGGTTCTTCAGTTGGTTCTTCAACATCCGTTTCCTTGTATTCTGGGAACGAATGGACTTTTGTAGCAGCACAAAGTTTAGCAAAATCCAGTACAGTAGAGCTGGCTTGAATGACAACAGGAATTTCCAGGGTTGTTCCATCTTTTTCCTTGTTTTCTTTGAAAGTCAAATCTCGATAAGTAGCAAAGAGAACGAGCAATTGAAGTTCTTCAGGTGTCAGTTGGAAACTTCTTGGCTTGTCATTGTGAATCGTTACTTCCACTTCGTAAGCACCTTCATCATGCTTTATCACAATGTTAAAAAGCTTGGAAATTCGCACTTTTTTGACGAAATCAAAAAATTCAGGCTTAATGTGAGAGAAAACTGGATGCAAGCTATCTTTCCTGATAACCATAGTCACAGAATTGTCCTCATCTATATAAAAGTTATACGGGAATTCCGGTCTACTGAACATAGCCACAAACAGCTGAGTAATAATAGGTGAAAGATTTTCAATTATCAGCTTATTCGGTCCATTTGAAATTACAAGGTTGATTTCATTATCTGGGTTTCGGGTAATCGAAAGTTCCACATTAGGACTATGCCGTGCTATCTGTGAAGTCTTCAAGAAGGCTGGATGCACATTTCTAAAAACCAGATTTGGTCTGTGTGCAGTAATTTCTACAGTAGCTTTGCCATCCCTTTCATTCAAAATTCTTGTGTGTAACTTAGGCTGAGAAAGCAGGATACTTGCTAATTGAACAGTGGTAGGCGACTGATGAGGAAACTTTTTACCATTGAGATCAAAGGTGTAAGAATCAGGATTTGTCGAATGCGGCTTTTTCTTATCCAACACAATGGAAAATGTATCCTTGGGAGTTGGTTTGTGCTTGGTCAGAAAGTTTAATACTTCTGGGCTTACATCGTGTAAAATGTTGTGAGAAACTCTTTTCGGTGCAGTTACAATTAAATGTCCATCTTCGTCAACGGCCGACTTCAGTGGAAGACTTGGTTCAGTGTACAAGCGGACGAGAAAGTTAAGGAATAAGGGTTTGATATTGTCCTCAGAGAGTGGATTTGAGCGGTCATAAAGGTCATCAAACACAACCTTGTAGGTGTTTGGTCTGCTACCTGGTGAAACAATGACAGAGTTGAGTTTTGGGTTTCGGAAGTCCCGAATCAACAATAGATCTTTCGGAGTAATTGGCACATCAAATGTTGGTACGTCATCTCTGGATGGTCTGACTGTTAACTTTCCATTAGGTTGTGGTTGGACGCGATACTCCGTGGTTGGTGCATTAACCAATTCCACGATTAATTGAACAATCTTGGGTTCTAGATGTTTAAAATGTTTAATTGGTTTGTTTTGCTCTTGGAATATTACGTCATAGTGGTCTGGAATCTCAGAACTGGTCACGACCACTTCAAGATTTGGATGAAAGCGATGTTTGTCAACAAATTTAAGCAAATCCTTGGATACATTTGGAACTATTAACTCTTTTGGTCGAACTGGAATACTCAGGACATGTCTTCCATCTCTGCCAGTATAAATATGGAATGGAAGTTTTGGTTCAGTGAGTAACTTAGTGGCAAGGTTAACAATATTAGGAGCGACACGAGGATATGACTCTCTGTCTGGACCATGACCAACTACAACTGTGGGTTGATTTTTTCTGTCACGCTTAATAGTGACATCTGTGTGCGGATGTCGTTTAATGTGATGGATCAAATCCACATCATCTTTGTTAACTACAGCTGTCGTAGTTTTAGGCAGGTCTTCGGGCACATTACCATAGATTTGATTGTCACTTGTTGGCTTCAATTGTATGTTTCTGTGAGGATTTTTATACAATTTTATAACAACCGGCAATACCCTTTTAGGAATATTTGGATAGACATGCTCTTTTTTACCATCTTTGACAATGACAGTGAAAGCTCCATCTTTTTGTGGTTTGATATTAAGCTTAACATCCTTTGGAGAATGGAGAAGTTTTATCAATTCCAGAACATCCGGAGTTATTTGCACATTATCTTCTTTGACATTTGATTTTGGTACCGTGATGTAAAAGTTACCTTTCGGTGTTGGTTTAACAGTGAAAGAAACATCTGGATGACTCTTCAAATCTATGATCAAGTCTAACGTCTCTTGGTTGACATGAGGATAAGTCTTTGGCTTCTTATGTGGTTCTTTGGTTTCAATATCAAAGGTGTGGTCTGGTCCTGGCTTGACGTTGATTTCTGTATCTGGATTTTGTTTAATATCTCTAATGATATCTAGAACATTAGGCTTCACTTCATAGCGATGGCTGTTGCTACTTGGTTCAGTTGGAACAAATTCGATTGTGTCATCTTTGCCCGGTTTGATTTCATATTCTACAGTTGGTTCACTGTATAATTTGGTGATAACTGGAATCAATTCGGGACTAATATGCTTGTACTCTTTTTCTGGTTTTTTACCATTTTGTACAACAACGGTAAAAGTTCCTGGTTTATCTGGTTTGAATGAAACTTTCGGTTGTGGTTTTTGTTTGATGTTCTTTATTAAATCGATGATCTCTGGAGTTAGTTTTGTATGAACAGGTTGCGATTGGTGTTTTGGTACGACCAATTGAATCTTTCCACGCTTGTCTGACTTTACTCTGAATTGTACGTGTGGAGTTGTTTTCAGCTTGCTGATCAAATTCAAGACATTTGGATGCACATGCTTCAAGGTGTGAGGTTTGCTTCCATCTTTCGGTTTGATTGTTACTGTAAAAGTACCTTCATTGTCTGGCTTAATTTCAATCTCAGTATCTGGTTGATGTCTTACAATTTCCAAAGGTTTCAGATAATCGATATTTATATCAATATTTTCAACATCTGGTTTTTTCTTATTTGGAACATTAATGTTTACCTTCTTCGGATCATCTGAAGGGGTAATTTCAAAAGGCAAATCCTTTTGATTCCTAATAGTAATTAACTTATTCAGTAATTCAGGAGTAATATCTGGATAGGTTTTGGTATCTTGACCATCACTGACAGTAATTTTGAAATTTGGACCGTCTGGAGCAATGGAAATGGATAATTGAGGAGCTGATTTGATTGTCTGGACAAGTGCCAATTGATTCTTTGGTATTGAAATAATGGGATCGTTTGAAGTCTTTCCAGGTGAAATAACATGAATAACATCCTTGGGCTTATGTTCTTTTCTGTGTGGTTCTTTATGTCCAGGTTTTTCATGGTGTGGTTCTTTATGTCCAGGTTTTTCATGGTGTGGTTCTTTATGTCCAGGTTTTTCATGGTGTGGTTCTTTATGTCCAGGTTTTTCATGGTGTGGTTCTTTATGTCCAGGTTTTTCATGGTGTGGTTCTTTATGTCCAGGTTTTTCATGATGCGGTTCTTTGTGTCCAGGTTTTTCATGGTGTGGTTCTTTATGTCCAGATTTTTCATGATGCGGTTCTTTATGTCCAGGTTTTTCATGATGCGGTTCTTTATGTCCGGGTTTTTCATAGTGTGGTTCTTTTTGTCCAGGTTTTTCTTTAACAATGTGAATCGGCAATTTTGGATTTTTGGTTACTTTTATCAGAAACTTGATAGCTTCAGGGGATTGGTCTTTCAACTTCTTTGGTTTTCCATTAATGAAGACAATAATGTTAGATTTTCCATTTTTAGAAGGTTCCACTTTGTACTTGATGTTTGACTTTGGATTCTTTTTTATCTCTTCGATCAAATCAGTGAACTCAAGGTCTACTGTTATCGGTGTGTTTGTTTCATCGTCCGTCACAACAAAAGTTGGTTCCTCATGTTTAGGTTCTTCTTTGACAATGTGAATCGGCAACTTTGGATTTTTTGTTACTTTTATCAGAAACTTGATAGCTTCAGGGGTTTGGTCTTTCAAAATCTTCGGTTTTCCATTAATGTAGACAATAATATTAGATTTTCCGTTTTTAGAAGGTTCCACCTTATACTTGATGTTTGACTTTGGATTCTTTTTTATCTCTTCGATCAAATCAGTGAACTCAAGGTCTACTGTTATCGGTGTGTTTGTTTCATCGTCCGTCACAACAAAAGTTGGTTCCTCATGTTTAGGTTCTTCTTTGACAATGTGAATAGGCAAATTTGGATTTTTTGTTACTTTGATCAGAAAGTTGATAGCTTCAGGGGATTGGTCTTTCAACTTATTTGGTTTTCCATTAATGTAGACAATAATGTTGGATTTTCCGTTTTTAGAAGGTTCCACCTTGTACTTGATGTTTGACTTTGGATTCTTCTTTATCTCTTCGATCAAATCAGTGAACTCAACGTCGACTTCAATCAATGAGTTTGTTTCTTCATCCGCCACAATAAAAGTAGTTTGATCTTGTTCTGGTTTAGGTTTTTCTTTGGTGACATGAATTGGTAGTTTTGGATTTTTTGTTACTTTCATCAGAAACTTTACAGCTTCAGGAGATTGGTCTTTCAACTCTTTTGGTTTTCCATCGATGAAGACAATAACATTGAATTTTCCATTTTTGGAAGGTTCAACCTTGAACTTGAAGTTTGATGTCGGATTCTTCTTGATTTCTTCAATCAAATCAGTGAACTCGACGTCTACTTGGATTGGTGTTTGTGTTTCTTCGTCCGACAGAATAAAAGTTGTTTGGCCATTATGCTTGACTGTTTTTGGAGTCCTAAGCGATTGAAGCAATTGAACAATAATGTTTAAGAATTTAGCTGGTAATGGATATTTTTTTGTTTTGCCATTGTGAGTGATGACAAGCTCCAAACCATTTTTCCCAGAGCCAATTCTCAAGTTGTATGATGGATCACTCTTAGCCTTGGTTATTAATTCTAAAAATTTATCAGAATCAATGGTACCAATGTTGAGGTCCTCAGGTTGCTCTTCAAGTGTAATCGTAAATTGTCCAGTAGCTGATGCTGGTGAAAGCTTAAATTGCAAATCAGGATTCTTAATAAGTTTAATAAAAACAAAAAGCAAATTTGGATCAATGTGCTTGTATGTTTTAGATCCTTTCGTCCCTTCATGGATGGTCAACTCATATTTGCCATCGGTTCCTGGTTGAATTTGAATTCTATTTTCTGGATGTTCTCGTACTTGTTTCAGCAATGTCAAAAACAGTGGTTTTACTGTAAATGTTGTTTGCGCTGCACTATTGTCAGGAATAAACAAATAAGATTTATCTCCTGATTTGCCTAAAATTTCATATGGCAATGAGGGATTCTTAACCAATCGAATAAAAGCATCACCAATTTTAGCTGGCACATCAGAATAGATTTTCTTTTTCCCATTTGAGTCGTCAGTCACAGTTATTGTGTACGTATCACCTGATGTTGCTATTTGAATTGAATAGCCTCCTTTCCTAATCTTTTTTACGACCTCTAAGAATTCGGGCTTCACTGTAATAATATTTGATGGTTTTGGCGGTTCAGGAGATACAGCAATTTTTACGTTGGAACCCTCTTTTCCTACTTCCTGGATTTGCAAAGTTGGATTCTTGAGTAATTTTACAAACAAGGATAAAATGTCTCTAGGTATTTTGTTGTAGGTTTTTGTTCCTTTGTCAGTCGTTAAGGTTACCGTCAACAAGCCATCGTCTTCTGGCTGATATTTGATTTTAACCGCTTTAGTTGATTTCCGGACTTGCCTGATCAGTTCAACGAATTGTGGTTTAACGATGTAGTACTCAATCCCTTTTCCAATTGTCCCCGTATTGAGGTCGTCAGGTTGATCCACAACAGTCACAGTAAATTCTCCATTAGCAGCTGGTGAGACTTTATATTGCAAATTAGGATTCTTAATGAGTTCGACAAAAGAGAAAAGTAGGTTTGGGTCTATGTGCTTGTAGGTTTTGGACTGTTTCTTTCCATCTTGAACGGTCAACTCATATTTACCATCGGTTCCGGGTTGAATACTTATGTGATTGCTCGGATGATTTCGTACCTGTTTTAGCAATGTCAAAAACAGCGATTTAACTGTTATTGTTGTTTTCTTTCCACTGAAGTTGGGAATAAACAATACATCTTCGTCTCCTGATTTGCCTATAACTTGGTACTGCAATGAAGGATCTTTGAGCAATCGAATAAAAGCTTCGCCAGTATTTGCCGGTAGATCAGCATATGTTTCCTTTTTCCCGCTTGACTTATTAGTCACAGTTATTGTGTACTTGTTGCCTTTTGTTGATATTTGAATTGAATAACCTCCTTTTCTTATTCTATTGACTGCATCTAAAAGTTGGGGTTTTATTTTAAAAATATTTGTTGGTTTTGGTGGTTCAGGAGAAACAGCAATTTTTACTTTTGACCCAACTTTTCCGACTTCTTTGATTTGCAATCTTGGATTTTTAAGTAATTTGGCAAACAAGTCAAACGTGGCTTTTGATATTTTGTCATATGTTTTTGTTCCTTTGTCAGTGGTTACTATCAGTTTGTAGAGGCCATCTTGATGTCTTTGAGCTTGGACCTTAACGGCTTTAGTTGAGGCTCTAACTTCTTGAATCAGTTGAACAAATTGCAGATCAACAGTGAAATATTCAACACTTTGACTGGAAGATGATCTACTAGAAGTTCCACCAGAAGATGATCCACCAGAAGATGATTCACTCGAAGATGATCCACTGGAAGAAGATCCACTCCAAGACGTTCCACCAGAAGACGTACCACCAGAAGACGATGAAGTGGAATATGTTCGACTATGAGTTGTGGTTGCTGAAGGAATTCGATGTTGTACATGGCCTACTACATGGTGCAAAGCCTTATTTACGTCATTGAAGTGTTTTGGAATCAAGTTGTATGATGATATCAATCCAATAACTGAAATAAATGTATGAATCATGATTTATTATTATTTCAAAGTATTTTTCTATTAAGGTTACAGTGACTAGAACGTCAAACAAGAAGTTTTTTCTGTTTCAATCTGAAATATTTACCTGAAAGCTGCAAAACCACGAACAGCCAAGTATGTCTCTCTCTTCGGAGAAACATCTTCATTCGTCTAATGGATTGAAGAGTGAAGTTTCAATGTGAGATTGTGAGCTTATATAGTGATCAAAGAAAAAACAATCAACTGAACATCTGTAGCTAATTGCCTCACATAATAGAATTTAGCTATTATTGCCTATATACTATCAAATGAAAAACACTTCTAAGCAATTCTTAACACCTGCACTCTTTACTGAATGTAATTAGAAGACTTTTAATGTTGAAAACAATTGTTATTAGTTTTTGTTTTTCATTCCTAGTGCAGGTTTAATTGAAGTGTACCTTTTACCAAGCCGTCAACTGAAGCAAAAACCTTTAACGTGAATAATAATTGTGTGATAAATATTTATCAGCCTGATTTTTATAAGCTATTACTGGGCTGCATTGTCTATATTTGAAAACTTGCTTTTTATTATACTGTACTAATTGTAAAAAAACAAAATGGCAGTTCTTTGCTGTGTGAATGAGATGAAAGAGATCCTCGATTAAAAACCAACAATCAATCCAACATCACAACCGACTTTTATTTGGTTTTGCATTAACTCCTGTTTAAAAATTTCTCTGAAATTTCTGTCTAATTCTTGCTGCGATCATATTAACCGCACACCATCTAGGAGGTGGAAATTGTGTTCACAATCACGATAACATTTACAGTTGCAACGAGCATCGATACATCCGAATTAGATTTTGGATTGTATGACATGTTTAGCCAAGATTGAGTTGTCTAAAAACAAGAGAAGTTCCTGGAAACTTCAAACAAGCATGAGAACCAACTGTTTGTAGTATTTAAACACTACCCCACATTTGTATGTGAATAATTCTACTATTCGGGTATTTCAATAATCGTAGGCTCATATGTATAGTAGAAGTGCCAAATGTGTGCGCAAAGGGCTGAATAATGAGTTTAAAAGTTAGGAATTAGGTCTGCGCTTAGATTCCAAACTTCAAATTGACTATGCACAAGAACTATGCAGGTCTTTGACCCCTCTTTAATCACCACACCTAATTTCAGAACGGCACATCTTTAGATAAAGAAGTTACAGTGATTGCCAGTGTTTCATTCGTTATCGTTACTGTCACTAATGCGTTATATTTTGCCGCAAACGTAACGTTACGGTAATTCGTTACTGTTTTAGCAGTAACGGACTCTTATTGTAGATCCCATTACTATAATAATTTGCATATTTGCCATGTATATCCCAGAAATAGCATTTTTGGCCAAAAAAAAGGTTTTTGTTATTTTTTAAAAACATATGGCCGTTACTCAAATACGAATTGCAGAATCATGATCTACAGGTGTTTTTACTTGAGAATGAATATAGTTTAAATACATTTGTCAATTGTAAAAAATTTTAATTTTTGAGGATGAACAATTGCAGGCAACATTTCAACTCTGGGTATCATTGGTTCTATGAAAGTTACAAAGATCAAAATTGGCTTGTTTTAGAGTAGACTTCAGGCTCTTTCAAAGACAGTTTATTTGATCTCTGTATCGATTGTAGTTGTCAAGATAATTCCATCATTGGAACCTCATCCTATTTGAACACTTATTTAGCTAAATAACTACTGTATAACGTAACTGCGGTAGTTATCAATTTGCAGTAACGCGTGCAACCTTGCTGATTGCCACATTTGTAATTATTTCAGAGAGAAATGCTGGCTCGTTGATTATGTTATTGACTTTTTGGGTGAAGAAATGAAAAACGAACAAATGGCATTTCTCAACCATTTGTTGTGCAATTAAAGGCATTTCTGAGATTGTTGTTTCTGCCGTTCAGAAATTTAATTTTCGGATCGAAATAGAAAATAAATTAATTTAAAAATCAATCCTTATTTGGAAAACCTTTTGAATTTTTTTTAGAAATTTAGTTGGAGTAGGCGCTTTCATGAAGCAATTTAAACTTGTCTACATATTTTAAACCAGTCTAAATGAAGAATTTGCGAGAAAGCCAGAAGCAATTTGCTCGTTGCCCAATGAGAATTAGTGGATTCTCTGGGCAGGAAATAAAATGTAATATTGTGACCGAGTGCCGGTGACTACAACACCCACATCCAACTGGCCTAGTCCAACTCCATCCCTCCAGGTGGAGTTTATGGTTGCAAGCAATGACCAATGACACCATCACATGATGTTCAGTAATCACCCAACAACCAATAGGAAAGGTACCGTAAGCTGATAAGCTGCAAGAATGGACTATAAAAGGCCTAACATCCTGTTTGAAGTCAGAGGTGTGTAGGTGTGTAGGAACAGCTATGGTTCACATCTTGCTATTCTCCACTCGTTAGCGATGCAAAAGTTTAGAGAATGTGCCGGTAAGCCATTCCCAGTGCCGTAAGTAACCCATGGGCACTAACGGTTAACCGACCGCACTGTGTGCAGTGTTTGGTCACAGACATGCTGCAGCAATGCAATGGAATGCTCTATAATATTCTCATTCTTGTACGATCTAATTATACTACAATTGCAAATAAATGTTGGCTTGTCTAATTGAATTGAATTTAAAGTTAATGAAACCCCTTAATTCAAATATAAATGTCTAAAGGAGCAAGAAAATGTACAAAAAACGACATTTGGACTTGGCGTCGACTATTTGGATGCTTAGGCTGTACTGGGAAGCTGACCAACTCAATATGTGTGAAATTAAATATTTTAGGTGTTTTTATAATTATAAATAGGGGGTTGATAAATACAACCCAATAAAAATGAGCGCGAGTTGGGTGAGTAAGGTTACGAATGATGGGTACCCGTTCCAACGGCGAATCACCTAATGGCGAATTTTGAAAATTCGCCATTGGAAAGGTATTTTGACTTTCCAATGGCGAATCTGGGCAAATTCGCCATTGGAAACGTGTGTATTGAAATTCGCCATTGGAAACGTTATTTGCGTTTCCAATGGCGAATCTGTGGGAGTCATCTACCGCGACTCCCAATTCCTAAGAAGGGCTTGACCCCCCGCGAACCTAACCTTACTGGTTATTTGATCCAAACCCATTTTTTTGCGTCGGCTTGTCGCGGCAGATTCACGTTGCGCTCCTGTGGCTGATTTCTACCAATTCGCCATTAGAAAGGTCCAAATACGTTCCCAATGGCGAATTGGGAGAAATTTGCCATTGGGACTGCTTTTGGACGGAATAAGGTCAAAATTCGCCATTCGTCCGAATGGCCAGATTCGCCCTTAGACGATTCGCCGTTGGAACGGCACCCCCGAATGATGTCTGAGATGGAAGAGAGATCGTTCAGGAGAAGGAGATTATCCATGTTTAGAATGTTTAACTTGTTGCAATGTGAATTGTCCTTGCAAACTTTCACATTTACTGCTCCGACCAATGGTGGATTCTCGGCTAATCCGTAACGTTGTAATTTTAGTTGAATAAATATTGAAAACGTGAAAAAATAAAGAGGAAAAACTAATTTAAAATTTATACTGCATCTTTATTGAATGAGTAAAACGAACATTCCTTTTGAAGAATAAAATTCTACACAATTTGTCTGTATATTTGAATAAACTATATAGGAATAAAAGTAAAGATAATAATAATGTTAATAGGTAATAAAAATGTAAAATATCGTCGTCATTCATTTCTGTACAAACTACGATTCAGAAAAATGGAGAAAAAGAGACTACAGAAAATAAACAACATTTGATTTACACATCATCACGATTAATTGATTAATTAATTATTTAAGAATTAGCACCGATTGATTAATTCTGAGACTCGATATGTGATTTTTGTTTAAAAATATTAATTCATTCATGAATGGAATAATCAGATGGGTGGAGGACCGTCGGTGTACTGCAGCATGGGTTCAAAAGAGCGGGCAAAGTTGTTGGCCAAACCGCAGCTGTAATCTTGTTCGGAGACGGGAATCAACGCAGCGACGCCCAGTAGAAGCAACATTAGAGCTTGAATCGGCAATGCAGCCCTCATCACGCGGCCCAAAAAGCGCGTACACTTGCCCATCGGTTCAAGGCCACGCCTGCAATTCAACAAAATTATTTTAAAAAAATTTTTGAACATTCTACAATTTTAAAAATTAAAATTAACAAAAATAAAAATTTGAGCAAATTAAATGACGATCAATCAAACGGGATTTATTTACTTGTCCACTCGCGCGTCATCGGCTCCACTATGAGAAAGGAATTTGTCTTCAAAGAACTGGGGAGAAGGAAAGGGAGAAAACAAATGAGTCGAAACAAAATAAACAAGCAAAATGATAAAATGATAAATTGGGGACATGCAAAACGGAATATAAACCGAAAGTTCAGTGTTGGGCAAATTACTTTACCAAAGTATTTTGAAAATACCAAATAAAATACCTTGTAATATGTATTTTGAAAATACCAAATAAAATAGTATTTTCAAAATACTATTTTGCCCAACACTGCCAAAGAAAAACCAAATCGCATCGTACCTGTCGAGAGAGAGTGAGCGCGGCGCCGAATTGCTCGCTTTCCTGCGCCACTCTCGTTTGATGCTCAGTTTCTGTTTCAGTTTCTGTTTTCATGAGCCGCGTCAGTTTATCGATGTAAACGGCGCACACGTGGTCCAAAGGGCGCAAACGCAGCGCCAGCTCGTCCAGTTTGAGTTTGACGTCGCGCGCTCCCTTCGTGTTGGTGCGCAGCAAGAACTGCGCAGCCGCCTGCTGAAACGACACGACGCGCGCCTGGCAACTCTCGACGTCCGACTTCAATTCCTTCAAACCAAATGTTAGGAAAATTTCGATTTTTTCAAACATTAAATTAAACTCTACTTGAAATTTGTTTAGTTTGCTCTCCAAAACGGATCTGTCGGCCTTCAGTTCGATGGGCTCCAGCTGACGGACGCTGTTCTCGGTCAGCTCGATCCAATCGAGCAAATCCGTGACGGTGTCCTCGAATTCGTGGCACTGCAGCAGCGTCGTCTGCAGCTGCACCTGTCGCGCCGACGCGCTTTCGCACATCTTCTCCCACCGCGAGTTGACCGCCTTGATCCGGCCCAAAATCAACTGGTGCGTGGTCGCGGCGTCCGGTTCCTTCTCGGCCATCTGTTGCGCGGTCACGTTCAACGACAACATGGCCGCTTTCTTCATGTCCAGCTCCACCAAGAAATTCTTCAAAACCAACAAAATTTATTATTATTATTTCTTATTTACCTAATTATTATTATTTTGAATGAATCACTTTGTGAGCTTGAACGGCGTTCTCGAGGCGCGCCAACTGGTCGGTGCGGTCCAGTGTGTTGAGGTGAGCGCGTTCGGCTTCGTCCAGCCACGCCTCCATGGCGGCCAGGTCCTTGACGAACTGGCACCACTGCTTGTACGCGTCTTTGAGGCGCCGTTCTTTCTCCAGCGCCTCCACCTCCAGCACCGTCCACCTCTGCAGGATGCCCTGCACGTTCAACGGCACCCCGCACTGGAGCCGGGTCAGACCCACGTCCTGTTGGATCAAGTGCTGCACCAGTTCCACGCTCGACCTACAGGAAGCGAGTTGGCGACTCTACAAAACAAAACAAAATCAAAATGGAGTTTGAGTTCAAATTTGATCTAATCAATTAATTACATATCCTTCTGGAGATTTGTGGGTTTTAAAAATGACCGGAGTCGGACAACGCAGCGCGGCTTCCGCCTTTTCCAACCGCTCCCTGCTCTCGCAGATGGCGGCTTCCAAGTGGTCCACTCGGACCTGCACTTGCACCTCGGCCTCCATTTTCTACATTTAATTTGAAAAAATTTGAAAAAATTTGAAAAAATTTGAAAAAATTTAAAAAAATTTAAAAAAATTGAAAAAATTTGAAAAAATTTAAAAAAGATTTCAAATTAGGCTTTAATTACCAATTTGGTCAATTCGTCTTGCAGTCGCTGCATCCTCGAGCGAACATCCGAACCAAAGTCGCTCAGTTCTTGGACTTGTTCGTCCCCTTCGAGGTGCAGTTTGGCTTCTCCTTGCGCGTACAGCTCGCGCGTCATCTGCAACTGGTGAAGTCGCTCTTGGTAATTGTCGTCGGTGAAGTGCTCGATGTTGGACAACTGCTGGTTCACCTCGGTGAGCCAAGCCAGCGCCTCGGCGCGTCTCATCTCGGCGTGTTGGCGCCGGTCGAGCAGAGGACGCAAAACAGCCAGATTTTGGCCGACGCTCTGCCGCACTCGGTCCCATGACTCGTTGATCGTTGCCACGCACTTGCGCGCGCTTCCCTCAGAGTCTACTCGGCCGGTTCGCACCAGCACGCGGTACTTCCTGTTCAAGTCGTCCAGAGCCTTCAACCGGTCTTCGATTTCCTGTTGAATTTGCTGAAATTAAATTAAATTTAATTTAATATAAGAAGATTCACTTGCAAGTGTGAAAAATATTGTTACCGTAATTTATAATTGCTTATTGGTTTTGAACGTGATTTTTTGGCCGGTAAATGCAAAGATTTGTAAGCTTATTTACCGGATTTTAACAATTAAGAGTCGCCCTCGAATTGTATCCGCCTTCGAATAGTAGCCGCAGCTGAGACACCAAGAATACCGTAGTTTTGCAAAAGTACGGTATTGTTTCCGTATTTAACCTCACGAACGATGAATGTACGCTTCGTTCGTGACATTCAGACGTACGGTATGTTATATTAGCCCTCCCCACGTCAACCTAGGGTCAATTTTGACCTCCTAGTAATCCTATTTTTTTTCTCGAAAACTATTGGGTTTTTCATTCTAAACTTTCATGTATTTTCATTTAACAAGCAATAAAAAAAATAATAGATTTAAAAATTGCAAAAAAAATGTTCACAAAATTCCTTTGTTTACTCACGACTTTTGAATACTATAAAAATTATTTTTGTCGCTCTCTTTTGAGAAATATCAAATTGCTTAAATTTCTTCATAAACATGAAATACTCAGAGAATAAAATCATTTTTGGCTTGAGGTAAAAAATGACCCAAGAATAAGTAATAAAGGTTCATTTTTCCCGCCATTTTTTTTTCCCCGGGAAACGGGAAATTTTAATTCAATTTCCCAGGAATTCCCGGGAAATTCCGGGAATTTAACAATATACTGTGTTTTGGCATTGTAAACCAAAAAAAAACCATTAAAGTCGTTAAAACGAGTGTAACACATTTAAACTTTAAATGTGTTTACACTCGTTTTAATTGCTGCTGAGCATTTTTTGTTGTTGTTTAAAACTGCAATTTTTCATATTTTGTGGTCCAAAATTGCAACCAAAATATGTTTACATTTTCTTGTTCAAAATTGCAGTTAAACACATTTTGTTGTTTTAAATTGTCTTTAAACAAGTGTAGTTGTTCCAAATTTTCTTTAAACAAGTGTGGTTGTTCAAAATTGCCTTTAAACAAGTGTAGTTGTTCAAAATTGCCTTTAAACAAGTGTAGTTGTTCAAAATTGCCTTTAAACAATGTGACGGTAATGCAAAGGGAATACAACGGAAATGTGAAACGAATGCGGTAGGAATGCGAAGAGAATGTGACGGGAATACGTAGAGAATGCGACGGGAATACGAAGAGAATGCAACGGGAATACGAAGAGAATGCGACGGGAATACAAAGAGAATGTGAAACAAATGCGATAGGAATATGAAGAGAATGCGAAACGAATGCGACAGTCATGGGAATGCGAAGGGAATGGCTATGAAACATGGACTTATGTAGGCGACGTGAATGCAACGTGTAAGCGACGTGAATGCAAGTTGCATATTCGCCGCTTTCACGCTGCATTATGCAGCGTGTATGAAACACATATTCACCAAAAATACTATGTGTCAGAATGTCGGGTAAACCCGAGAAATTAAAACAAATTTCCCGGGAAACGGGAATTGAAAAATGGCAAAAATTCCCGGGAATGAACCTTTAGTGAGTAAGGGATTTTTTTACATTGGTAATGTTAGGGTTAAACAAATGTAACAAACGAAAAACCGAAATTGTAATTGCTGACAAAAATGGCAGTTTTGAATAAGAGCCGCATCTAGACCATGTGACTGCAATATGGTCTTACCCGCCATGGTATGGGGATTTACCACAGCGGGATGGACGCATACATCACGTAATAACAAGACAGGGACTCAGATTGTTGGGTTTTGGCCTTTAATCGTTGTCTAGGGGTTGGGTCACCTATCTCACTGTGTGGCAGTGCTGTTAGGCACGCTACACCGGCGTCCGACCCCTCACACCACAGAGAGTATGTTCCTATGTCAGGTCTACACACTACATTTAAATGAATTTAATTGTTCAACTCACTTGTTGTTCGAGAAGAAGTTTCTTGCAGTTTTCGTCTTTGTCTTCGGCCAAATGCACGCGTTTCTCCGTCCGAATAAGCCATTCAGAAAACACCTGAGTCGCGTTCAAGAAGGCGTCCCACAGTGATTGCGTTTCCTCGAGGAAAAGCTTGCGCCTGGAGACCGATCGGTTGATTTGTTCCCAGCGCTGCTCAAAGTCGCGCACAGTCTGCTCGAGAGAGATCAAATCTCCTTCGGTCGGGCACGCGTTCGGGTCGCTCTTCAATCGAGTGCACAGTCCAAAAACTGAGTCGACGTCGCCTCGCCTCTCTTCGATCTGTCGCTGCCGGTGTTCGAGGGCGCGCAACTGCGAGTCCAGTTCGTCCATCGCCACGTGCTTGAATTCCATCGGCACATCCAACTCGAGTTCCATTTCCTTGAACCATTTATGCAGACAACGCAACTCCTCGTCCAACTGGCCCAGCGCTCGCAGAATGTCTCGAAGCGAAGCCAAACTGTCAATGCAATTACAAATGAAGAAATGAGAAAATTAGAAAAATTAATTAATTAGAAAAACTTTTCCCTGCAATATTGTGAACACGTAAAAACGTAAATATTACCGTTTCTCTCGTATTGAGACCAAGCTGTTCCACCTATTCTTCGTTTCCCTCATGAGCTTGTCCAACTTCTCCGCCCGATTTTTGCTCGCCCCTTCCGCCACTTTCAAATTCTCCCCCAACGTCATCAACGACGTGAATTCCTCCATCTTCTCGTCCATCTGCTGGCAGTAAATCTAACCAATCAGATTTAAAATCAATCAATTGCATTCCAACCAAAACGAATCGAATTACGGTTTCGAGTTTGCAAATCAAATCATCGACGAAAACTTCGCCGCCGTCTCGCAGTTTGATCTCCATGTCGGCCATCCATCCGTGCAGCGCATCGCGCCGTCGCCGGAAATTCTCCCACTGCGCGAGCGCCGCCGACGTCGACTCGACGTGCTCCCGCAGCCGGAAGCGCGTCTCAACCCACAACTCGCGCACCAAGTGCACCCTGTGATGAAGCAATTTGACGTCGGTCGGCGCGATCGACTCGATCAGCTCCTCCTCGTGCTCGGCGAGCGCCTCGAACGACGCCGCCATCCCGTCGACCGTCTCCAGAAGCGCCCGGCACTCGTCCCGGCGACGTATCAGCTCGGTGCGCGTCGTGGGTTTGTCGGACGCGAGCAGATCGCGCGCGCTCTGCAGCCGCGAGTGCAGGTCCGACACGAGCACCTCGACCGACGACCACTTGGCGCGCAGGTGCTCGAGAAATCGCAACCACGTCAACAGACCGGCGCGACAGTTCTCGAGGCGCTGCGACACGCGGCCCACTTCCGTCCGCAAGTTGCTCGCCGTCGTCTTGTCGCTCTTCTCGATCAACCGCGAGACGGCCGCTTCCAATCCGTTCGTCAGTTCCTCTCCTTCTTTCATCTTGTCTAATAAAATCTGAAAAAAATTAAATTCATTAATTTATTTATTTTTTAAACTAGCTGTGCCCGGCCGCGTATTAGCAGAACATACCCGATTTCGGCAACAACAGTGGCCAGGAGTGACTAATGACTCAAAACAAATCATTCCCAATAAACTAATTACAACGAGTACGAAGCCGCGTCCGTCCGCGCACTTCCTGCAAAACAGGAAGTGTGTAACACTCGAGGAACGGTGGCGCCACCTGGTGGCGGTTTAAAAAAAATTGTCACGAAACGTTTTTTGTTGGTTTCAATGTCGAAATACGGTCCGATAATTCTGAAACCAAGCTCATTTTAAGGAGCAGACAATTCTGCACGAGCCTGTATTTTTTATTTTTTTATTCGGGTGAAAAAAAGTAGCGATTCGGCCCAATTTAGCTGGTGAATCAAATGAATAAATTTCAAAATGTTCGTTGCGATGTGTTTTTCAATTGTTTCTACATCAAGATGAGCTCGGAAAATTCTGAAATCAAGCTCATATCAAAGAGCATACAATTTTGCACAAGGCTGTATTTTTTAATTTTTGATTCAGTCAAAAAAAAGTATCGATTCGGGCGATCTTTGCGGGCGACGGATTGGATAATTTTTTGCAAAATTTGAATTCGACCATGAAAAACCCAAAGTTTAAAAAAATGGACCGATTGGATTGTTTAAAACATGTTTCCAGTGTGAAAAATTCCGCTGAAAGTGATGGTGTCAATAACTCTTTGATTGGAATTATGGTTGGGCTTTTTATTAGGAAAAATCGATCTTATTTGGATAATAAAGGAGGAGAAAATGGTAAAAGCTACCGATAGATGGCGGTGCTTTGCGGGTATTGAGAGGTCTTTGCGGGTCTTTGCGAGTGTTTGCTGGGGTGATGGCGGGTCCTTGCGGGGGTAATGGCGGGTGCATGCGGGGGTGATGGCGGGTGTTTGCGGGGTGTTGGTGGGTGATGGCGGCATTGGCGTTTGGTTTGTTGGGTATGATTTTGGTTTGGTTTGGTTTGGGTTAAATTTTTGTTGGATTTTGGTTTGGGTTTTCCATTATTTTGCAAAATTGTATTTTTATTTTGTTTATATTTTGCTGTATGTATGTATATTGTGTTTGATTTATGGCAAAAATTGATCTATGGTGTACGGGTGAACGGCGGGTGAACAGCTAGCGATTCGGGCGATTGTAGCGGGGATCGAATGGAGAAATTTGAAAATGTTCGTCCCGATGTGTTTTTTTATGTTTTCTTTATCGAAATGAGGTCGGATAATTCTGAAACCAAGCTCATTGGAAAGATAATCAAAATCTGCACAAGTCTGTATTTTTCTTAATTCGAATCGGTTGAGAAAACATACCGATTCGGACGATCTTAGCGGGCGACATAATGAGGAATTTAGTGCAAAATTTGGATTCGATCATGAAAAACCTAAAATTTGAAAAAAGAACCGATTGGAATGTTTAAATAAAGTTTCCGGTGTGGAAAATCCTGCTGAAAACGATGGTGTCAATAACCTTTTGATTGGAATCATGGTTGGGCTTTTAATTTGCAAAAATTGATCTTTTTTGTGTACAGTTTTGAAAAATTTGTAGCCATGGTCGTGGGAAATATTAAATACTTTAAAAATCTGAATTGATATTCAGATTCCCAGAGTGTGTTTATGCTTTCTACCCAAACTGTCATTACAATTATTCAAGATGGCTGGTGTTTGTGGGCGTTTGTGGGGTGATGGCGGGTGTTTGCGGGTATTTGTGGGGTGATAGCGGGTGTTTGCGGGTATTTGTGGGGTGATAGCGGGTGTTTGCGGGTATTTGTGGGGTGATAAAGGGTGTTTGCGGGTGTTTGTGGGGTGATGGCGGGTGTTTGCGGGTATTTGTGGGGTGATGGAGGATGTTTGCGGGTGTTTGTGGGGTGATGGCGGGTGTTTGCGGGGGTGTTAGTGATCACTGCATTGACGTTTGGTTTTGTTGGGTTTGATTTTGGTTTGGTTTGGTTTGCGGGTGAACGGCGGGTGAACAGCTAGTCAAACTATACTCTTTGCACACTCAAAAGGTCCCCCTGGAAGCTTGGCTCCCATTGGCCGAGCCATTTCACTTGTGTATTGATACAGAAAAAAGAACCAAAACACCAGAAATGCATTATACAGACTTACAGATATAAATAGAAGTACAGACATTGCAATCGACTTCCTATCGTCTGGAAATTGTTTGCTTTCCAGACAAAGCAAGCAATAAAATTAAAAGAAAATGCATTTTAATTAAAAACAACATAAAATTTTATTTCCAGAAGAGAAAAAATATTTTATTTCTATTATTATTATTATTATTATTATTATTATTATTATTATTATTATTATTATTTATATTATTCTGGAAAAGACTAAAAATCATAGGGAACTACTTTTCCTCAAAGCAGTAGTTCAACTGCAGTTCTGAGTAATCAGACTAGGCCAATGGGAGCCAAGCTTTCAAGGGGAACTTTTGAGTGTGGAAAGAGTATAGCAAGTAAACGGATGATAAATTCAAAATTTAAAAGCAAAATTATTATTTTTAAGTTATTGAATCATTAGTCAATCCTGGTGCATCGTTGTCGCTGAAATTGGGTATGTTCTGCCAATATGCTGCCCGGCCATGCGTTGCTGTGGCTCATAAATAAATCCCGTGGAAATAAATCCGGCGGAAATAAATAAATCCCGCGGAACTAAATAAATCCCGCGGAAATAAATAAATCCCGTAGAAATAAATAAATCTCGTGGAAATAAATAAATCCCGTAGAAATAAATCCCGAAGAAATAAATCCCGAGGAAATAAATCACGTACAACAGATGGCGCTGTTCTTCAAAGCGTGTGTTGCATTTACACTTAATGGATGGCGCTGTTTTTCCACAAAAGCATGTTTTTACCTGTCACAGGTGTGACAACCATATAAAAACCATATAAAAACACTCCCCGATTCGAATGCAACGTTGTGGCAAAATTTCAAAGCAATCGAGGAAGAACTTTCGGAGATTTGCGGTCAGTAACAAACGAACATAAATTTTTGTAAAAATAGAAGACAGAAGATTTTAAATGTTAAATTACCTCGAGTCGCTTGAGTATTTTCCCCACTTTCTTGATGGGCGTGTGTTTGAGCCGCAGCCGCAGTTTCTCCTTCTCGATCATCTTGAGCCACTGTACCACGCGATCGTAGCGCTGCTGATAGCTCTTCCACAACTGCACGTGGCTCGACAAATCCGCCGAGCACACGTTGACGGCGTCGATGGTGCGCTGCGTGCTCTGTTTGACGGCTTCGAGCTGGTCGGGCGCGACCCCGCGCAGCATCACGTGGGACTGCGTGACCAGCAGGTTCTGCTGATTCTCTAAAAACAGCTGATACAGCTGTTGCAAAATCAATTTTTAAATTAATAATTTAATTTAATTTAATTTGATTTAATTTGTACGGACATCGACTTTGCGCTGTTGCTGGATCACGTCGGCGAAACCGGTGCTGGACGCGACGAGGACGTTCTTGGTCTCTTCGACCGAGAACTGGCACTTGGACAGTTTCTGCTCGCAGTCGGTCGACACGACCAGTTGCGCTTGCAGCCACTGGTGGCGCTGCAGCAGGTCGACGCAGAGTTGCGACCACGAGTGCAGCACCGAGCCCACTTGTTCCTGGCGCTCGTCGTCCAGCCGGATGCGGCCGCGAGTTTCCCTCAGCGTCGTCATGCAAGGTTCGAGATCGCTGAATTCGAGCAGCAGATTCTGCAAACAAACATTGAAAATTAAATCGCTTTTTCAAATGCAGTTATTTCAGTTAAGTACTTTGACTACGGTCACTTTTTCCTGCAACACGTCCGTCTGTCTGGACCAGGCACCTTGTTCGGCCAGCACCTAATGAGGTGAAACAAAATTAAAAATTAAAAAATTAAATTGAAAAATAAGTGAAAAAATTGAAAAATAAATGAAAAAATTGAAAAATTAGTGAAAAGATTGAAAAATAAGTGAAAAATAAGTGAAAAAAATTGAAAAATAAATGAAAAAATTGAAAAATAAGTAAAAAATAAGTTAAAAATTAAAAAATCAGTGGAAAGATTGAAAAATAAGTGAAAAATAAGTGAAAAAATTGAAAAATAAGTGAAAAAATTGAAAAATAAGTGAAAAAATTGAAAAATAAGTGAAAAAATTGAAAAATAAGTGAAAAAATTGAAAAATCAGTAAAAAAATTGAAAAAATTGAAAAGTAAGTGAAAAAATTGAGAAATAAGTGAAAAAATTGAAAAATACGTGAAAAAATTAAAAAGTAAGTGAAAAAACTGAAAAACACGAAAAAACTTAAAAATAACCGATAGAATTAAAAAATAACCGATAGAATTAAAAAATAAATGAAAACATTTGAAAATTAAAGAAATAATTTGAAAAAACAGAAATAAATGTAAAAAATTGAAAAAATTGACAAATAAATACCGGTAAATTAAAAAAAAATTAAAATAAAAAAATTAAAATATACAGAAAAATTAATTCTTTCTTCTTTTCTCACCCTTTGCACTTTGTCGAGAAACTTGTCGATCGTGGCGAGAACCGTCACGTACGTTTCCACCTCCTTGATCTCTTCCCCGACCACGTCGCAATGCAGCGAGATCTCCGTCGCGAGAAACACTTGCTTCTGCATGAAAAAATCCACTTCCCCGGGCGTGTGCGTCTTCACCGCCGTCGAAATATCGCGCTCGTTCTGCAAAACCCCGCTCAATTCCTGCAAGCGATTGCAACGCTGTCCGGTCTGCTGAACTTGCGCCAACAACTCCTACAAAACAAAACAAAAAATCAAAAATCAAACTTCCAACCACAACTCTCCCCTTACTTTGCAGATGTGCACGTGGTTCGTTTTATCCTCCACCAAATTAGACAGCAACTCTTGGAACTTCACTTCCTGCGCGTCCAACTCCGCGTTCAGGCCCTCGTACTCGCGTCGATACTTCTGCCAGACGTCAAACGCGAGTCGCATCTGCGCCGTCCTCGCGCAAATCAGCTCCTCCTTCTCCTTCCAGCGCCGCCTGAACTCGTCGATGCTGTTTCCGATCGTCTCCGCGAGAGGCCGCGCGCTGTCCGCCTTGACGCGGTTGGCGGCCGACAGCAGACGCGTCACGACCGCGTCGTCGCTCTTCATTCGCTCGGCCAGTGCTTGCAGCTGCTCGATCTGGTCGCCGAACGCCTCGATCTCGAGCGCGGGCACCGTGTGTTGCGCGACCACGTAGTCCAGGTCGAGCAGTTTCTTGAGAAACGCGTCGCGCGCCGCGTGGAATTGGTTCCAGCCGTCGATGCGCGTCGTCAGCATCGAGTCGAGCTGTCCGCAGCCCTTCTCCAGCGCGCTCCACTTCTTCTCGAGCGCGGCCGTCTGCTGGTTCACGTTCTCCCGCAACGCCGCGCCACAGTCCTCGTAGTCTCGCAGTTTGTTCGCGAGCGTCGTCGCGCGGGTCAAAATCGCGTTCTTCGCTCGGATTTCGTTGCCCAAGTCCTGTTTTAATGGAATTTTTTAATTTAATTTAATTTAGTTTAATTGTTACTTCCTCTGTCCCAAATTATGGTATACATTTGTGGCTTTATATAATTTTTTTTCATTATAAAAATACAAAATTAATATAATTAATGTAAACTTATTAAAGCTGACTCCAAATAAACAAAATGGCGGACCCGCTGGTCCGCGACGCACACACTAGCTTGTTAAATTCAAAGTGATCTTTATTACAAATTATTACATTTAAATATGAGACTGGTCAGCCCTGATTGGCTGACCACAAGGAACAGCCCCCAATTGGCTGTCTACCCCCAAAACGTCTATCGGACATATTCGCATATGTCCGCCCGCCCTCTGGCGACCGTTGTCGCCTGTCGAAACCCCAAAACTCCACACTCGGTCATCCGACTAAATGTCGGCGCCCCCGCCGACACCTGTTAACTCGTCTTCGGCTCCCGATGCTGCGTCGTCCTCGAATGTCCACTTCTTCATCTGGTCGATTGGTGCGGTCGTTTTGTATCGAGGCGGGTTTTCAAGACTCGTAACCTCGTACACCGTGCTCGAAATCCGCCGACTTACTCGCAAAGGTCCCCGGTACAGATTACTGAGTTTTCCCGCTTTGCCTTGTATTGCGATCGCTTTCCTTCGTACGACGACCACATCTCCGACCTCGTATGTCCGACTTGGTCCTCGATGTCTATCGAACGCCTTTTTCTGCTTGATCTGGTTTTCTGTAAGTGTTTCGTACGCTTCGTTCCTTACGTCCTCGATTTCCGTCTCGTTTTCATCGTTTTCCTCGACTACTATCGCTGATAATCTTGGCTCGATGATCGTCCTCGGCTGGAATCCATACAACACCTCCAATGGTGTTTTCTTGGTCGATTGGTTGATTCTTGAGTTGATCGCGATTTCAACCTTGTCAATCCCTTTGCTCCAATCGCTCCCGTCGTCCTTCGTCGTTTGGCTCGCCAACATTGGAACTATCGTTCGGTTCATCCTTTCCACTTGTCCGTTCGCTCTCGGATTTTCTGTCGAAGTCAGCACGTGTCGAATCTCGAGTTCCGTGCACATCTCTGCAAATAATGCGTTGGTGAACGCAGTTCCTCGATCTGTAATAATCCGCGTCGGGATCCACATTCGTGCACACAGCTTCCGAATCTCTTTGCACGTAGTCGTTGCGTTCGTTGATTTCACTGGCATCAGAAAGACCAATTTCGAAAAATTGCATACCGCCACCAGAATGTGTCGATACCCAATGCCGCTCTTCGGAAAGGGGCCCACATGATCCAGGTGAACAGTGTGGAATGGCACCCTTTGTCTCTCGATAATATTCAACTCGCCGGCCCGTTTTCCTCCTGGTTCCTTCCTCATCAAACACTCGACACACGTTCCTACGGCTGCCTTTACGTAACTTCGCATCCTGGGGAACCAAAACCTCTTCCGAATCGCCTCAATTGTTGCGTCGACTCCTGGATGCGCGTGTCCAATATGTACTTCGTTCGTGATCTGTCTCCGCATCATCTTGGGCAAATACAATACATCCCTTCGCCGTCCATTTGCCGTCAATTCGAAATAAACGTGTCCCTTCTTGATTCTGTATCCTCGGCTCTTGTGCTGCATTCGTTCGTTCAATAAACTTTTATCTTCTATCAACAGCGCGTCCTTCAACTCTTTACACTCGGGATCGCTTTCCTGCGCAGCCACGAGCCAGTCGCCTTCTGTAAATTTAATTTGGTTAACTTTGAACCGTCGTTCCATCTCCGTTTCCTCGCCGCTCGCTGGTTCCGCGTTCCTACTCAGGGCGTCGACGTGGCCCATGAGTAATCCTGGTCGATGTATTGCTTTGAAATTATATTCCGAAAGCGCCAACACCCATCTCCCGATTCGTGGCGTCAACTCCCGTTTCTTCAACCCGTACCGTACCGCCTCGCAATCTGTCACCACCGTAAACTCTGAGCCGTACAAATACATCCGAAATTTCAATACTGCCCAAACTACCGCCATCAACTCGAGCTCCGTTGAATGATATCGCTTCTCGCATTCGGTCGTCGTTCTACTCGCGTAGATAATCGGGTGCAGATCGTTTCCTTCGCCTCGCTGCATCAACACTGCTCCGATCCCGTCTTGTGATGCGTCCGTATGCACCTCGCACGGTCGTGTGTTATCGTAGATCTTCAACACGGGCTCCGCAATCAATTCTCCAATTAACCCCTGAAACGCCGCTTCACACTCAGTCGTCCACACAAACGTTTCGTTCTTGCGAGTTAATTTCGTCAGCGCTCTCGTTTTTGTCGCATATCCTGCGATGAATCGTCGGAAATACCCACACAATCCCAAAAAGCTCCTTACGCCTCGTACGTCTTTTGGCTTCGCAAAATTCTTGATCGCGCTTGTCTTCTCGAATCCTGGTCGCAGGCCGTCTTTCGTCAGTCGTAGCCCGAGAAACTGTACTTCTTCGCAGAGGAAGTGGCACTTGCTCAACTTCAACGTGAGCTTCGATCTTCTCACCTCGATTAAGATCTTTCGCATCTTCTCGATTAACTCCGCGTTCGTTTTCGCACCCGATAGAAGATCGTCCATATATCTGCGCAGTACTTCGTATGGCAAATGTCCGAACGCCAACTCCATCACTCGATTGAAAACAAACGGCGCGTTTATCAACCCAAACGGCATCCGTACAAACTGGTATTTGCCGTTCATTGTCGAAAATGCTGTCTTCTCTTGCGCTCCGGCCGTTAATTCGATCTGGTAGTAACCCGACGCCAAGTCGAACACTAGGAAGACTCGCCATTCGTGCGTCCCGTCGAGTAACTCATCCATCCTGGGGCACGGAAAGTGTTCCTTCACCGTTATTTCGTTGAGCGACCTGAAATCAATACAAATTCTCCATTCGCCAGTTTTCTTGCGCACCATCACGATCGGACTGTTGAATGGACTCTTTGATCGCGTCACGAATCCTGCTCCTTCCAACTCGGCGACCATTTTGTCGATTTCTTTCTGTTGCGCCGCCGAATACTGGTATCGCCGCAAATTCGTTGGCCTTGTCGTTGTAACTTCGATTTCCATCTTGAGATCTGGGAAACATCCGACCTCCTCCAAACTCGTAGCGAAGCAGTCTCGAAATTCGTCGTTGATCATCGTCAGCACAATTTCCGTCTCTTCTGGCGTCACCGATTTGCCCAAATTAATTTCGTCGGCCGTTATTCGCATCCTCGGACTCGCCTCGGTCGTCGCGACTTTCTTGACTTGTACTTGGTGCAACGACGGTTCTTCTTCGGTGATTTCAACGTGTCCAAGCTTTCGACCTCGTGTGACTCGTACTTCTTCCGGTCCATCGTTGATTATTGGCATTATTGCCCGCTCGTTCTTTACTTCGATCAAGCCTTCCGGTACTTCTAATCGATCCGTCACCGCGCGTTCGTTTTCTACGTAAAACAACCCGTCTGATTGATTCTTCGCTCGTACCGTCACCAAACTTATCGAGTGGGCTGGCACCACTTTGTTCTCGTCGATCACGAGCGCTCGCGGCTTTGCTGCAGTGATTTTCGGCTTGATTCTGGTAATTCCTGCTTCGTCTTGCATCCCTTCCCTCGGTCTGAACGTTACGTATCCTCCATCGGACTGCATCGTGATCGTTGGGTGTTTCAAGAATGGCTTCCCTATCCAGACTTCCGTCGGCATCCTGGCGTCGTCGACCACGTAGAACTCGACATCCGCCAATTTCACGTTTGCGCTTTCTACATCACATCTCGTTCGCCCGCGGTAGCGACTTGCGTCTTGATTAAATCCCTCGATCACGAATTCGTAGTCCGGCTCCTCGATTTTCGTACGTTTCGCAAACGTCTTACTAATTAGACACACGGCGCTTTGCGTATCGATTCCCGCGCTGCATTTCTTTCCATCGACCCACATCATGGTCTCGAATTCTGGCTGCATCTCCTCGGCTTCGATCTTGTAAATCTTCTTCGTCTTAACGTCCAACTTGTCCTTCGATGGCTGCTTCCGCTCTTTCTTTGGCTCTGGGCACGTGTTCGCCATGTGCCCAAATCCGCTACAATTAAAACATTTTGTCCCGTTTGGGCACGCGTTCGATAAATGCCCTGACTCGTGACATTTAAAACACTTCAACTCGTTTGGACAGTCCTCCTTTCGGTGCCCCTTCTCGCCGCATTTGTAACACTTGATCATCGCGTTCCCGGTTGGCTTCGCTGTAGATGTCTTCACTTTTGTTTCGACGATCGCGACTTTGGTCCGCGCTTCCACGCTTCGCATCGTTCGGACGATTTCGGTGATATGTTGGTACTGGAGAAAATACATTGGCGCCGTGGCGGTCTTGAGTTTTAGCCCGTCTAACAAATATTCCTGTGCGTCCCCGATCGTCATTCCCAACTTTTCGCACGTGGCCCATTTCCGTCGTAAATAGGTTTCGGCCGTCTCGTCGTTCTTCTGCGGTGCCCGAATCAACCTTTCTTTCTCGTCGTATGTTAGTCGTTGATCCGGAAAATTCTTCTTCAACTCGGCCTCCCACGCGTCAAATTTCCGTATCGTCGTTCCGGAATTTTCGTGCCATACCTTCGCCGGACCATCCAACGCCGCCGCCGCCGTCGTTACTTTGGTTGCGTTCGTCCACTTGTATTCTTTCGCGTATTCGTGAACGTCCGCTAACCACTGCGTCGTTGTCCGCAACTCGTTCTGGTCTCCCGAAAATCGTGGCAGTTTCGGCGCGTTTTTCACTTCCTTCGGCTCTTTTGGCGCCTCTGGTTTCGTCTGCATCGCTAGCATCGTCGCCATCATTTGCTTCATCATCTCTTGTACTTGATCCGCACTAAATCCGCCGTTCGTCATCGCTTGTACCGGTGGGTTTTCTTCTATCTCCGGATCGTTGTCTTCTACTTTCTCTTCGTCTTTCTCTTCTTCTTCTTCGTCGTCTTCTTCGTCTACGATCCCTAGTTCCGTAGCTACAGCTGCTCGTAATGCGGTCAACATTTTGCATTTTATCCTCGGCGATGCAATGTTCCGCTCTGCTAATAGTGGTTTCAGATCTTTTACTCTTAACATCTCCCACTCAACTCCGCTTGGAAATTCTCCACGCTCGATCTTCTCTACGACTGCTTTGATCTCGGCCATTTCTTCTTCGTAATTCGGCTAACCCTCGTAACACGTGTTTATCCCAGCGAATCGTCTCTTGATTCCCGAACCGTCCACGCGCTATTTGCTACCCGAATTTCGCTTCTGCCGCCGAAAACAATCGCCTTCTACTTTCGTCTACTTTCGTCTACTTTATCGTCGCATCGAATTCGTCTATCCCACTTCTGATGTAAACTTATTAAAGCTGACTCCAAATAAACAAAATGGCGGACCCGCTGGTCCGCGACGCACACACTAGCTTGTTAAATTCAAAGTGATCTTTATTACAAATTATTACATTTAAATATGAGACTGGTCAGCCCTGATTGGCTGACCACAAGGAACAGCCCCCAATTGGCTGTCTACCCCCAAAACGTCTATCGGACATATTCGCGTATGTCCGCCCGCCCTCTGGCGACCGTTGTCGCCTGTCGAAACCCCAAAACTCCACATTAAGTTAAATTATTAATGAATTAAGTAAACAATAAATAATATGGACTAAACAATAACAATAACTTTTTTTGATTAGCAATAAATATTTTGTAATTTTTGCCACCCTTTGCTATCATTGTTGACTCCATACAACATTGTAATGTCAAAAATACGTGGTCAAGTTTATCTTTCGGCCACATTTATTTTTATTTGAAGACACATTGGCAGGCAGTGTTGGGCATGGTACAGTACCGGTACCATACCGCAGTCTGTACCACAGCCTGTACCGCGGTACTTTCCGAAGTCTACGGTAGTACCGCGCACTTGTACCGCGGTACTTTTGGCGCCCTTCAGTACTGGTACCGGAATTTGCGGTACTCAGGAAAACGCAAGAAAACACGAGATTCACGTGTTTTCTCCCGTTTTTCACGTTAATTTAAACATCAATAAGTTGTGAACAGTTTAAACTCACTTGAAACGAGTGTACACATACACTTTTTGACTTTAACGTGGAAAACGGGAGAAAACACTTGAATCACGCGTTTTCTCGTGTTTTCCCGAGTACCGCGAGATGTACCACAAATCCCGGTACCGGTACTGTACCAGGACCGCAGTACTTTTTGCAGAAGCTGCAAGTACCGCGTACTTGTACCGTGGTACACGTTAGGTGTACGGCGCCCAACACTGTTGGCAGGAATATATCCTTCATTAAATCATTATATTGTTTTTTAACTTCTTGCCAAATTCATAAAATAGTTGGTCGATTAACTTCAACTTTGCCTGCAATTTCATTAATGGTGCCACGACTCAACTTATTCCTAACATTGCTTTGTTTCAGCAAGAGCTGTAGTGTACAATTTTGCTGATTATCAGTTAACCTTCCCATAGCCATGGTAGGTCAGAAAAATAACAAAAGTAGCAAAATAACTGTAACTCTGTTTTTCCTGAAAATTAATTTAGGGAACCAGCTTTAATTCCTCCAAAAATATTTTTTCTAAATTTATATTAATTAAGTTTTAATATTATTTCGATTAGGAATAAGATAAACTAATAATAACAATAACATTTACAACACAAAACACCATTACGTGAGCGCCGTACACTGTTTTGCCACTTTTTAGCACTAGGCGGTATATTGAAACAATTCTGCGCATGTGCACAATCTTACTTTTCCAGGTGCAATCGCATTTTTTCTGGTTTGAGCACATTAAAACATGTGCTGAGGCCAGGAAAAATGCGATTGCACCTGGAGAAATAAGATTCTGCACATGCGCAGAAGCATTTTAAAAGAAGGCCGATTTGACCGACCACAGCTAGCAATGGTGGAAATTAGGCTTGGCTATGGGAAGGTTAATTGCTTCAATTGTGTCATTTTTCTTTGGAAACGAATTCATTTTCTCTTTACTTTAAGCACACCAGGTGTCACTTAATGTTGAGTGCATTACGAGAAGACCCAACTCAGCAATAACGAAAGGATAGAACTAATTACCCACAATGCCATCAATTGATCAGCAAGTGCACTTAATTTTGAACGAAATTCAGTTAAAATGTCTTAGAAATATACAAAACCAACGATAATCGAGAATTCTTTTGAGAAATGTATACCACAATTTAAAACAGAGGGAGTAATTGTTAATTGTTAAATTACTTTATTCTTCTTAAGCGCCAACTCGGCGGTTTTGTTGTTCGACTTCTGCGCCTTGTCGACTTTCTTCAACTTGTCCTCCAAGTCGTCGACAAAGTTCTCCGCCTTCTGCACGCTCTCGTCCAGCTCGGTGAGCCTGACGCACAGAGCGTCGAGCCGGGCCGCCGAAGCCTTGAACTGGACGCAATTCCTGACGAATTCCACCTGCAACGTTTCGTTCTCCACCGCGCTCAAATTCGACTGAACCTGCTCAGCCGCACCTTCGATATCCTAACGACCAAAAAACCAATTAATACAACAAAATTCTATCCAAAAATTGTACGAATACTTTGTATTTATCCAGCGTGGCTTTCACGTCTCTGTAGCAGCCGAGCTGCTCGGCCGACGCCACCTGGCGCTGCACGCGGGTAAACTCGTCAAGCAGCAGCGCCGCGTTGGATTCGGCGGCGAATTGCGACACGCCGACCTGTTGGAACAAACTTTCCACGTGGCGAATGTCGCTCTCGAGTCTCCCTTCCAACGTCTTGAGGTACTTGGCGTCCAGCACGGGCACGAGATTCAAGCGTTTCAGTTTGAGGCGCAGTTTGTCGAAAAGCGTTTGCTGCCGAATCAACCCGTTCTTCAATTCCTGCGAAACAAAACGATTAAAACAATTCAAGATTTATTGATTATTTATTAATTCTACCCAGAAATGCAACAAATTTTTGACGTCGGCCGCGCATTTGCCCGCTGCGACTTGCTTGAGGTGCGTTTCGATGCGTTTCACTTCGTGCGCGGCAAAGTTGAGCCAGCACTCCAACTCGTCCTTCATCTTCTCGCACTCCTGCCACCCCTCCTGCACGTGCGCCATCCTCCTAAGCGCCCCGTTCACGCGGTCGTGGAGGACGGTCCAGAGTGCGCGCAACTCGTCCAAGCGAGCGGCCAGCGGCGTCTCTTGTATCAAACACAAAAGCTGACCCTCGCTCAGCGAAATGCCTTCGATCTCCCCGCACGCTCCCAGCAAATCGAAATCCAAATTCTATAAATATAAATATAATTATAAATCTTACTCATTAGTTGTTGAATTAACGTTTCTGGGCTAGTTTTGGTGTTTAGTTTTTGACGAGATATGTTCTAGGCTTTTTCTACCGGTATTTATCGGTATCAAAAACCGGTATTTTTTAAGAAAATACCAAATACCAAATACCATCTTTAGTTCGGTATTGGTACCGGTTTCTTCCGTCGGGGGTCGCCGCAGTAGTGACATTTATAAAGCACGTTTAATGGCATTTTTTTAAACATAAAAATGCAAAGTTATCGATTTTTAACTAAAAAATTTGAGTTTTTCAATTTTTATACGTAAAAATTAGAAATTGATCAATTTTTTTCCAAATAAAAATGAGAATATATCAATTTTTAACTTAAAAATGAGAATATTATTGATTTTTTAACCTAAAAATGAGAATTTATCAATTTTTTAACTTAAATATGAGAACATATCAATTTTTTAACTTAAAAATGAGAATATATCAATTTTTTAACTTAAAAATGAGAATTTATCAAATTTCCTAACTTATTTAATCTTACGAACTTTCAATTTATTAATTTAAAAAAATATATATTAAATTTCAACTAATAAAACCAACACCAGATAACATAACATAATCCCACATTCATCAAACTGCTACAACATATTCAGAATAATATTGAAAAGAAAATAAACAAAAATTACAATCAAAACATTACAATTAAAATAATAATATTTAACATCGTAGCTATTTTATTTTACTTTATTACCGAAAAATACCGGTTTACCGGTGTTTTTGAGTACCGGTATTCAATACCGAAATACCGGTTTACCGGTGTTTTTGAGTACCGGTATTCAATACCGAAATACCGGTTTTACCAAAAGTCCCGATTTGGAGAAACCCTATATGTGACACACTCATCAATTTTTGTCCCAATTACAACTAATGATTAATTTAATTTAAAGGTGTATAGAAATAAAAAATAAGAAATTACTTGATAGATGGCGATGTTGGAGTCCAGCGATTGAGGCGTGACGGACGTCAACGCCGGATCCGCCAACTTGTCCTCCACCAAACGCAGCACCTGTTCGACGGCAGAGACTTGCGCTTCCAGTCGAGTCCACCCGGCGAGCAAATGGTCGAGGCGCTGACCATGCAGTGTGCCGCGCGCCAAAACCTCGCGAGCGCGTTCCTGCAGCTCCGAGTGGAGCGCCCGACACCCCTCCCGAGTGACCGCATCCGTCATCAGCGAAAGAGAATCCAACAGCGAGTGATACTGATTGGTCAAAGCGAACAACTCCTTCTGGCGCGTCGCGTTCTCCCGCAGCCCGTCCACAGTCGATGGACTCAAGTCCGCGTTCAGCGTCAACTCAGCGGCGTCCAATATTTGCCGATACTCGTCCAATAGCTTCCGGTACTGCTCCTGGAACCCCTCCTCCTGCATCAAACCATCCTTGTAGCGTCGCAACTGCAGCTCCAGTTTGCGAATGTCCAGTTTGGCCGTGGTCAGCAAAGGATTGGTTCCAAGACCCGGATGGTTGGTCAGTAGCGCGTCTCCGACCTCTCCGAGTCGGTTGAAATTGTTGTGGCAAATTTCGATCCGATTTTCCAATTGCTAGAATAAAATAAACGAATTAATCTCTTTTTCATTGCAACTTTCGTCGCACTTTACTTCCAACTGCGCAATGTTTTCGCTCGGCGTCGACTGCACTTGACAAATCTGCTCGAACCGTGCACGAATTTGCGCCAATTCGGCCCCGTATTCGGCGACTCGTTCCTGCAAAAGCAAATAAACAACATTTTATTTATTTTTCATTTTAGGTCCATTCAAAGTTAAAATCCAAATTTGACTTATCATAATCCAAATTATCAATAATTCATCTAACTTGTAAGTCATTCGGCTAAACTCCATCTAAAATGAATAGTTATTTGGCTGACGTGGCTGAAATGTCTTACCAGCGATTCGTTCCCCTTTCGCCGAATCCCGTTTTCTATTTTCGGCGAAATGGGAATTCCCGTTTCGCCGAAAATGAAAAAAGTGAGGAATCGATCAATTTTTCAAACTTTTCGTTTTTCCACATATCCACACAATTTCCACTTTGGAAACTGCGACTACGTGTATTTTGGGTTTAATTCCTAAGAAGGGCTAACCAGGGGGGCTGCGTCCCCCCTTGACCCCCCGCGAACCTAACCTTACTGGTTTTTTGATGCAAAACCATTTTTTGTGTGGAAGTGTGGAAAAACGAAAAATTGGAAAAATTGATCGATTACTCACTTTTTTCATTTTCGGCGAAAAGGGAATTCCAGTTTCGCGAAAAGAGAATTCCAGTTTCGGCGAAAAGGGAATTCCAGTTTCGGCGAAACAGGATTCGGCGAAAGGAGACATTACCCTTACCAGCCACAGGAAATGATAATTTAATTGCAATAAGTAGCTTATTGATAAGTCACTCCAATCAAGACTTATCAATAAGTGGCTGATTGATAAATTCCTCCAATCATGACTGAGCACATGACTTATTTGGCCACTGGAATAAGTTATTCAAGATGGATACCCCCAGTCAGTCTACCATGAAAAGAAAAATACCTCGGCAAAGGCAAGATTAGTAATTGCTGACATTTTTAAGCACAAATTCATGTTTGAATTATTGATAATTCAGATTATGATAAGTCAAAATTGGATTTTAACTATTTATTTTCATTTATTTTTATTTACTCACCAGGTAAACATTCCATTCGTTCTGCACCGATTTGATCTGCTCCGAATTGCGATTCGTTTCGGCACGCAACGTTTCGATCTGTCCGCCCATGAGCTCGGCCGCCCGCGAGAAATATCGCTGCGTCGGCTCCGACTTGGCGTCGCACTTCAACACCTCGATCTGGCGCGACAAAACGGCCAAAGTCTCCGTGACGACCGCAAACTGTTGGAGCCGCCACTGCAAATCCACGTTCTGCTCCACGATGAACACGTAGTACTGCACCGACTCGAGCCACTGCACGACCGTTTCTACGATGCTCGTCCACCGCTCGTCCGTGCGCGACTCGAGCAGCCATTCCCGGACTTGCGTCTCCATCTGCAGCGGCGTCGGCGGCACGAGCGACGTCGACTCGGCCGGCAACAAGCTCTGCCGTCTTCCCCTCTCCAACAGCTGCGCGTGGTGTTGCAGTTTGTCGATCGTGCTTTTCCACCGACTCTTTTCTTCTTCCTCCAAACTCACAGACGACATATGCGCTGTTTTGGGCTTGTTCAGTTGACCGAGCGTCGCCTTTGACTCCGGTTCGACGCGTCCTTCCGTGTATTTCTCTTTCTTATATGTTTTCTTCTCTTTTCTTCTGCTCGGTCGCTCTCGCGCGGTTTCTTGCTGTTCTTTGGAAGTTTGGGTGACGTGCTGAGAAGCCTCTTCTTTTGGCACTGATTTGTGTTGTTGGTCTTTGTCGGTAGGAACAGGCTTGGTGAGTGGTTTCTCTGCGACTTTCGTCACTACGAGGGTTTGCCCAACAACTTGGGAAAACTCTTGTGTGGCTTTTGCTTTTTCTTTTGGGGTTTTTGTGTCTGGTTCTTGCGTGATTTGTGTTTCTTCTGCTGTTGACTTTTGTTCAGCAATTTTGGTCACTACGAGGGTTTGCCCAACGACATGGGAAAACTCTTGTATGGCTTTTGATTGTTCTTTTGGGGTTTTTGTATCTGGTTCTTGGATCTCTGTTGGTCTGGCTTCTTCTACAGTTGGTTTTGTAATTGGCTTTTGTTCGGCAATTTTGGCCACTACGAGGGTTTGCCCAACGACTTGGGAAAACTCTTGTGTGGGTTTTGCTTTTGCTTTTGAGGTTTTTGTATCTGGTTCTTGGATCTCTGTTGATCTGGTCTCTTCTGCAGTTGGTTTTGTTATTTGCTTTTGTTCAGCAATTTTGGTCACCACGAGGGTTTGCCCAACGACTTGGGAAAACTCTTGTGTGGGTTTTGCTTTTTGTTTTGGGGTTTTCTTGTCTGGTTCTTGGATCTCTGTTGATCTGGTCTCTTCTGCAGTTGGTTTTGTTATTTGCTTTTGTTCAGCAATTTTGGTCACTACGAGGGTTTGCCCAACGACTTGGGAAAACTCTTGTGTGGGTTTTGCTTTTGCTTTTGAGGTTTTTGTATCTGGTTCTTGGATCTCTGTTGATCTGGTCTCTTCTGCAGTTGGTTTTGTTATTTGCTTTTGTTCAGCAATTTTGGTCACCACAAGGGTTTGCCCAACGACTTGGGAAAACTCTTGTGTGGGTTTTGCTTTTTGTTTTGGGGTTTTCTTGTCTGGTTCTTGTGTGATTTGACCTTCTGTTAATCTGGTCTCTTCTACAGTTGGTTTTGTCGTTTGCTTTTGTTCAACAATTTTGGTCACTACGAGGGTTTGTCCAACGACTTGGGAAAACTCTTGTGTGGATATTGCTTTTTCTTTTGGGGTTTTTGTGTCTGGTTCTTGCATAATTTGTGTGTCTTCTACAGTTGGTTTTGTTGTTTGCTTTTGTTCAGCAATTTTGGTCACTACGAGGGTTTGTCCAACAACTTGGGAAAACTCTTGTGTGGATTTTGCTTTTTCTTTTGGGGTTTCTGTGTCTGGTTCTTGCATAATTTGTGTGTCTTCTACAGTTGATTTTGTTGTTTGCTTTTGTTCAGCAATTTTGGTCACTACAAGGGTTTGTCCAACAACTTGGGAAAACTCTTGTGTGGCTTTTGATCTGTGTTTTGGGGTTTTCTTGTCTGGTTGTTGCGTGATTTGGATCTGTTTTTCTTCTACAGCTGGTGTTGTTGTTTTCTTTTGTTTAGCCTGCTGTTCATGTTTAGGTGCAACTTGAGCTTCTTTTGTTTGTTTGGCTTCATCGCCTTTCTGATTAATTCCTTCTGTTAGTTTTCTTTCTTCGATAGTTTTTTCGGCTTTTCTTTTACGTTCGTCTGCCACTTCTTCAAGTTTTTTGACAACTAATGTTTTGGCTTCTTGTTCAGCTAACTCTTTAACTTCCTGTTCAGCGTTCTCTTTGGCTTCCTTTTGAGCCTTCAATTTAGCCTCCTCTTCGGCTTTTGTTTTAGATTCTTCAGTAGCTTTCCTTTTCGCTTCTTTAGCAACTTTCTTTTTATCTTCCTGTTCAGCTTTCCTTTTAGCTTCTTCAGCAGCATTCAATTTAGCATCTGCTTCAACTTTCAATTTTGTTTCTATTTCAGCTTTCAATTTAGCTGCTTCTTCGGCTTTCTTTTTAGCTTCTTTAGCAGCATTCAATTTAGCTTCTGTTTCAGCCTTCAATTCAGCTTCCGCTTCGGCTTTCTTTTTAGCTTCCACTTCAGCCTTTAATTTAGCATCTGCTTCAGCTTTACTTTTAGCTTCCGCTTCAGCCTTCAACTTAGCTTCCTCTTCGGCTTTCTTTTTGGCTTCCTGTTCAGCCTTCAATTTGGCTTCTGCTTCGGCTTTCTTTTTAGCTTCCGCTTCAGCCTTTAATCTAGCTTCTTGTTCAGCCTTCAATTTAGCATCTAGTTCAGCCTTCAATTTAGCTTCCTGTTCAGCCTTCGATTTAGCTTCCGCCTCGGCTTTCTTTTTAGCTTCAGCTTCAGCCTTCAATTTCGCTTCTTGTTCAGCCTTCAATTTGGCTTCCACTTCGGCTTTCTTTTTAGCTTCTTGTTCAGCCTTCAATTTGGCTGCTGCTTCAGCTTTCTTAGCTTCCTGTTCAGCCTTCAATTTAGCTGCTGCTTCAGCTTTCTTAGCTTCCTGTTCAGCCTTCAATTTAGCTTCCACTTCGGCTTTCTTCTTAGCTTCTTGTTCGGCCTTCAATTTAGCATTTAGTTCAGCCTTCAATTTGGCTTCCGCTTCAGTTTTCTTCTTAGCTTCTTCTTCAGCCTTCAATTTAGCATCTAGTTCAGCCTTCAATTTGGCTTCCGCTTCGGCTTTCTTCTTAGCTTCTTGTTCAGCCTTCAATTTAGCATCTAGTTCAGCCTTCAATTTGGCTTCCACTTCGGCTTTCTTCTTAGCTTCTTGTTCAGTCTTCAGTTTAGCTTCCTGTTCAGCCTTCAATTTAGCTTCCGCTTCAGCTTTCCTTTTCGCTTCCGCTTCAGCTTTTAATTTAGCTTCTTGTTCAGCCTTCAATTTAGCATCTACTACAGCCTTCAATTTGGCTTCCACTTCGGCTTTCTTCTTAGCTTCTTGTTCAGCCTTCAATTTAGCATCTAGTTCAGCTTTCAATTTAGCTTCCACTTCGGCTTTCTTTTTAGCTTCTTGTTCAGCCTTCAGTTTAGCTTCCTGTTCAGCCTTCAATTTAGCATCTAATTCAGCTTTCAATTTAGCTTCCACTTCGGCTTTCTTTTTAGCTTCTTGTTCAGCCTTTAGTTTAGCTTCCTGTTCAGCCTTCAATTTAGCATCTAGTTCAGCTTTCAATTTAGCTTCCACTTCGGCTTTCTTTTTAGCTTCTTGTTCAGCCTTCAGTTTAGCTTCCTGTTCAGCCTTCAATTTAGCTTCCGCTTCAGCTTTCCTTTTAGCTTCCGCTTCAGCCTTTAATTTAGCTTCTTGTTCAGCCTTCAATTTAGCTTCTTGTTCAGCCTTCAATTTAGCTTCTTGTTCAGCCTTCAATTTAGCTTCCTGTTCAGCCTTCAATTTAGCTTCCTGTTCAGCCTTCAATTTAGCTTCCTGTTCAGCCTTCAATTTAGCTTCCTGTTCAGCCTTCAATTTAGCTTCCGCTTCAGCTTTCCTTTTAGCTTCCGCTTCAGCCTTTAATTTAGCTTCTTGTTCAGCCTTCAATTTAGCTTTTTGTTCAGCCTTCAATTTAGCTTCTTGTTCAGCCTTCAATTTAACTTCCTGTTCAGCCTTCAATTTAGCTTCCTGTTCAGTCTTCAATTTAGCTTCCTGTTCAGCCTTCAATTTAGCTTCCGCTTCAGCTTTCCTTTTAGCTTCCGCTTCAGCCTTTAATTTAGCTTCTTGTTCAGCCTTCAATTTAGCTTCTTGTTCAGCCTTCAATTTAGCTTCCTGTTCAGCCTTCAATTTAGCTTCCTGTTCAGCCTTCAATTTAGCTTCCTGTTCAGCCTTCAATTTAGCTTCCGCTTCAGCTTTCCTTTTAGCTTCCGCTTCAGCCTTTAATTTAGCTTCTTGTTCAGCCTTCAATTTAGCTTCTTGTTCAGCCTTCAATTTAGCTTCCTGTTCAGCCTTCAATTTAGCTTCCTGTTCAGCCTTCAATTTAGCTTCCTGTTCAGCCTTCAATTTAGCTTCCGCTTCAGCTTTCCTTTTAGCTTCCGCTTCAGCCTTTAATTTAGCTTCTTGTTCAGCCTTCAATTTAGCTTCCCGTTCAGCTTTCAATTTGGCTTCCTCTTCAGCTTTGTTTTTAGCTTCCACTTCGGCTTTCTTTTTAGCTTCTGCTTCAACCTTCAATTTGGCTTCCGCTTCCGCTTTCCTTTTAGCTTCTTGTTCAGCCTTCAATTTAGCTTCCGCTTCAGCCTTTAATTTAGCTTCTTGTTCAGCCCTCATTTTGGCTTCCTCTTCAGCTTTGTTTTTAGCTTCCACTTCGGCTTTCTTTTTAGCTTCTGCTTCAGCTTTCAATTTGGCTTCCGCTTCCGCTTTCCTTTTAGCTTCCGCTTCAGCCTTTAATCTAGCTTCTTGTTCAGCCTTCAACTTAGCTTCTTGTTCAGCCTTTAATTTGGCTTCCTCTTCGGCTTTCTTTTTGGCTTCCTGTTCAGCCTTCAATTTGGCTTCTGCTTCGGCTTTCCTTTTAGCTTCCGCTTCAGCCTTTAATCTAGCTTCTTGTTCAGCCTTCAATTTAGCATCTAGTTCAGCCTTCAATTTGGCTTCCGCTTCCGCTTTCTTTTTAGCTTCTTGTTCAGCCTTCAATCTAGCCTCTGCTTCGGCTTTCTTTTTAGCTTCCTCTTCAGTCTTCAATTTAGCTTCTTCAATAGCTTTTCTTGCAGATTCTTCAGCAGCTTTCCTTTTAGTTTCTTCATTAGTTTTCCTTTTACTTTCTCTTTCATTTTTTCTTTTTGCTTCTCCAGCTTTATTTTTAGCATCTTCGTTAACTGTCTTGAGAACTGCTTCTTCCGTTTTCCTCTGAGTACCTAATGCAGCTTTCAGGCGAGAATCTTCAGTGGTTTCCCTTTTCACTTCTTCAACCACCTTCTTAGCTACATCTTCAGCTTTTTGATTTGCTGTTGTTTCAGTCAGTAATTCATCTTTCTTATGAATTTCTGCTTGAAGTCGTAGTTTAGCTTCTTCACTTTCTCCTAAAATTCCTTTGTCAGTTTTCACCTTTGCTTCTTCAGTTGTCTTCACATCCACTTTTTCAGCTAACTTTGTAGTTTTAAATTCAGCCTTCTTTTTACTTTCTTTCTGATCAACCGTTTGTTTTGATTCTTCATGTGTTTTCTTTTCTTTTGCCCCCTTGGAAGCTTTCTTTACAGCACCCTCAATTGGCTTTTGTTCTTCAGCTGGACTTTTTTCTTCCTCAATTGTTTTATTTTTGTCAACTTTATGTTTAATGCTTTCTTGTGTTGATTTTTCTTCATCAGATTCTTTCTCCGACATTTTCCTTTTCGCTTGTTCCTCACCTTTCTTATATTTCCCCTTATTCTTTTCTTTTGCACCTTTCTTATGCCGTTTACCTTTTTCTGGTGCAATATGTTCATCTTCTTTCACCATAAATTCTTCTCTGCCTGTTCCAACTTCTTGTCTTTCTTCTTTTATCCCTTCTATCCTTCCGTCCAACTCATCTTCTACATGAAATTGTCCTACATCGTCTTTTTTCTGTTTATGAAATTTTTTCTTTTTCTCTCTCTTCTCCTTAACCACCATTGGTTCTTCAGTTTTCTCACTTTCTGATATGTGTTTGGTAAGAATATCCATCTGTCCCACAACCACCCTCTTCATTTTTCCTTCTACATCACTTGGTTTCAATCTCTCACTTACTGCGGTCTCTCCAATTGGAATCTCAATTTCTTGCACACGTGAGGTTGACACTTCTTTTTGTCCTCCGACATCCGTCTTTCCTTGAGTTGAAAAAAAGGTCGTCGTCTCTTGTGTCGGTGACCCTGGCGTTGGAGTATGGGGAAATTGGACCGTAGGAGAAGGACAACTCCTCATGCCAAACCGAAATGAGTCCCCAGCCCCAACTTCCAATATCTCCAGACCTTGAGCCCCGTCAACTTCGTCTTCCGGAACTTCTCGGCCGTCGATCATCACTATCCTGCGTTGTGTCCGTTGCACTTGCACCCGTTGCCGAACAACGTGTTGGCGGACCGTTCTTTGCACTCGTCGGACAGTCACCCGTCTCACCCCATCAATTTCCTCCACAATTGTCTCCTCCTCGGGTGCCGACGTCTCTTCGCGCACGAATCTTTCCGAAGACATCGCGCGAGATTCTTGTGGCTCCTCTTCGGCAACGACCGTAGCAAGTTCCAGACGTGGAGACGCAGAACGCGAGACAACGGTTTGTTTGTCATGGTGAGTGGTTAGATGGAGACCGTGCACTTGTGTTTGGGAGGTTTGTTCCACTCTGTAGAAGCGAGATCCATCGGATATCACTTCAATTTGCTTCGACCCTCCACCAGTTGTCGTTAATGGCAACGGAGTTGTGTTTTCAAGAGCCAAATTGGAAGATACAACCATTTGAGTGCCACCACCTACTTGGCTCAGCTATTTAATTAAGTTAAAACATTCATTTTTTATTATGGTATGGCAAAATTATTACTCCCTCTGTCCCAAATTATGGTTTATATTTCTGCTTTTACTTTTGTCCCCATGTATTGTTTACATATTGGTTTAATCTTTATTAAAATACAAAACAGATTGAACTTTCATTGATTAGCACTCGTAAAATATTTTTTAGCAGAGTAGCATTGTCGAGTACTCCGTATTTCTTAACTACCGGTATTGCGCATGCGCCAATCGCAAAAATAGAAAGTGAAAGGAAGAAAAGTAACCAGATTGCTACCTATTGCTAAAGTAACTTTGGCTACTTTCCTTTCGGAAATGATGACGCTTTTGACATCATTTCCGATGTCAAAAGTAACAAAAAAGAAAGATCCTTCTTTTCTTCGCAAATTGAAACCTGAAACCTGTGATAATTTATGATCTAATCAACCAATTGTCATAAAAATTGTACAGAATATGTAAAATACTATTAGGAAATGTGTTATGTTTGGTCAAAAAAATATTTGTTAATTAAACTTGAAAATACCCCAAAAAGCTGGTGTGTTTATACTTTTGAAACAGACTAGGCGCATTCGAAAAGTCATTAAAACGAGTGTAAACGTGTTTACACTCGTTTTCACACGACATTTACACGAATTAATTCGTGTAAATGTCGTGTAAACTGGTTAAACGGAAACGGCCTGTACGCCACGTTTCCGTTTAAAATCTCCGTGCAACAAGTTTTCTCGTACAAATCGGGTCTTGCTGGCAGCCATCTTGGATTTTCGTTAGATCGGTTGGAACGATGTCGATCGCAAGAACAATTTTGTAGCAGGTATTAGCCGCATTCTTGCGATCGAATGCGGCCGATGCTCGACCGCATTTGTACGATCGAATGCGGCCGACGTTCGACCGACGTTTGGCCGCATTTGTACAATCGAATGCGGCCGACGTTCGGCCGCGTTTGTGCGATCTAATGCGGCCGGTGTTCGGCCGCATTTGTGCGATTGAGGAGGATGTTCAGCCGATTCCCGTTCTTAAATAAATATTAATGATAAAAATAATTAAAATAAATTTACATTTTATAATCATGTTTTTATAATCTCCTGTTTTTTTAGAGTAAACAACAACAATAATGACTCTGGTTATTATTTGGACTAATTTAATATTTACACTTGAATTTACACTGAATTTTGCACAGAAATTTATTTTGATACTCGAAAATTGGGTCGTTTAACTTGACATTTACACTACCAGTTGCACTGGTCGTTTAGTACTGAATTTTGCACAGAAATTTATTTTGATACTCGAAAATTGGGTCGTTTAACTTGACATTTACACTACCAGTTGCACTGGTCGTTTAGTGCAAATTAGTTTTCGAATGCGCCTATGTATTGTATGTTGTTGTGAAACACAACAGGCATCACTTAATTTTGAATGCGTTTTGAAAAGATTCAACTTAACGATAAAACTAATTTCAAGCAATTCCATATATTGACCAGCACGAGCACTTAATTTTGAGAAATAAAAATAAAAATGAAATGTCATACAAATCCATCAAGCCGATGATAATCGAATATTCTTTGTAAAAATGTAAACCATAATTTGGGACAGACGAGTATTTTTTAAACTGACCCTAGTGTCAATAAGTTTTCGCTCTCCCCGACCTGTAAACAGTTGTAATTTTGTTTGCATCGAGCGCAATTCAGATATCGAAGCGGAAAGCTCGGGCCATCGCAGCATCAGTGCTCTTCCTTTTGATTCCAAGTCTTGGCTATCTCTCTTCATTCTTTCGATCTAAAACAAACATTGCTATGCTAATTATCCTTTTCATACAACTCAACCAACTCAACTCAACTCAAGAGTGGATTTGGGTCCCCAGATAAAAACTCACCCATTTTACAGGACATTGCTCAGATAAGTTAAACAAAAAAATATGCAACAAAGGTTGGTCCCAGTAAGTTGGACCAGCTCCCACACTGTCTCTCCCCCCCCCCCCCATCTACTGTGGGCCATTTATTAAGTTTTGATAAATTTTGAGATTTTTTTTCCTTAAATTTATGAAAAGTTTTCACAATTCTAAGATTTTTTTAAAATGAATTCTGGCATTCCAGTGGACGAATTCGATTAATTTTGCGAGGATTAGCGTACAGATTTATTTTAAGCACATAAATCGAGATGTTCCACTTGATTGCACATGGGTCTAAGACCGCCATTTTTTGTTTATTTTTACATGTAAACAAGTTCATTTTTCTGCTCAATACTGCATTGTTTGTGCATTAAAGTAGATAAAAATACATCTTTTGTGCTTAGAAATTAGAAAAATACAACTTTTGAGCTTAGAAATTAGAAAAGTGCAATTTTTGTGTTTAGAAATTAGAAAAATGCAACTTTTGTGTTCAGAAATTAGAAAAATGCAACTTTTGTGTGTAGAAACTAGAAAAATGCAACATTTGTGCTCAAAAATTTGCTAAAAATGCAAATAAGCTGCAAAAAATTATTAAAAATGCATATTTTGTGCATAAAATTTGCCAAAAAGGCATATTTTGTACATAAAATTTGCCAAAAATGCATATTTTGTGCATAAAATTTGCTAAAAAGGCATATTTTGTGCATAAAATTTGCCAAAAAGGCATATTATGTGCATAAAATTTGTCAAAAATGCAAATTCTGTGCATAAAATTTGCCAAAAATGCATATTTTGCACACAATAAAGCCTAAAGTGCATTTTTGTACCTTCTTCACATCCAAAGTGACATCCTGATTCCCCACCAGAGATAACAACAATCTTCCCGCACTCCAGCAAAACACTACAGGTCCAAAATCCAATCCCAAATGACACCGTAACAAACACGAACAAAACAAAACAAAACAAAACACAAACCTCAGTCTGATCGACCGACGCTCCACCCCGAGCACCAACGTCCACAATTGCCGCCTGCAAACTCCTCACGTCCTTCTCGAACTCCTCCTGCAAACACAAACACATCTCAAATACAAAACAACACAAACCAAACACAAAACCAAACACAAACTCAAACGTGCACACGTATTAATCAATCATTAATCAATTAATAGAAACAATTAATAGAAACAACCAAATGAATGAAGAATGACGATGAAATAAATCGGTAGCGGATTAGTTCGACTCGATCATGCAACAATTGCCAATTGCCAATCTGACCTTCGCCAACGATTCTTCGTCACGTTTCCCGACGACCCGAAACGCGGACGGCGAACTGCGCTCGAGTTGCGTCCGTTTCTGCGTCTTCTCTTGTATCCGCCGCGGACAGGGCGACACGGAGCGGCGCTGCAGCGCCACCCGCGCCGTGAACGGGTCGGGCGTGCGCGCGCGCTCGATCCGCCGCTCGCTGGCCGGCTGCAGCCCCATGTCCGAGATGAGCGCCTCGGCGTACGTCTGTTTCGACTCCTCGTCCGACGACTCGTGCGAACTCGTGCGGATTAACGGCAGTTTGAGTCGCAGCGCCGTTCGAAGTCGATCCGCGTCGAGTGAATTGCGAGTGTCGGCACATGGACTCGCGCTGCGAGATCGAACGGCGGGACTGGCGCGTCCGCTCACCACCTCCGCGTAAGTCGGCGCCGTAAGTCGACGCGACGTTGCGACGACGTTCCGCGGCGCGGGCGGCGGCTTCTCGTCGAGTTGAATCGGCCCCGGCGTCTCCCGACTCGGGCCCCCGAGAAAAGGACTGATTCTGCCCGACGCGACGTCCGCGTACGACGGTCGCGGCGATGCTCGTGAGTCGTCGCCCGAGACGCACACGACGATGGGCGCGAAAACGCTCGTCCGTGGCGCGAAAGCCTCCATTTCCGGTTCGGACGGCGGCGACGGCGGTGGGGTCACGAGCATGGATTCGACCTGGTCGATGCGGTCCTCTAGCTCCTGGATTTGGGTCCGCCAGCGTTCGATGGACTCCTATTTTCGAACAGTCACGCGTCAACAAACTGCATTGATGAGTTTCAATGCAGTGTGTTGTCTCGGGGCCCGACACTTTCTCTCTTTCTTTCTCTCTCTTTCTCTGCTCTAAATTAGGAGGAAAATGACGAGCCATCGGGGTCGGGAGTCCCACGTTGGCTGACCACTCTGATCCGGTCGCTCACGGCCGTCACCTTCTCCTCAATTTGTTTGATTTTCTGACGACAGGCCTGCGTCGGTGTCACACACAAAAATATTCACTCAAAATCAAAATCAAAATCAAAGCAACAAATGTATATGTATTGCAAGGTGTCGAAAAAAAGGTTTAGATTGATCGTTACTCGTTGGTTGTGGGCAGTGTTGTTTGATTGGCGTTTCTGTTGTGGTGCAGTTTTAGCCGTTCACGATCCGACGTTTCGCTGTTGGGATATTTGCGTTTTTCATCCGGCATTGCTTTTGACCACGCAAGATCATAAAAAATAGTGATGTTTATGTTGGCATTTGGCAACAACTCTTGCGAGATTTCACGAGATCATGAGATTTTGCAAAATTTTGCAAGAATTTGCTAGATTTTGCAAGATTTTGCAAGATTTGACCGGTACCGGTACCGTTGTCGCAAATAACTTAACGAGATTTTGCAAGCTTTTGCTAGATTTTGTGAGATTTTGCAAGATTTTACCGGTACCGGTACCGTTTTCGCAAATAACCTAACGAGATTTTGCAAGATTTTGCAAAATTTTGCTAGATTTTTCTAGATTTTGCAAAATATTGCTAGATTTTTCTAGATTTTACAAAAGATTGCTAGATTTTTCTAGATTTTGCAAAAGATTGCTAGATTTTGTGAGATTTGCACAATTTTGCGAGATTTTGCGAGATTTTGCAAAATTTTGCTAGATATTTCTAGATTTTGCACAATTTTGCGAGATTTTGCAAAATTTAGCTAGATTTTTCTAGATTTTGCAAAATATTGCTAGATTTTTCTAGATTTTGCAAAAGATTGCTAGATTTTGTGAGATTTGCACAATTTTGCTAGATATTTCTAGATTTTGCACAATTTTGCGAGATTTTGCAAAATTTAGCCAGATTTTGCGAGATTTTGCAAAATTTTGCTAGATGTTGTGAGATTTTGCACAATTTTGCAATATGTTACTAGTACCGGTACCATTGCCGCAAATAACTTAATGAGATTTTGCAAGATTTTGCTAGATTTTGCAAGATTTTACCGGTTGCGCAAATAATTTATCTTGAAAGCAAAAGCTCAGATCGTCCAAACGTTTAACACCAAAACGAAAGAGCTGTAAAACTACATCAAAACAACAATTAAGCACACACATTCAATTTAAATGTGCGTACATTTTTTTCGATTCCCTGCATATATTCCTTCTCCGGGACCCGACAACAACAACATCAACAGCAACAATAACAATTTCCTATTCTATTTCATCCAAATTTTATTTTTCTCACCGTTTGTTCGGCCGATTGTTTCTTGCGGTCGCGGGGACTGAACGTGGGGCTCGAGACGACGCGCAGATGGTGCTCCGCTTGCGTCACTTGGCTCTTGAGCCGCACAACTTGCTGCAAAACCAAATAAATCATTTAATTTCGCATTAATTTTGACCGATCGATTTTTCTTTTACTTGTTGGTACTGTTCGATTTGCGCGACGCTCGTTTCCAGGGTCCGGTTCTCCTCGCTCACGGTCGTTTGCAGCGATTCCAATTGAAGGTGGAGGGATTCGCTTTTCACGACCGTTTCGTTGTCGCACGTGCTCGTGTTTCTCAGATGCACGAGCAGTTTTTCCATGGACATCATCAACTTGGCTCTTTGGATCGTTAAATCTGCCAAAAGTTTCTAAAAGAGACAAAATAATGTTGAAAATTGATTTAAAGCTTGAAAATCGATTGGAAAGCTTGAAAAATGATTAGATAGCTTGAAAATTATTAAAAAGCTTACAAATCAATGGGAACAACTATAGAATCGATTATAAAGCGTGAAAATCGATTATAAAGCGTGAAAATCGGTTAACTAACATTCAAAAATCAATTATAAATCTTAAAAATCAATTAATTAAGAGAAATTCAAACAAATAACTTTAAAAAATTGATTAAAAACTTAAAAAATCGATTAGATAACTTAAGAAATCGATTAGATAACTTAAGAAATCGATTAAAAAGTTTTAAAATAATTAAAAAGCTTACAGCTCAATTTGAAAAGCTTTAGAATCGATTATAATGCGCGACCGTCGATTACAAAGCTTGAAAATCGATTATAAAGTGTGAAAATCGATTACAAAGCTTGAAAATCGATTATAAAGTGTGAAAATCGATTATAAATCGTGAAAATCGATTATAAATCGTAAAAATCGATTATAAATTGTGAAAATCGATTATAAATCGTAAAAATCCATTATAAATCGTAAAAAGCGATTATAATTGGTGAAAATCGATTATAAATCGTAAAAAATTGATTATAAATCGTGAAAAGCGATTATAAATCGTGTAAATCGATTATAAATCGTGAAAATCGATTATAAATCGTAAAAATCGATTATAAATTGTAAAAATCGATTATAAATCGTAAAAATCGATTATAAATCGTAAAAATCAATTATAATTCGTGAAAATCGATTATAAATCGTGAAAATCGGTTAAATAACATTCAAAAATCGGTTAAATAACATTCAAAAATCAATTAAAAATCTTTAAAAATTAATTAATTAACAGAAATTCAAACAAATAACTTAAAAAAATCGATTAAACAACTTAAAAAATCGATTAAACAACTTAAGAAATCGATTAAACAACTTAAAAAAATCGATTAAACAACTTAAGAAAATACTTCTCGGAATTCAAGCTGTTGCTTGAGTGTTTTCTTCTTGTTGGCCAGCGACTTGACGTCGTTCCTCGCCTTCTCCAACCACCCCGTCACTTCTTGCACCTTCTTCTCGCACTGTTCCCACTCCTCCGTCATCTCCTGCAGCATCGCCACCTGCTCCTGCATCCGCTTCTCCACGCTCGACTTATCCGCCTCCCTCGCCGTCAGCTGCTCCACCAGCGGCCCCGCGTTGCACACCCGCTCGATCTTCCCCAACTCCCGCGCCATCTCCGACACGTTCTTCTGCGCGTGTCCGAACTCCTTCAGCGCCATCTACCAACAAAAATACAAATTATCAAAAAACTCCGCTACATTTTTCAACCAAAATCCTTCACTTGATAATCCGTCAAACTGCGTTTCGTGTCGCTCAGCGTGACGAAAACGAGCTCAATCGACAAAAACGCGCGCGTTTTCTCGAGCCACGTGTCCACGTTGGCCAACAAGTCGACGAATTGACGCCAAGCCTCTTGCGCCTCGCTCACCTATAAATAGAAACGAGTTTAACGACCGGTCCAAAAATAAAACCAAAACAAATGTCACAAATTCCTCACTTGAGCCCTCCTGTCCTCCAACAGCGCTCGCACTCGAACCATCTGATCGTTGAGCGACGTCAACGTGTTTCGCACCAGTTCCCGGTCCGCCGCGTTCTGCGTCCGCTCGCACAAAATCTGACCGTTCCCGTTCAGCCGCGCCAACCGGTCCGACACCGAATCCAATTGCCCGTTCAATTTCTATTGAAAAAAAAAAACCAATTAATTAATTTTATCCTGAAATATTTATTTACCCTAAAACCCCGTTTAATAGCCCGGGCGTTTATATATTTTTTAAATCCGACCTACCCGGCGCCTATATGAAACCCGGCGCTTATTCAAGCCCGGCGCAAATGCGAAAAATCACCGATTTTTAACAAAAAATTGTGAATTTTCCGCTAAAATCGCCGATTTTTTGCAAAAAATCGGTGATTTTACCAGACCCGGCGCTTATTCAGGGCATTAAGTCGCCCGATTTCACTCGAATAAATTTATTCTGCATATTTTTATTTTTATTTTGCATAAAATGGAATCGGGCCCGGCGCACGTGCGCAAAAATGTAATTTTTCTGTTAAAAAGACCAATTTTTTGCAAAAAATCGGTGATTTTACCAGACCCGGCGCTTATTCAGGGCATTAAGTTGTAATCGAACGCCCGATAAATTAATTCTGCATATTTTTATTTCTATTTTGCATAAAATGGAATTTTTGGTGCATATTTCATTTTATTTTGCATTTATTTATTTATTTATTTATTTTCATACCTCGACAATCTGCACGAGCGTCTCGAGCATGAAGGATTTATCGTTGAGCGCCACCTCGGCCTGCTGCAGCCAATTCTGCACGAACTCGACGTCGGTCATGTAATCGTACCTGGTGGTCCTCGCGCGCTTAAACTCCACCGCCTTATCGTGCGCCATCGCCGACACGCTCTCCGCGCTCACTTCCAAGCCGGACAACGCCGCGCTCATCTCGCTCGGCACGCTCTGCCCGACCGCTCCGTACCGACTCCGCGCCGCCTCGCTCAACGACCGCGCCTGCTGCGCCAAATCCACCACGTGTTCCTTCATTTGCTACAAAAACAAAAACAATTAAAACAAAAATCAATTTAAAATAATTACTCCAACCTGTAGGGTTCGTTGAACCGTCTCCTGATCAGGATCGTACAGATCCATGCCGCTCAGATGCGTCTGCGTGCCGCGCAGAGCGTTCGAAAGTGCCAAAACCTGCGCTTCGACGTTCGAAATGTTCGCCACTTCGTCTTGAATCCAAGCGAGTTTCTGCCGGATCGTCTCGCACAACCTACGGCAAAAACAAACACAAAAATGTAAATGAGAACCCTCAAATTGACCCGTCTATTTGTGCCCGCCTATTGGCAACATCGCTTGTTGAATCAGCGCACTCGTTCCGAGCTAAATTTGCCCGATGACACGTTCCTTCTAACTTGGGAGCGGTTTTACACACCACACGTGCCAAGAATCCACGTTCCTTGCGCCGCCTGCGCCCCCGAATGGACCCGTCCGCATGCGGTCCGATTCAAGGATGTTCGTGGGCGAGCATCCGCCGCCCTTTGCCATTTGGTGCGATTAAGAGGTTTTGAAATCCCTAGTTCGCGCCAACTTTGAAATATAGATGGCGCCACTGTTTTCCCATAGAAACCCATGTTAACCGAGATGTTAACCCATGTTAATTCGTTTTTCAAGTTTATCTGGCTGAAAAATGAGTCTTTGCCGTTTTTATTCAAAATAGTATGAAAATTATTCATAAAATAAATATTTTGAAGACCCAACTGCGTTAAATGCGACACCGTACCCCTAACACCATCCATTCCATAAAATAAGAAAATTGAAAAAAAAAAAAACAAGAAAAATTTTTCAAGAATTAAAAATAAAATAAAATTTCTCATTTATTATAAACAATTTTTGAAATAGTTAAACGAAATTACTCTTCAGGTTTTTCGACGGTAAACAATCAAGGACATGCCCGCCTGTGATCGCTCGAAAGCGGCATAATTTAATCCGAGGAGGGTAAAAGTTTGATAAAAATTACAAAAATTTGAATTTTTTCTAATTTAAATTTTAGCATAGGAATAACCTGATATTTGAATTCTCCAGACTCAACTTAGTGGGTAATATATTTTTAATCCAGCAAATTGAATAAAATTGGAGCAATTTGGAGACACGCAAAAATTGCTTCTTTTCTGGCTTGCACATAAAAAAATTAAAATTTGTACGATATGGCGCTGTAGAACATGAAAACAGTAGCGCCATCTATATTTCAAAGTTGGCGCGAACTAAGAGTTACAAACCCTCTTAAAAAAAGCAAAGAAAAATAAAGATTTCACTCACTCGCTGTAACTGCTCGTCAGTTGATTGACGCGATCCTTGATCTGCTTGTGCGCCGCGTCCGACAGCACGTTCGTGGACACCAGCACGCTCGAGGACGACAAATGCAGCGCGGACAAGTTGTTTTGCAGGGAATTAGCCTCGCTTTCGATCATTTTCAGCTCCTTCTCCAGCTCCACGAGCTGCGATTTGCCGACGGACGGTCGCGCGGACTTGGTTCGCTGCTCGCACGACGCGATCGCCGCGTCCATTTCGCGCGCGACCGCCTCGAACTTGTTCCACTTGACGAGGAGGTCCTGCAGGCCCGTGGTGGTCACGTCGGTCTTGTGGCAAAGGTCCCGCCACTTGTGGTTGATGGACTCGAGGTGTTTGTTGACGAGCGTGCGGCTCTGGAAGTCGGCGCTCGACTCGACGGCGCGCGCGCAACACTTGAGCTCGTCGATCGCGTCTCGGTATTTCGTCAGGTTTTGCGCGTTGCTTTTGCTGAGTTTGAGGTTCTCTTCCGCCTCGTGGACGGAGTTGACGGTTCTGTCGGCCGCGTCGTGCGCGGCCAGTTTGTCGCGCATTTCGTTCACTTTGCGGATGAGTTGGTGCCAGGATTTCGCGTTCGTTTCCATCGTCTGTTCGCGGTCCTTTGCTTGCGATAGGACTTCTTCGAGTTGCTGTTGAGGAGAAATGAATGAATGAATGAATGAATGAATAAAACTTTTGAATTCGGACCTTTTGTAGGGATTCGAGGCTGGTTTGCAGATATGCTTTTTCTTCGCGGGTCAGTGTGGACATGATGATGTGAGCGACGGCCACGACTCGGTCTAAATGCTCGGTTTGGCGGGGTCCTTCGCGGAAGAATTCCTTTGAAAGTAATTTAATGTTAAGAAAATTCGATTCGGCGTTGCATTTCTAAGGCCGGCTTGAGGAGTAACACGTTTTCGGATCTTGTAGATGTGTTGTTTCGACATTTTTGGATTCCTAAGGAGGTTTTTCTGTTGTAAAATGCATTTTTGCACATTAGAGATGCACTTTTTCGTCAAAATGTGCATTTTTGCACGTTAGGAGATGTATTATATCGCCTAAATTTGTAGTTTTTAAATCTAAATTTGCATTTTTTCATTCTAAATTGTATTTTTGCACATTATGAGATGCATTTTTTCATCCTAAATTGCACTTTTTCGTCAAAATATGCATTTTTGCACGTTAGGAGATGCATTATATCGCCTAAATTTGCATTTTTGTACGTTAAGAGATGCATTATTTCGTCTAAATTTGCGTTTATTCATTCTAAATTGCATTTTTTTGTTTTTAAATCAAAATTTGCATTTTTTAAATCTAAATATGCATTTTTTCCAATTTTTCCAATCCATCAAGCCAGCCCTCTCCATTTCGGCGCATTTCATTTACCCTGTGCTCTTTCAAATCGTTATTAATGTTCTCGTAGTCGATTCCATCGTGCGTCGTCTGCAACTTGACCTTAGCCAGCTCGATCCAGGCGACAAGTCGCTCCTGACAGTTGTGATACTCGTTCCTAGACTCCAGCGCCGCGTTCAAATACTTCTCCTGCTCCTGCAGCGCCGTCGGTAACGTCTGCGCCAACGCTTTGGCCCGGCTCGACTGCTCGTGCACCGTCACCGGCAAAACATCCACATCGTAATCCCGCAACAATTTATCCTCGACCGAGCGCAACTTTGCCAACAAACCGTCGATTTCAGCCGCCAAATTCTAATAAAATGAAAATAAAAATAAAAATTGAAAAAAAATCGATTTTTACTTTCATATTACCATATTTTACCAGTCTGAGCCGCAGCTCTTAATCGAGGGCGGCTCTTATAACAATTGTTTATCATATTTTGATTGGAATTTCAATCTTTTCATTGAAATTTCACTTTTTCCATTGAAAATAACTTTTTTTCCATTAAAAATTCACTTTTTTTACATTGAAAATTCACTTTTTTTCATTGAAATTTTACCTTTTTCCATTGAAATTTCATCCTTTTCCATTGAAATTTCACTTTTTTCCATTAAAATTTCACTTTTTCGATTAAAATTTTATTATTCAGTAAAGATTTAATTTTTTCCATCAAAATTTTAATTTTTTCTTTTAAAATTTCAGTTTTTTCCATTAAAATTTCATTTTTTTTTATTATTAAATTTTCACTTTTTTCATTAAAATTTTATTTTTTAGTAAAATTTTAATTTTTTCCAATAAAATTTTAATTTTTTCCATCAAAATTTTAATTTTTTCTCTTAAAATTACAGTTTTTTCCATTAAAATTTCATTTTTTTAATTAAATTTTCACTTTTTTCATTAAAATTTTATTTTTCAGTGAAATTTTAATTTTTTCCATCAAAATTTTAATTTTTTCCATCAAAATTTTAATTTTTTCCATCAAAATTTTTACTTTTTTCCATTAAAATTTCATTTTTTTGATTAAAATTTCACTTTTTTCATTAAAATTTTATTTTTTAGTAAAATTTTAATTTTTTCATTAAAATTTTAATTAACAATCTTAATCAATATAACACGATAAAACCAAATAATCACTTTGTGTTTTTTGAGCTCCTCGTTGACGCTACTCGTGTCGAGCGTGAGCAACGGCTGACACTTGACGCTCGCCTCGCACGCGTGCAATTTATCCAAAATCTCTTCCAACTCGACCCGCATCCGGTTGAACACTGCAGCGAGGCCTTCGTGCTCCGACTTGTTCTTCTCGACCGTCCTCTTCAGTTCGTTCAGATCCATTTTGAGGCGCTGCAGTCGCTCCATGATGAAGTTGTGGTCCAGCGCGGACCCCTCGGCGCCGATCTGCTGTCCCTTGTCGGACGCCGTCACCAAATTCGCTTCGCAGTCGTTGAGTTTGCTCATGAGTTCGTGGTAGCGCCGGATCTTGTCCGACACGGAGTCGTCGCAGTCCTCGATCGATTGGACGACGCGGGTGTTGTCTTTGATCGCGGCGTCGATGTCGGCGATCAACGAGTGGAATTGTTGTCGCAACGCGACCGAATGTTTCATTTTCCCCGTTTGGATTTCGATTTGGTGGGTTAGGTCCGTCAGTTGGTTGTTGAGTGATTGCAGTTCGGATGTTTGCAGGGAGGTTTGTTTTTCTAGGCCGTTTACTCGATGCTGTAAAGTGTCCGCATCTTTTCCGACAACCTGAGGTGGATTTTGAAAAAATGGAATTTAGAGTTCATTTTATACATTGTTTTCGGTTGTGCAGGCGCAATTAAGCATTAAAAAAACATTTCTACGCATAAATTGCATGTTTTCTGTGTAATAATGTATAAAACTACATTTTTTTATGTTACAAAAATCAAAAAATGCATTTTTATGTTTATAAAATGTCTAAAAATGCATTTTTATGTAAATAAAATGTCTAAAAATGCATTTTTATGTATTTTATGTATTTTAAAAATGTATTTAAAAAAATTATTAATGTATTTTTATGTAAAAAAAAATGTCTAAAAATGCATTTTTATGAAAAATACTGTCTAAAACTGCATTTTTATGAGAAAAACTGTCTAAAAGTGCATTTTTATGAAAAAAACTGTCTAAAAATGTGTATAACGCATTTTTATGTTTAAAAATGTATTTAAAAAAAATCAAAAAATGCATTTTTATGTAACAATGTCTAAAAATGCATTTTTATGTAACAATGTCTAAAAATGCATTTTTATGTAACAATGTCTAAAAATGCATTTTTATGTAACAATGTCTAAAAATGCATTTTTATGTTTAAAAATTGTATTTAAAAACATCAAAAAATGCATTTTTATGTAAATAAAATGTCTAAAAGTCCAAACTCGCTGTTTAAAAGCGCGTCAGTACAGTATTTGCTATTTTCATCGCATTTTATTCCATTTCTTTTCACCTGACACGCTTCCAACGCTTCCTGCGCATCCTTGACGCTGTGACTCAAAGGACGATTCAGATTCTTCAACTGCAACTGCAACTGCGCCAACCGCGTCAAACATTCGCCCAGTTCCCTGTCCTGCTGTTGCCGCGAATCCACCATCAGCTCGAGCGCCTTCACTTTCTCCTCCACCAGATTCTTCACCCTGCAATCCATCCACCAAAAATCAAAAACATTCAAAAACATTCCCAATCCACAGGTACCGGGAAACCGGTTGAAAAATCACTGAACCAGGAACCGGGAAATTAGAAAAAAAATAACCAGTAACCGGTTCCGTCCAAAATTGTCAAAACGTTGCTGAAAGGTCATTTTCGTCATTGAAACCTTACGTTTTGTAATGTTTCAATGATGAAAATGGCTATTTTAGACAAAAAACAGCCATTTTTACTATGAAAAATGGTTAAAAAGGGCCAATTTTGACGAAAAACAGCCATTTTTACCATGAAAATAGCTAAAAATGGCCATTTTTGACGAAATACGACCATTTTTGACGAAATACAACCATTTATGACAAAAAACGGCCATTTTTGATATAAAAAGGCTATTTTCACCATGAAAAATGGCTAAAAATAGCCTTTTTTGACAAAAAAAATAGCCATTTTTGACGAAAAACAGCCGTTTTTGACGAAAAAGAGCCATTTTTGACAATGAACGACTAGTTTTACCATGAAAAATGTCTCAAAAGGGCCATTTTTGACGAAAAACGGCCATTTCTGATGAAAACGGCTATTTTTACCATAAAAAATGGCTAAAAATAGCCTTTTTTGACGAAAAACTGCTAGTTTAACCGTGAAAAATGTCTCAAAATGACCATTTTTGACGAAATACACCCATTTCTGATAAAAACGGTCATTTTTACCATGAAAAATGGCTAAAAACGGCCATTTTTATCCATTTTTCGTCGCCTGAGACCTGACCTTTTTTAGTCCCAAGAGTATCGATTTCCCGGGAGTACCGGCCATTTTGGTACCTCGTACCGAGAATTAAAAAAAAGACGGAAAAACAGAAACCCTATTTGTTACCTGTGGAACTTGTCCCTCAAGTTGTCCGTCTGTCCCTGCAGCGCGAACTGATTCGATTCCGTCACTTCCGCCTTAATGTCGTCCGTCAGTCCCTCCAAGAGCGACATCTCCCCGTCCACAACGTCCGCTTCTTCCAACAGCGCTCTGTATTTGGCCAGTTGTTCTTCGATGATGTTCACGGCGGACGTCGGACGCACTTCCGAGCTGAGCGACACCTCCGCTTGCGACGTCCACTGCTTGCACTTGGCGAAAAGCGCTTCGTATTTCTGTCGCTTGCTCAGTCCGTCGCTCAGTTTGGCGAGGCGTTCTTGCAGGCTCGTTTTCACGTTGAGTAACGCAGTCTCCAGATCTGAAAGAAATTATTTTAGATTGAAAAATTTTTTATTTTGAATATTTTTTCCGTTTACCGTTCATGGCGGACTCGAAGTCCGGCTGCTCTTTGCCGGGTAGTTCCTGTCGCAGCGAGGTGGCGTCTTGTCTCAGAGGTTCGATCTTGGTGCATTCGTAACGCTCCACTTCGTTTTCGTATCTCTGCAAGTGCAATTTATTTTGATTAGGGTTATTTGTGCATTTAGTTCATGGAAAACGCAATTTTTTGTATTTTTGCACACAAAAACACATAGGGCGCGGTCAAAGTTTCTGTTTTTAGTCATTTTACCGTTTTTATCGTTTCTCTAAAGGAATGAACGTCACAAACGGCCAAAACCCGTCGCCAAAATCCACAAAAACGCTGGAGTTGTTTTTGAAATGGTTTGTGCCAGGTTTTGGCTTTTACAACCAAATTCAAAATGGCTGCCTCGAAAGTTAGCGCATGGAAAGGCAGTTTTTTCGAAATTTTGCACACAAAACTAATAGGGCGCGTTCAAAGTTTTTGTTTTTAGTGATTTTACCGTTTTTATAAACGGATGAACATCAGAAAAACCACAAAAACCACAAAAACCACGCTGGAGTTGTTTTTGTGCCAGGTTTTGGTTTTTACAACCAAATTCCAAATGGCTGCCTCGAAAGTTAGATCGAGGGGTGAGACTTTCAAGTGTCGTAAATACTTTCATGCGAAGCATCCACCGCCCAAAATGTGAGTAAATGCTAAATTTTGTGTCAATAAGGTGGCCACGACCACAATTCGTCGGCTGAATGGAAAAAAAGGAATTTTTATGCATTACAGTATGTACTCGTACGAGCAAAAACGGCGTAACAAACGGGCCTAAAAACGAACATATCCATGGTTAATCGCGTTTTTGTTTTTGCATATACAAACAGAAACATTGAACGCACCGATGATTTTCGAATAAAATCTGCATTTTTGCACACGGAAAACGGACTTTTTCTTATAAAATGACAATTTTCGCTCATAAATTTGCAGTTTTTTGTATTAAATCTGCATTTTTGAACACGAAAACGGACTTTTTCATATAAAATGAAAATTTCAAATCATAAATTTGCAGTTTTTAAATTAAATTTGCAGGTTTTTGTATTAAATCTGCATTTTTTGTATTAAATCTGCATTTTTGCACACGAAAACGAACTTTTTCGTATAAAATGACAATTTTCGCTCATAAATTTGCAGTTTTTGTATTAAATCTGCAGGTTTTTGTATTAAATCTGCATTTTTTTGCATTAAATTTGCAGTTTTTGTATTAAATCTGCATTTTTGTACACGAAAACGGACTTTTTCGTATAAAATGACAATTTTTACACACAAAAAACCATTTTTTCCGAATAAATCTGAATTGATTTCGTATGAAATACAATTATACAACATACAATTAATATTTTACGTCATATCTTCGTAAAATTCATTCTACACACACAAAAATGCAGTTTTGCATAGAAAACAATTTTTTCTTCCGCACCTTATACGTGTCAAATATCCGTTCGAAAGTAGTGGATTGAAGAAACGCCTTTTCCTCGCTGCTGCCCCCAAACTGTTTTTCCTGCAACCACTGGATAGCGGCCGCCAGATTCCTCTCGAACTGCTGTCTCCGTCCCAACGCTTCGGCCAACTCGTCCAACTTCTCCTTGAGCACGTTCTGCAGCTTGGCCGCTTTCTCCTTCAGCGTGTCCAACGCGTGAAACAAATGATCCTTCTCGTACCCGTCCAAATCCGTCCCCATCGAATCGATCTGCCTCGATATCGTCTCGATCACCAATCGCTTATTCTCGACATCTCGTTTAATCGACTGGAAAAAAAAAATTTAAAAAAAAAAATTATTTTTAAAAAGAAAAATCAATCGTTGCTAGGGCCCTTCTTTAATTCCCGGTTCCCCGTACCAAAATGGCCGGTACTCCCAGAAAATCGCTATTCCCGGGACTAAAAAATCGGGCGTTTTTCGTCAAAAATGGGCATTTTTAGCCATTTTTCAATGTAAAAATGGCCGATTTTTGTCAAAAATGGGCATTTTTAGCCATTTTTCCATGTAAAAATGGCCGATTTTTATCAAAAATGGGCATTTTTAGCCATTTTTCAATGTAAAAATGGCCGGTTTTCGTCAAAAATGGGCATTTTTAGCCATTTTTCAATGTAAAAATGGCCGGTTTTCATCAAAAAAGGGCATTTTTTAGCCATTTTTCAATGTTAAAATGGCTGTTTTCGTCAAAAATGGCCATTCTTCATCCAAAATGGCCACTTTTCAATGTAAAAATGGCCGTTTTTTGTCAAAAATGGGCATTTTTAGCCATTTTTCAATGTTAAAATGGCCATTTTTGTCAAAAACAGGCCATTTTTAGTCATTTTTAGACGGAACCGGTTATTTTTCAAATTTCCCGGTTCCCGGTTCCATGATTTTTCATCCCGGGAAATCGGTACCCCGGTACTGAAACCCTAATCGTCGCCATTTTTGCTCACATTGACGTCCTGAATTCGCGACTCCGCATCGGCCGCGCGGAACGGAACACCCGCGTTCTCCCTCAGCGCTTTCGTGGTTTCGTTAATCCACTCTTGCGTAGTGAAAATGTCTTTGCTGATGTTGTCGGCGGCCTCTCGTATCAACTCGATCACTTGTAATTTGCGTTTCACTCGTTTCTCCAATTCGAAACATTTTTTATCAGCATTTCTATAAAAAAAAATAATTTAAAAAAAATTAATTAATTTCGTTATAATTTTATTTTATTATTTGTTACTTGATCTGCTCTTCCACTTGCTGCGCGTCCATGCCGCCCAACTCGGGTAGAATATCGTTGGCTTTGTTCTTGAGTTCCTCCAGAACCCGTTTTTCGTTGTCGATGTCTTGGAGCAGCTCCTTGAGCGACTCCGCTTTGCGCACGCTGTCCAATCCGGTGCCGCGGTCCACGATTTCCAATTGCTTGGTCGTTTGCTCGCACCACACGTTGTGATTGCAAATCAGTTGTCGATATTCGTCAATGTCGATTTGGGTTTTTAATCTCAAGTTCAGCAAACTGGTCACCTGGATTAAGAAACAAAATAAATAAATACAAATTCTGTTGATTTTTTTTAGTTTTAAATTTTCGTACTTGACTTTCGAGTTGATCGAGTCGTTCCTGGAGCGACGAATCGTCGTAGTCCGGAGCTAACTGTTGTTGTCTTTGTTCGATGTCTTCTTGCGCTTGTCTTTTCTCTTCCAGTTGACTTTTCAAGTACTATGAATCAAACAATCAATTGATTAAACACTGAAATCAATTCAGACAGCAGACGAGTCAATTTGGACTGGTCAGAAATAAAAGTACCGTATTTTACCAAATAAGAGCCGCGGCTCTTATTCAAAACGGGCACTCTGAGCTGCGGCTCTTATTACAATTGTTTACCATATTTTGATTGAAATTTCAATTTTTTCATTGAAATTTTACTTTTTCCATTAAAATTTCATTTTTTTCCATTAAAATTTCACTTTTTTCCATTGAAATTTCACTTTTTTAAATTAAAATTTCACTTTATCCATTGAAATTTAATTTTTTCCATTGAAATTTCACTTTTTTCCATTGAAATTTCACTTTTTTCCATTGAAATTTCACTTTTTTCCAATGAAATTTCACTTATTTTGATTACAATTTCATTTCTTTTAATTTTTTCCTTTGAAATTTCACTGTTTTTTTAAAAAAATCTAAATAACCATCATCATCGACGAATGTTTCATTAACCGTTTCCTGTTTGGTTACAAAAGCCCTCGAATAGTAGCCGCGGCTGCTATTCGAGGGCGGCTACAAAGCGAGGATGACTCTTAATCGGTAAAATATGGTATATGCCAATTTTATAGATTTTTGACGCAAAAATAAACCTTTTACGTGCAAAAATAAGCCTTTTTACACGAAAAACGGACGTAAGCGGACCTTTTTTGATGAAAAAGTGGACAAAAATTGCATATTTTAAGTGAAATATTTTTTCCTCAAGGGTAATGCCAGTCCAACCCCGAATAAATGAACTTTTTAAATTTTTCCTAATCGCATTTTACTTGAATTTCATTAATTTCGCTCTGGCCCACTTCATTTCTAAGTCTCGAAGGCTTGGCTTTGTGCGTGACGAGCGCGGCGTCTTGTTCGGAGATCCATTTGCTCAATTCTTCTCGACATCTTTCCAATTCTTCCCATTCGTTGACGATCCGGCTGATGTTCGTCTGCGCGTTATCGGCCTAAAGAAGAAAAAAAATTAAAAAAAATTTTTTTTCTCCAAATTTTATGCAAATTTTATGCAAATTTGTACTTGATCGATCATGTCTTCCAATCGCAAGCGCACCGACGTTTCCTTCTCGGATATGAGAGCGGGAATGGCGCCCTCTGGACTGCTGGGCCGACTCAGGGACGCCGTTGCGTCCTCGCAGCACTGGATCGCAACTTGGAGTCGCTGTTTCTCCACGTTCAGTTTGTTGCACACGTTCTAGATCGATCGCATTATTAGATATTGGATATTATTAGATAATAAAAAGGGATTTACCCGAATGGAGTTTTGGTGGTTCCTCGCTTCTTCCAGACTGAGGTGAGTCACTTTGGCAAAATCTGCTTCGATCGAATTCAGATTGTTGTTGATCAAATCCAACGTGTCCTCGTATTCGCGAAACTTTTGACACGAGTCCTGAAGCCGTTTCTAAAAATGGAATACATTTTTAAATCCTTTTTATTCCTTTTTTTTGCTCGAAACTCCATTTTACGCATTAAAAATTCATTTCTACGCGTGAAAAATACAAATTTACACATTAAAAATTTATTTTTACACGTTGAAATGCTTGTTTACGCCTTAAATGTACATTTTTACATCTTAAAATGCATGTTTACGCCTTAAATTTACATTTTTACGCCTTAAATGTATATTTTTACACCTTGAAATGCATATTTACGCCTTAAATGAGCACTTTTACACCTTGAAATGCATGTTTACGCCTTAAATGTACATTTTTACGCCTTAAATATACATTTTTACACAATAAAATGCATGTTTACGCCTTAAATGTATATTTTTACGCCTTAAATGTACATTTTTACGTCTTAAATGTGCATTTTTACACATTGAAATGCATGTTTACACCTTAAATGTACATTTTTACACCTAGAAATGCATGTTTACGCCTTAAATGTGCATTTTGACACCTTGAAATGCATGTTTACGCCTTAAATGTACATTTTTACGCCTTAAATGTACATTTTTACACATTAAAATGCATGTTTATGCCTTAAATATACATTTTTACACAATAAAATGCATGTTTACGCCTTAAATGTATATTTTTACGCCTTAAATGTACATTTTTACGTCTTAAATGTGCATTTTTACACATTGAAATGCATGTTTACACCTTAAATGTACATTTTTACACCTAGAAATGCATGTTTACGCCTTAAATGTGCATTTTGACACCTTGAAATGCATGTTTACGCCTTAAATGTACATTTTTACGCCTTAAATGTACATTTTTACGCCTTAAATGTACATTTTTACACATTAAAATGCATGTTTATGCCTTAAATGTATATTTTTACGCCTTAAATGTGCATTTTTACACCTTGAAATGCATGTTTACGCCTTAAATGTGCATTTTTACACCTTGCAATGCATGTTTACGTCTTAAATGTACATCTTTCTACCTTAATTGTGCACTTTTACTCATTAAAACTAATTTTATCTGCCATTTGAATTAAAATGTAATACCAGTATTTGATTAGCCGTTTTCAGAAGAGCGTCGTAACTTTCTTGAACGTTGGTGAGTTGTTGTTGAATTTCCGTGCACACGTTATTAGCCACGTCTTGGTAGCGGTCGATCAGTCCGTTTCCTTTGGCTCGCAGGTCGTCTATCGTCGATTGATAACATCGAACTTCCGCCAACATAATCTGTCAAAAACGTTCATTCATTTACTAATAAATTCTTCGAGTTGATTTTACACAGGTTTTACTTCGTGTTGGGAGATTAATTCCTGAGTTTGCGCCAGTGAATTCACGTAGAGTGAATTGTTGGCCATGAGTTGAAACGAAGTGTGCAACATCCACTTTTCTGTTTCCTGCAATCCGGTGTGATAGTCTTGGAATTCTTGCAGGTCATTTGCAAGGTGGGAAATGATGTCCTGAGATTAAATACACATTTAGGAAAAACAGCAACGGGTATCAAAGGTGTAGCGAGGTAATTTGGCGCCACCAAGTACTGAAAATGGCACTTTTTACAATAAATTGGCACTTTTTAGATGAAAAATTGCCATTTTTAGACCAAAATTGCCATTTTTAGACCAAAATTGCCAATTTTTAAACCAAAATTGCCAATTTTTAAACCAAAATTGCCAATTTTTAAACCAAAATTGCCAATTTTTAAACCAAAATTGCCAATTTTTAAACCAAAATTGCCAATTTTTAAACCAAAATTGCCAATTTTTAAACCAAAATTGCCAATTTTTAAACCAAAATTGCCAATTTTTAAACCAAAATTGCCAATTTTTAAACCAAAATTGCCAATTTTTAAACCAAAGTTGTCAGTTTTAGACCAAAATTGCCGTTTTTAGATCAAATTTGCCATTTTTAGACCAAAATTGCCATTTCTAAACCAAAATTGCCATTTCTAAAACAAAATTGCCATTTCTAAACCAAAATTGCACTTTTGGCACCTTTTACAATAAATTGGCACTTTTTAGCTCTAAAATTGCACATTTTAGCTCTAAAATTGCACATTTTAGACCAAAATTGCACATTTTAGACCAAAATTGCACATTTTAGATGCAAAATTGACATTTTTAGACTAAAATTGTCATTTTTAGACTAAAATTACCATTTTTAGACCAAAATTGCCATTTTTAGACCAAAATTGCCATTTTTAGACCAAAATTGCCATTTTTAGACCAAAATTGCCATTTTCAGACACCAAAATTGCCATTTTTAAACCAAAATTGCCATTTTCAGACACCAAAATTGCCATTTTCAGACACCAAAATTGCCATTTTTAAACCAAAATTGCCATTTTTAAACCAAAATTGCCATTTTTAAACCAAAATTGCCATTTTCAGACACCAAAATTGCCATTTTTAGACTAAAATTGCACTTTTGGCACCTTTTACAATAAATTGGCACTTTTTAGCTGCAAAATTGCCATTTTTAAACCAAAATTGCCATTTTTAGACCAAAATTGCCATTTTTAGACACCAAAATTGCCATTTTTAGACTAAAATTGCACTTTTGGCACCTTTTACAATAAATTAGCACTTTTTAGCTGCAAAATTGTCATTTTTAGACCAAAATTGCACATTTTAGACCAAAATTGCACTTTTTAGACCCATTTTCAGGTGTCTAAAAGTGATTGGTGGCCCCGACTCGCTACCGATCATTCCTCTCACATTGCATTTTTCCGAAACCAGTTGATGCCGTTTGTGTAAAACCTTCGCCGCTATAACAAAATTTTCATCTCCAGTTTTCGTCTGCAGTTCCTGAGCTTCGTTCTGCACATTGATCACATCTTTCTCTTTCGCTTGAATTTCGGACAACATATGCTTAAAAAAATAAATTAATTTTATTTCTAATAACAAATCATTTTTCTTTATTATTATTATACTTTGTATCTCTCGATTTGCGTTTTCATTTCGATCGCATTCCCCAGCAAACACGGCGGCTTCGCCAACCGCGTTTCCACGTCCGTCAACCACAGCTCGATCTTGCACCGATCCTCGTTGAAGTCGCCGAGTCGAGCGAGAGCCGCTTGGAGGCGACTCACGGACTGGCTCAGCTGCAGTGCAAACGCGTCCCATCCGCGGTGCAACCCGGTGATTTCTTTGCGCAGTTCTTCCTGCTCGCTCACCGGAATCGTGTTCAGAGCGCGCGCGCCCGCCTCCGACACCGTGTGCAGCATTTGTTGACTTTCCGAGATGCGACACGAAACATCCTGCAAAAAAAAATTAATAAATAATTTTATAAAATAATAAATTTAAAAAAAAAATTTTTCTTTTAGAAAATTATTTTAGAAAATTTTTTTTAAAAAAATTAATTTTTTTTTTTACTTTGAGATTTTCTAGGCGAGTTTTGAGAATTCCCTCGCTTCCAACCACGTCCGAATTGCCGGTCAACTTGTCGACGCATTGTTGCATCCATGCGTTGAATTCTTCCTTGGCGCGCAGGTAATTGTTGTAGTCGCCGACGCTTTTCTCCACTTTGTTCATCCAGGATTGGAGGGAGGACATGAGGTTGGAATAGGACGAGAGCAACTGTACCGTCTGGTCGCGGACGGAACTGCTCGAGCTCAATTCGGCAAGCATTTCGCCGATGTCGCTCAGTTTCGACATTTCTTCTTTCTGGTTCTCGGCTTCGTCTAAAAAGGACTGCAAAAAAAAATAATTTAGAATATTAATAATGTAAGAATGCCAATTTGGGGGCTAAAAATTTCAATTTTGGGGTTAAAAAGTACATTTTTGCATTAATTACACATGAAAAATGCAGTTTTGCACATGAAAAATGCAGACTTGCACATGAAAAATGCAGTTTTGCATTAATTACACATGAAAAATGCAGTTTTGCATTAATTACACATGAAAAATGCAGATTTGCACATAGAAAATGCAGTTTTGCATTAATTACACATGAAAAATGCAGTTTTGCATTAATTACACATGAAAAATGCAGTTTTGCATTAATTACACATGAAAAATGCAGTTTTGCATTAATTACACATGAAAAATGCAGTTTTGCATTAATTACACATGAAAAATGCAGTTTTGCATTAATTACACATGAAAAATGCAGTTTTGCATTAATTACACATGAAAAATGCAGTTTTGCATTAATTACACATGAAAAATGCAGTTTTGCATTAATTACACATGAAAAATGCAGTTTTGCATTAATTACACATGAAAAATGCAGTTTTGCATTAATTACACATGAAAAATGCAGTTTTGCATTAATTACACATGAAAAATGCAGTTTTGCATTAATTACACATGAAAAATGCAGTTTTGCATTAATTACACATGAAAAATGCAGTTTTGCATTAATTACACATGAAAAATGCAGTTTTGCATTAATTACACATGAAAAATGCAGTTTTGCATTAATTACACATGAAAAATGCAGTTTTGCATTAATTACACATGAAAAATGCAGATTTGCACATGAAAAATGCAGTTTTGCATTAATTACACATGAAAAATGCACTTTTGCACATGAAAAATGCAGCTTTGCACATGAAAAATGCAGCTTTGCACATGAAAAATGCAGTTTTGCACATGAAAAATGCACTTTTTGCAAAATCCAATTTTTCTTTGACCCTACCTTGAATTTCGCCAAATCATTGTGCTCCTTACTCGCCGCCTCCTGCTCCACCCTCCTCTTCATCTCCTCAATCCACTCGGCCTGCCTGTCATAAGTCGCCTCAAACTCCGTCCAACAATCCAAACAATGCTCAAGATTCTGCTTCAGAGCTCTCCAACTGTGATTCAAATGCTGCCACTCATCCTCCGTCTGCTCCACATCACTGCACACCTTCCCCCGTCCTTCCTCGCCCATCTCCTTCATCAACGCCTCGCCCAACCCGCTCATCCTCTCCACCAATCCCCGCCCTTCCTCCTCCCCATCCATCACCTCCCGGTGCTTCCTAACCTTCTCCTCTATCGCCCGCTTGCTCTCGCCCGAGCAATCCTCCTGCACCTGCACTCGCCGCTTCCCGATCCAATCATTCGCCTCCTGCTTCGCCAAATTAAATTCCTCCATCTCCTTGACCCGTCGCTGCAGTTCCTCCACTTTCTCCTTCACGAGCCCCACGACGCGCTCGTACCGCGCCAACAAATCGCCCGTCTCCGAGTCCTCCTTCTCCCGCAGCCGCTCCGCCGCCTCCCCGTGCGCCGCCACGTCGCGCTCCAACGTCCCGTATCGTTCGAGGAGCGTCTTCCACCCTTCCGGAGTCTCCATCGCTTCGTTCTTCGTCTTTTCCTCCGTCTCGGCGAGCCACGTGCTGAACAGACGCAGCGTTTTGCGGTAGTCCTCGACCTGCGATATTTTGTTGACCAACAACTGCCGCGCCTTGGCGATGTCGGCCATGAGTTTGTCGAACTCCTGCTGGAGGTTTATGGAGTTCTCTTGGATTTTGGCGGCGCCGGCCGCGTCCGTGTTGAGGATGACCTTCTCTTTGAGCTCGAGCACGTAGCGCAGTTTGTGCTGGCCCTGCTCCATGGCGCTCTTGAGGTTCTTGAGCGTCTGCAGCTTGTTGTTGAGGTCGTCGGCGTTGTCGGTGAGTTTTGTGCATTCGTCGAGGCGCTCGCGGGTCTTGTCCACCCATTCGACGCACTCGGTGAAGATGCACTGTTGCTGTTGGTGTTCCTGGAAGTATTGTTCGAGTCGGCGCATCACTTCCTTGGCGAGGGACAGGAGCGCGTTGTATTTGGTCGTGATTTGGGTGATGGCGTTGGAGATGCGCGAATCCGAGCACGTTTCCAGTAGGATGTGCGCCTTGGCGTTCAGTTTGTCGAGCTCGGTCTGCCAGTCGAAGATGGTCTGCAGCAGCGCCTGGAATACTTCCAGCTGTTTCCGTTTGCCTTCCAAATCTGTTTGGAGTTTCATGTAGTTCTGCACTTCGCCCTCCTTCTTCATCAGCCAGTCGTAGCAGTGCTTGTAGAGTTCCTCGTATTCCGACCATTTAACCAAAGCGCATTCCAGAGTGGTGCGCGCGTCGCCGAGGGTACTCCTAAAAACAATACAAATCATATAAATAATAAGTATCATTTAAAAAATAAATTCTCTTACTCATATCGCGCAAATTCATCCTGCAGAGACTGAATTTCTTCGTTGATGACATTCTGCTCCTGCTCCTGACACAACTGCAGTGCACTCTTCCCCAACTCGACAGCCACCGCCAGCTTGTCGCTCCCTTTCGCCTCCTCCAACAAGAGCAACTTGAGATGATTATTCTTGGCCAGCAGCGTGTCCTTATCTCCCACCGCTTCCAAACACTTATTAAGCGACTCGCGCGCCAACCTCATCCACTGATTGAAGTCGTTGCACGCGTCCACGAACGCCTGGTGCATCTCCACCACCTGTTTCTGCTGCTCGAGCACCTGGCGCGCGTGTTTGGTCAAATCCTGGTACTTGGTGGCAATCTCGGTCGCGTCCGTCTTCACCTGGCTCGTCGGGTTCTTCTGCATCAGCTCCTCGGCCTTGTAATTCACCGACTCAATCATCGGCTCGAACGAAACGATGTCCTGCACCAAACTGTTGGTCTTGCGGAGTGCGATCTTGCGCTCGCTGAACCCCTTGTCCACCTCCTGCGCCTTGCAGTCGATCACCTCCTGCAGTTTGCGTTCCCGTTCGGCCAGCCACTCGTTCAGGTGTTTGTAGCTTGAGCTGTAGTCAGTCCACTGCAGCAGCGACGTCTCGAGGGTCACTTTAGCGTTGGACATTTTCTTGACAAGTCGGTCCCAGTCGGTTTTGATGGTCTGCGTCTCGTTTTTGACGGCGTCCCGTGCATCGCTGCGCGTGCTGCGGATCGTCTTTTCACCCCAGCTGACCGTCTCGTTGGTCAGGATTTGTCCTTCGTCCTGTTTGGCTAGGAGGTCCTGGATGCGGGTCAGTTGCGCCTGCATCGAGTCTCTGGTGCCGGTTGTGTCGCTGCAGCCTTTCACTACTTCGCGCGCCTTTTCGATCCAGCTCAGCGTTTTTGATCTGTTCTCTTTGTAGTTGCGATGGTTCTCGAAGTTTTGCTCCACTTTTTTCAGCACGTCCTAAATGAAAAGTCAAAATATACATACATAAAAATCAATAATAAAACCGCTTTTCTGTGTCTAAAACAGCATTTCTATTTTTATTTTGTCCATTTACGCATCCACAAACGCATTGTTATGCTTATGTTGTGCATTTAGGCATCTGAAATGCATGTTTGCACTTATTTTGTGAATTTTTGCATCTAAAACAGCAGTTTCATGAATCTCTGCAAGGTGCAGGGTTGAATTAAGCCTCTTTGATGTTTAGGGAAAGTTTTACTTAGATTTTAGAAATAGAAGTTTACTGAATCTAATTTTAATCTCAAAATATGGTAAATAAATTAAAAGTGAGACGTGTCTTATCTTACTTGTTAGGTGATTGCACAACATTTGTTCCCTTTATTGCACAAATTTTGCAAACAAAAAATGTAGAGGGAAAAGGCAACAATTTTTATGACCAGGATTGTACATTCTAAGGTTTAAAAGCAGGGCTGACATTCTTGCATTAATAAATTACTGAAACAAATGAATTATACTTTTATAGTCAAATAATTAAACGTGAGATGTGTCTCCTCCTTTCTTTATTGTACAAATTTTGCAATCAGGAATAAGGAAAACAAAGTGTATATTCTAAGGTTTAATGTTTCCAAGGCTAATGTTTGAATATTTCTGAAAGCTGTCAAATTTTACTCTAATAAATTTGACAATCAAGAATCTATTTGAATAAAATAAATTAAACTAATTTCCTCGTGCTATTGTCACAATTAGCTTTAAATAGCTAACAGAATGAGTGTAATGAAAATCATATCTTAACTATTCTACAAACATGAAGCTAGTTCTGTTATTACTTTTAGCATTTGTTGTTGTCGTCGCTGCACAACAAGAAAACCTTGAACCAAAAGATGGTCCAGCCAAGCAAACTCTCGATGGAGTAATTTACTTAGATGATGATGATAAGGATATTGAAATAATTTACATACCTAAGCATGAAAGACCTCGCTCGACAACACCTACCACTAAAGGTGAGTTTAATTAAAATAGCCATTAAGCATTTTGATTAATCTAAAACGTTTCTTTCTTCTTGTTTAGCGCCTGTTGCAGCAGACTAATTTCTGTTCATTCAATTTGCAATAAGCAATTTTTGTTCATGTGTTATTAGCCATATTACCTATCCTGATTGGTCAATGTTTATTGACCAGTTATGTATATGTCATTACTATAAACTTAAATAAACACTTGTTAGTTAACCGTTGAACTGATCAGTCATTCATTTATTCATTCCTGATAATACCGTAGGTCATTTTCTTTACTTGACGCAACTTTTTCGGTCTTTTTTTTAATTTATTGATCATTTTTGATCTTTTCATTATTTTTGGATCATTTTTGGTCTTTTCATTATTTTTGGGTATTTTCGGTTATTTGCTACTATTTGCATTGGAGCCCCTTGCATTTGCGGTAGTGACTTTGCTGTACTGTATCGGCGAAAATGGTTTATTTTTTATCAATAAAATTAATAAATCAATTAATAAATCAATAAAATTATTTCTACGGAGTAATTCGGATTACGGCAACAATTTAATTCAGATAAATTTGAATTTCTCTTTTTAAAACTAGAAATTGCTGTCAATTGAGAGACAATGCAAATCGAGGAATATTGATGAACTCCAACCCCAACTGCAGGTGGTAAAGAAGGGAAATTCATCCAGAATTGCATAAACACTCAACTTGGCTAATGGACCATTTCACACTCACAATTCACATTTAGCCATCAATTTCCATTTCCGAATTCACAACAATTTGGTCTGAAATTTGTCGAACCAACTGGGAATTTAGAAAAACAAAGTTTTACGACTAAAATTTTTATCTCAAAATAGTGATAAATAGCTGGGCTGACATGCTTGCATTAATAAATTTCTGAAACAAATGTATTACAGTTTTATAGTCAAATAATTAAACGTGAGATGTGTCTCCTCCTCCTTTTATTGCACAAATTTTGCAATCAGGAATAAGGAAAACCAACTGTACATTACAACGTTTAAAACAGCTAATGTTTGAATATTCCAGAAAGCTGTCAAATTTTACTCTAATAACTTTCGCAATCAAGGAACATTATAATCATTTGTTGTTATCGCTACAAAATTTGTTGCAGCACATGTCTAAGAACCAGAAGTAGATGAAGAAGGAAGAAACTTACAGAAACGTTACGATATTAAGGTGGAAACACAAGGGAGCGAGTAAAATTTAAAATAAATTTAAAATAAATTAGACTTTAATTTGTGCAAAATTCGTTTTCAAATTCGTGTCCAATTCGTTTTAATTCGTGTCAAATTCATTTTTCCGGCATCGCGTTTGTAAAAAGCGCAGCCCGCAATGCTTCCCGGCATCGGACCCGTCAATGCAGTCGAATATAACGTCATGACGTTGTATTCGAACTGACGTTATATACGAACATCGCATAAACTTTCGAAAACGGCCATTTCGTCAAGACGTTGTATTCGAGGGAAGACATGTACCATATTTCCCCCAACGTTGGAGGAAATAGTCGGCCTTCTTAAGGTTGGTTCACACTTGTGTTCACACTATGAAGTAACGCAACGCAATGTTGCTGCGCATTGCATTGTTGGATTGTTTTTGCAGTAAAGTAAGCAAAAAGTGTTGTGTACCTAAACTATTTGATTGTTACAATAATGATTGACACATGTAATATAAATTAATTGTTGTTGCGGTTGCCTAGGCAGCCATTCACAGAATAAATCAGTATGTGCAAATGAGTGAATAAGTGTACATGTGTTGTCTTGCCGTCCCGATGGGACAGGCTTATTTTAGGAGATGAACTGTTTGGCTTGGAATGCTAAAGTGGCGCAGTTGACCAGGCATACAGCCTGCGCGTTTGGGGATTTCGGCAAAATCAAGGACATTAATTAAAGAACAAACGAGCAGTTTGCAAGACGAAAATCGGACGTAACCGTTGCATTTGGAACGTCAAACGTTCGATCATACTCCATCTTGACCAGTTGATACAATGGCGGCTCCAAAGGTGATCTTAGGCCATCCGGGACCTTTCGACGGCAAATATGCCGCCGATTGGGACCGGTATTTGGAGCGAGTCGCCGAATTTCGGGCGTTAAACGACATACCTGATGTTAAGCAAAAACCGCTGTTGTTATCCCTTATCGGACCGAAGGCTTATGCAGAGTTGCAAAAAGCCGCCCACCCGGCGAAATTGTCAACAAAAACTTATCAGGACGTAGTAGATTTGATGCGAGTACATCTGGAACCGATCGCCCAACCGCACGTGTGCCGCCAGAGATTGGGGCTGCGCATGCGGAAGAAAGACGAGTCGGTGGAGCAGTATTTGACTGTTTTAAAAGGTTTAGCACAACCTTGTGGGTTTGCGACGCCGGAAGAGGATGATGCCGGCGTGTTGGACGCGTTTTTGAGAGGCATCAACGATGGAGGTATGCGGAAATATATCATGCTTTACGAAAATTTGACTTTGAAGCAAGCTGCCAAGCTGGCAACTTCTTACGAGTCAGCGATGGCGACGCCGTCTGCTAGTGTGGACGCCGGAGTGACTCCGGATGCGCCAATGCATTTGGTGGACGCGGAGGTCAACCAAGTCCGACAGTTTCGTCCGGCGAGACGCGGAGGCGCGACTGGCGGCGGATTTGCACCAAGTGGTTCGAGAGCGGGGCCCAGCGGTTCCGGTTGGAGAGGCGGGCGAGGAGGCCCCTCCGGAAGTGGTCAACGCGGTCGCGGTAGAGCGGGCGCTCGTGCTCCCGCAGGAATCGCGTGTTGGCACTGTGGTGGTCCACATTTTAGGTACCAGTGTCCGGACTGGACCCGGAGAGGCGATGCAGGACAGGAGAGTGTGCAATAAAATGGTGACAATAGTTTTAAGCCCGAATTTAGGCAAAAATCGGTGCCTGTGAATGTTGTGACATGGCAGGACGAGGAAGATGACGGAGTGCCCCCCGACTCGTGGGATGTTTTTCATGTTGAGCAAACAGAAAAAAGATTTCCCTCATTTTGGGCTGCGCTTCAAATTTGCGGCCGTGCTTGGCAATTTCAGGTTGATTCGGGCGCGGAGAGGTCACTCGTGTCATGGGCGCAATTCGCGTCGCTTGCGGGGGCGGGTGGGTGTTTTCCTGCCCTCCGCAGGTCAGACGTGACGCTCAGGGCGTACGCAGGCGCGCCGATTGCCGTGTTTGGGGAGGTGTCGTTGGCTGTGAGTTATCTGGGATTTGAGGGGGAGGTGGATTTTTTAGTAGTTGAGGGCGAGGGGCCCAATTTGTTGGGTAGGGACCTCATTGGGCGTTTGGGCATGAAAGTGGAAGAGCAAGTGGTGGACTCAGCCCCGGTTGGTCAAGAGTTTGTGGAAGTGCATCAATCAATTGATGCAAGTGCCGAGTCACAATTGGCAGCCCTGTTGGAAAAATTTGCAGAAATTTTTGAGGTCGGGTTGGGGGCATTTGATGGGCCCCCAATTGATTTAAGAATGCGGGCAGAGGTTACGCCACGATTTTTCAGGCCCCGCCCGGTCCCAATCCCTCTCAGGCCCCTCGTGGAGAAAGAGATTGACCGGTTGGTGGCAGAGGGGATCTTTACCCCCATCACTTTTTCCGAGTGGGCCACACCTTTGGTGGTCGTGAGGAAAAAGGATGGGGGGGTTCGCCTTTGCGGCGATTACCGATCCACCATCAACATCGCCATCGAACCGGATCCGTTTCCCCTCCCCTCAATCGCAGATATATTCGCACAAGTGGGGAGAGCCACGATATTCTCAAAGCTTGATTACAGACACGCCTACCAACAGTTGAAATTGTCCCAGAAATCCGCGATTATAGCAGCGGTGAATACGATTAAAGGCCTAATGGCCGTAAATCGTTTGCCCTTCGGGACTATTAGCAGTAGCGGGATATTCCAGAGAACAGCCGAGGGAGTTGTGGCAGGAATCAATAAAATTTTCGTCTACCAAGACGATATTTTGATTGCCACAATCACGGTGGAAGAACACCTGGTGATTATCGCGCTAGTTTTCGAGAGGTTGTTTAAGAAAAAACTTCGTTTGTGTCGCGCGAAATGCGTCTTTTGCGTAACATCTATCGAGTTTTTGGGGTTTCAACTGGCGCATGGCGGCGTTTCCCCGTTACCCGAGCGAGTAAGGGCCATCACCGAGATTAAGGCCCCAACAGAAGTGACCCAGGTCAAGTCTTTTCTCGGCCTGATCAACTTCTACGGCCAGTTTGTCCAGGGTTTATCGACGATGGCAGCGCCATTGTACGCGTTGCTTGTCAAGGGGCAGCCGTGGATGTGGTCGAAAACGCAGGAAAGCGCGTTTAATCGCATTAAACAGGCACTTGTGTCGGCTCCCGTTTTAAAATTTTACGATTTGAGTCAACCTGCCGTTGTTGTGGCCGACGCGTCCCCAGTGGGGGTGGGGGCGGTGCTGGCCCAAGTGGGCACCGATAACAGAGAGTGGCCGGTAGTGTATGCGTCGCGCTCCTTGTCATCTGCTGAAAGGAATTATGCGCAGATTGACAAGGAGGCGCTGGCCATCCTGTTTGCAGTGAAAAGGTTCCACCAATACATCTGCGGACGCCATTTCTCGATTTATACGGACCATCGCCCGTTGCTGGGTATTCTCGGGAGGAATCGCCCAATATCTAATATAATCGCGCCGAGGATGTTGCGCTGGGCTTTAGCTTTAGCTTGTTATGATTATGAGCTGATGTATCGAAAAGGCGTGGATGTTTCCAACGCCGATGCATTAAGCCGCGCGCCAGTTGATCCACCATTAAATGTGAAAACTAATATTTACACCTTTTTAACAGAACTTACTTTGGAGAGCTTGATCGCAAGGCAGGAATTGGTGTTGGCCACGGGCAGTGACCCGGTTCTGCGCGAGGTGATGCGGATGGTGAGGTCGGGCGTGTGGACTGCTGCTGGTGACAAGAGCGAGTTTCAGCCTTATAAAGATCGGTTTTTTGATCTGTCGTTGGACGCTGGCGTGGTCGTTTGGGGAGAGAGGTTTGTCGTGCCCGCGACGCTCGTGCGGCGTGCGCTGCAGTTGCTGCACGATGGGCACGTCGGCATCGTGTCGATGAAGGGCCGTGCGCGAGCCGCGTTTTGGTGGCCGACGGTCAACGCTGATATCGCCGCGCACTGTGCTGCATGTGAGACGTGCAAACGGCTGGCCCCCATGCCGCCTCGCGCGCTGCCGGTGAGTTGGCCGCGTGCTGCTCTCCCCTGGGAGCGAATCCATCTGGACTACGCCGGGCCCCTGCTTGGCAAGATGATTTTAATAATCGTCGACGCTCTATCAGGGTGGATAGAAGTACAAGCAGTTGCTTCTGCAACCAGCGGCGCGACAATTGCGGTTTTGCGGCGTTTGTTCGCCGACTTTGGCTTGCCGGTCACGGTCGTGTCGGACAACGCCACGTGCTTTACGTCGCGCGAGTTTCGTGATTTCTTAGAAAGAAACGCTGTGTCGCAGCTCTGGTCACCACCATTTCATCCGCAGAGCAACGGCCGGGCGGAACGCGCGGTGCGCGAGTTTAAAGACCGATTGGCGAAGATTACCAGCGGTAGTCTGGACGTCCGGATTTCGCGCGTGTTGTTTGCGCATCACACTTCGGTAGGGGGAAGGGATGGTCTAACCCCCGCCCACAGATTTCTCGCGCGTCCGTTGCGCACACATTTGCATTTGACCAGGGCGAGTGCCGATCATGTGGTCAGCGCCCCTGAATTGGCGGAAATCAGTAGGAGAAATTTTGCAGAAAATGACATTGTATGGTACAAAGTGTTCCCGGCGACAACAAAGTTGTGGAGAGCTGCAGTGGTTCTCAAAAGAAAGGGAGCCGTGATTTACGAAGTACGTGACGTGGAAACTCTTGTGGTGCATGTTAGGCATATAAATCAGCTGCGTGCACGCGTGTTGACGAGGGCAGCCACCGGTGGTCCTGCAAGGAGTGTGGTGTCACCGCGGGACCAGCCGGGCGAGGGGAGCTCGCAGGCCAGGCCGGTGGTGGACGAACAAGTTGAGGAACAGTGGATGTTATTTCTTGACCCGCCCCGTGTGGTGGTTCACCCACCATCATCATCATCATCCGAGGAGGCGGCGCAAGGTCAAGTCGTAAATATCATAAATGACAATTTATTTGCAGAAATTGAACAGCACCCAATTGAGGAGTTGGTGGCAGAAATTGGCGTACAGCAGCCTGGCGAGGTGTTGGTTGTCGAGGAGGACAGACAACAGCCCGCCGTTAATCCGAAAGACGGTGCGATCGTGGTCGACCGTAGGCGACTGAGTGTGTGCCTCGAGAGGATCGACGATTTGCTGCTCGCAAGAACGCCAGATCCGACAGCTGAGAATGACGTGGCACTCGCGGATGACGTTGGAGACACTCAAGCTGGCGTTGCGGGTGCCCGGAGCTTTGTGGAGTTTCATTTACCTGAGTCGGACAGTAGTGGGTCGAGCGACGACGTCGCGTCTGATGAGCATGCAGAAGCTCCGTCGACATCTCGGGAGCACCCGCAGAGAGCTCGCCGACCCCCCGAGAGATATCGAGACCCGAATGTCCAAGTGTCCATGCCAGTTAAGAAAAAGCGGAAGAAGAACCCCAAACAAGCATGAGCTTGTCTGAAAGTCTGCAGAAAAGATTACTTGTTCTTTTGTAAATTAGGCGGATAAGTAATGTTAAAGTTTGGTTAATTAATGAAAAATGTATATGTTAAAATTTTGGTTAATTAAGGAAATTTAGATGTCAAAGTTTGGTTGTTTGTGAATCAAATAGTTTATTTCTGTTTTGAGAATTTGGTGTCACAAACTGGGGGGAGTAATGTTGTGTACCTAAACTATTTGATTGTTACAATAATGATTGACACATGTAATATAAATTAATTGTTGTTGCGGTTGCCTAGGCAGCCATTCACAGAATAAATCAGTATGTGCAAATGAGTGAATAAGTGTACATGTGTTGTCTTGCCGTCCCGATGGGACAGGCTTATTTTAGGAGATGAACTGTTTGGCTTGGAATGCTAAAAAAAAGCTACTTCAAATTTGATTTGAAGTAGGAAGTAAAGCAATGCAGAAAGCTTACTTCCAGCCAATCAGGAACAGTCTCAATCTCGCGAGAAGGTTAGACTAAACGAGACTCAACGAGACTAAATTCGCCGCCATTATTAGCAACGTTTTTATTCGTTATTCGCGACGGTTTAGCAATGTTTTCGCGAAATATTCGCGATGTATCTTTATTCGTAATTCGCGACGTGTTTGCGACGTTTTCGCGAGGTATTTTTATTTATTATTCGTGACGTTTTCGCGACGTTTTCGCGAAATGTTCGCCAAACATCGCCCGTATTCGATTGCACAAATGCGGGCGATGTTCGCCTGCATTCAGTTGCACAAATGCGGGCGATGTTCGGCAGCATTCGATCGCTCAAATGCGGCCGAACATCGGCCGCATTTGATTCCGCAAATGTGGCGGAACATTGGCCGTATTCAATCGCGCAAATGCGGCCGAACATCAGCCGCATTTGTGCAATTAAATGCGGCCGAACATCGGCCGCATTTGTGCAATCGTATATGGCCAAACATCGCTTTGACGAGGCGCGCAGGGAGGTAAAAAAAAAACACAAACACCCACACTAGAAATAAAAATTTAGAAACACTTTTAGTTCTTATATTTAAAAGTTTTACAAAAAAGTTCAATCACAACATTGGATAATCCTTATTTTAACTTCAAACAAGTGTGAACACACTTGCGTTACCTTACTTCTACTTTATCTGAGCTTACTTTACTTTACCTTACTTTACTTCCAAGTGTGAACCCACCTTAAGGGCCGGCTATTTCCCCACACAATATGATTACAATGTTTTGCCGAATATGCCGTAAGTAGGTTAGGTTATACTCTTTCCACACTGAAAATACCCCCCTGGAAGCTTGGCTCCTATTGGCCTAATCTGATCACTCAGAACTGCAGTTGAACTACTGCTATGAGAAAAAGTAGTTCCCTTTGATTTTGAGTCTTTTCCTGAATAATAATGGTTGAAATGATGTACATTTAATGTTATTGTGTAATAAAATATGTTTTCTAGTTTAAAAATAAAATTTTATGTTGTTTTTAAATAAAATGCATTTATTTTAATTTTATTGCTTGCTATGTCTGAAGAGCAAACAATTTCCAAACAATGTGAAATCGATTGCAATGTCTGTACTTCTATTTATATCTGTATGTCTGTGTAATACACTTCTGGTGTTTTGGGTCTTCTTTTTGTATCAGTACACAAGTGAAATGGCTTGGTCAATGAGAGCCAAGCTTCCAGGGAGGTATTTTGAGTGTGGAAAGAGTACCGGTATAGCTATTTTTAAAAAAAACAATCTCAAATGCACGCAATAATGCTCGTAGGCTTCGAGGCATGAAAATAGTTTTCGACGTTTTCAACTTAGGCGGCTTAAGCAACAAAACTGTCATTACTTCGTCGTTTACACCGCCTAAGTTGTCCGCAAAATCAGTGAAACTCGATTAAAAGAGTTCTTGGAGCAAGTATCACCCGACTTTGTCGACTTCTTGTTCAAGTGGGCATTGGTCGACGACTCTCACAAATTAGTTACATGTTTGGACTCGTTTCTAAAGCGGAGGACAATTGGTGTGAAGAACACAAGTGGTCCTCCGCGCCGGACATTAGTTTATCTTCCTGGAAGTGCGTGCTTTTCCCTGGAAATAGGGGTCGTACGGGTTGCATTTCGTACTCCGTGTACAAATTTGACGGTTTGTGTCGGTTGGCAAGCAAAACGTGCGGCATACAGGAGAAAGACGACAATTACCATGTTTACATGTACTAACTTATCTAGATAAGTAAAAATGCGAAATTTACTTTTCTGGAAAACTGCATGCATTTACAAAGAATCAGTTTTCTAACAAATGTGACGTCATATGACATATTTAACTCTGTTAAACTTGCGCATTAATCATCCACAATGTACTGTGCACAAACAACATGTCCAATATCAAACTTTAGCATAACAATAACATAATAATATTCATTTCTCGGATGATTTCTAACATTTTGGCTCCATTTTGGCGCCATGTTTTTAAACAGTTGCATCACAGCGTTGTTGTGACGTCAGCTTTTCTAGATAAGTAATGAGTGTGTTGCAAATGACAATGCGCATAACACCCAAAATCTACCTGAAACAAGTGGATTTTAGTTTTCCAGATAAGTTTGACTTTTCTGGAAAACTGATTTCTTTACATGATCAGTTTTCCACAAAAGTAAATTTCGCATTTTCACTTATCTAGATAAGTGAGTACATGTAAACGTGGCAAATGTGAGGGTTTTGCGAAGTATGTTGCATCAGACATTTCGTCTTATGGTTCAACTGGGAGTGGTTTTGCTTAGGGAGAAGTATTAAAATGGAAATAGGGGTCAATAAATACAATCCCCCTGTAATACCGTTGTAACGTTTCTGTAAGTTTCTACCATGATGGTATTTGGAGATAGGATCTCCTTCTGCAACTCCTTCTGGTTCTTCGACTTGTGCTGCAACAAATTGTGTAACGATAACAACAAATGATTTTATAAACTTCCTTGATTGCCAACGTTATTAGACTAAAATTTGACAGCTTTCAGGAATATTCAAACATTAGCCTTGAAACATTAAACCTTAGAATGTACACTTTGTTTTCCTCATTCCTGATTGCAAAATTTGTACAATAAATGAAGGAGGAAACACATCTTGCGTGTAGTTATTTCACTATAAAAGTATAATACATTTGTTTCAGTAATTTATTAACGCAAGAATGTCAGACCAGCTATTTATCACTATTTTGAGATAAAAATTAAACGAAGAAATATTCGCACTTCATTAAATTTATTTTTAAAAAATCATATGAATCTATCTGAATCCCATCCGAATCCCATGAATCTATCCGAATCCTACGAATCCCATCCGAATCTTTCGAATCCCAAACCGAATCCCAAAAATACCTGAAAGATTCGAATCTCTGACAGGCAGATTCTGATTGTCGCCCCCCTTGGGTCAACCCCAGTTTGGGGTTCCAACTCGGTGCCATCCTAAATGGACGCCGAATAAGAACCGTCAAAGGGGGCGTCGTGTTTTGTCTATGTATGTCAATGTGTATGTCTTCGGTGTTTAGGGAAAGTTTTATTTAGAATTTAGAAATACAGAATTTAGAAATCTAATTTTGATCTCAAAATATGGTAAATAAACGGACAAATTTTGTAATCAGGAAAGGTAAAGGTAAAAGGCGACAATTTTGATGACCGTGATTGTACATTCCAAGGTTAAAAGAGCGAATGTTTTGAATATGCCTAAATTGCTGTAGAAATGTAGAAAGTGTAGGGAAAAGGCGACAATGTTTATGACCGGGATTGTTTTGCTTTGAATATTCCTGAATTGCTGTCAAATTTTACTCTAATAAATTTGACAATCAAGGATCTATTTGAATAAAATAAATTCAACTACTTTCCTCGCGCTATTGTCACAATCAGCTTTAAATAGCGAACAGAATGAGTGCAATGCAAACCATATCTCAACTATTCTACAAACATGAAGCTAGTTCTGTTATTACTTTTAGCATTCGTTGTTGTCGTCGCTGTACAAAACGATCCTCCACCCAAAAAAAAAAACCCTCTTGCACCCACCGAACCAAACGATCCTTATCCCATAAGAACTCTGGAAGGAGAAATAAGAAAACCTGATGATAAGGTTATTACAAAAATTATACCTAAAAGACCTCGCCCGACAAAACCTACCACTATTAAAGGTGAGTTTCATTAAAATAGTCATTAAGCATTTTGATTAATCATAAACGTTTATTTGTTTTTGTTTAGCGCCTGTTGCAGGAGGCTAAATTATGTTCATTCGATTTGAAACAAACAATTTTTGTTCATGTGTTATTAGCCATATTACCTATCCTGATTGGTCAATGTTTATTGACCAGTTATGTATATGTCATTACTTTAAACTTGAATAAAAACTTGTTAGTTAACCATTGAACTGATCAGTCGTTCATTTATTCATTCCTGATAACACCGTAGCACGACACCACCACCAAACCATTTTCGCCAATGCAGTACAGCAAAGTCACCAACGCAAATGCAAGGAGCGCCAATGCAAATAGCAGCAAACAACCACAAATGACAGAAAAATACCGTAAATGACCAAAAAATAAAGAAAAAGACCGAAAATGTTGCGTAAAATAACGATTCAACACTGCAAAATAGTGATAAATAGCTGGGCTGACATTCTATTCTTGTTTGGTGCATTTACGCATCTTAAAATGCATTTTTGCACTTATTTTGTGCATTTCTGCATCTAAATGTGAAACACAAGGGATTGGGTAAAATTTAAAAGCTTGCTTTTACTTGAAAAAGCGGCTAAAAACTCTCCCGCTTGAGCAAACACAAGCTTGCGTTTTAATTCAAAGCTCTGTTTTGAAGCGAGCTTGTACTCACCTGCTCCGATCAAACTGAGTTTGATTTACCAGCTTCAAGCTTGCTGGTGTTTTATTCATGTGACTTTGACAGCCAATTAGAATCGTGAGGAAATTCTTGGAGGAAATTTTGGCGGGAATTTCTGGCAGCCAGCTAAGTAGCTATACTCAAAACCACCACAACGTTGACCTATTCCAGCCGGTTTACGCCTAACTGTGTACTGTGTTCTACTACGTGGAAAAGTAGTTCTATTCCTTTGACAATGAAACACTTTTGTTGATCGATCACAATGTCTGGAGTTCTTTACAAATATGGTGTTATGAGCTACTTTTTTGTGCCACTACACCAGTGATACGGCTCGAACAATAGGTCAACGTTGTGGTGGTTTTGAGTTATACCTACATAGCTTGAGTTTGCCAGACGGTAGCAAGCTTTGGAATTTTACCCACTCCTTTGTGTTTCCACCTTAAGACAGCGATTTCATGTATTTCTGCTGATTCTGCACCTAAAACTGCATTTGTGTTTTTATTTTGAGCATTTCTGCATCTAACATAACATTTTCGCAGTGTTGTGTGCGTTACTGGAATTTGTTAACTAGTTACCATTACCGTTACTTGGCAAAAAAAGTAACTAGTTACCAACCGTTACCGTTACATTTTTTATACCCACGTTACCATTATCCTTACGTTATAGTTACATTACCGTTATCCTTACGTTATCGTTACATTACCGTTACGTTACCGTTACATTTGCAAAAATTTCCCCTTTCAACTCTTTCGGTTTTACATGTGATTTTTTAGTTTATTTTTGTGAGTTGAATAATGGGGGACAGAAGGGTTTATAAAACGGAATTGTTCGGATAATCGAACATTAGGTTTAAGCACACATTGCTGCATATACAAATAAAAGTTATTAAAAATTTGTTAAAAATATTAGAATTGACCAAAAATGGTTAAAAACTTCAAAAAACATTAAAAACCAATTAGGAATAGGTGAAAATCATAAGAAAACATTTAAAACAGACTAGAAATAGGTGAAAGTCGTCAAAAAACATTAAAAATTGATCAACCAATCAATCAAAAAATTCCCTACTGCTGTTCGAATAACCGATTGTTTGTTGTTTCTTCGTAACGGTAACGTAACGTTCAATAAACGTCCGTTACTACAAAAAAAGTAACGAATTACCGTTACCGTTACATGGCCAAATTAAGTAACGCGTTATCTTTACAGTTACGTAACGGTAACGTCGTTACCAGTAACGCCGTTACTGTAACGGTAACGTGCACAACACTGCATTTTCGTACTTTTTTCGTGCATTTCTGTATCTAAAGTAGCACTTTCGAGAACTTTTGTACATAAAACTGCATTTATGTCCTTCAACTCCGCACGTCCCATTCAGGCAACTCCAAATTGTGCCTGTCCCATGAACCCGTGTCCCAACTGACAGGTGAACCCCAGTTTAGGGTTCCAACCATCCTAAATGGACGCCGAATAAGAACCGTTGAAGGGGACGTCGTGTTTCGTCTATGTATGTCAATGTTATGGTACCGCAAAGTGCGGGGTTGAGTTAAGCCTCTTTGGTGTTTAGGGAAAGTTTTACTTAAATTTTAGAAATAGAAGTTTACTGATCTAATTTTAATCTGAAAATATGGTAAATAAATTAAAAGTGAGACATGTCTCCTCTTACTTGTTAGGTGAAGGCTCAACATTTGTTTCCTTTATTGCACAAATTTTGCAATCAGGAAATATAGAGGGAAAAGGCGACAATTTTTATAACATTTCAAGGTTTAAAAGAGTGAATGCTTTGAATATTCCTGAATTGCTGTCAAATTTTACAATAATATATTTGACAATCATTGATCTATTTGAATAAAATTAATTGAACTACTTTCCTCGCGCTATTGTCACAATTAGCTTTAAATAGCGAACAGAATGAGTGCAATGCAAACCACATCTCAACTATTCTACAAACATGAAGCTAGTTCTGTTATTACTTTTAGCATTCGTTGTTGTCGTCGCTGCAAAAAACAATCCTCCACCCAAAGAACCAAACGATCCTCGAGCCAAGCAAACTCAAGAAGGATTAATTTACCCAGATGATAATGATAAGGTTATTACAGTGATCATACCTAAAAGACCTCGCTGGACAACACCTACCACTGAAGGTGAGTTTAATTAAAATAGCCATTAAGCATTTGATTAATCATAAACCTTTCTTTGTTTTTGTTTAGCGCCTGTTACAGCAGACTAAATTCTGTTCATTCGATTTGCAATAAACAATAAACAATAAACAATTTTTGTTCATGTGTTATTATTTTGCACCTATGTTGTGCATTTATCCAACAGAAATGCATTTTTGCACCTATTTTGTGCATTTATGCAACAGAAATGCATTTTTGCACCTATTTTGTGCATTTATGCAACAGAAATGCATTTTTGCACCTATTTTGTGCATTTATGCAACAGAAATGCATTTTTGCACCTATTTTGTGCATTTATGCAACAGAAATGCATTTTTGCACCTATTTTGTGCATTTATGCAACAGAAATGCATTTTTGCACATATTTTGTGCATTTATACCTGAGATAATGTCATTTTGTATTTTTTCCATGCATTTATGCATCCAAAAATGCATGTTTTGTAATTTTTTCCATTCAACTGTACACTTAAAAAGATGCAATTTCTACAAATCTTACCTTGGCCAGATTGACTAGCACTTGGTATCGAGAATTGATAAGTCGCTGCTGGTTATTCACGTACGAATCCAAATGTGACGTGAGCAACGCTTGCGCCATTGTATCCAAGCCATCCATCGCTCGCTGCTCGTCTATCAGCTCGTTCAACAAAATCTACAAAGGTTTTCTAGGTCAATCCTCCACATGTCAATCATTTAATCAAAGCGCTCTTTACGGTGCAGCGATCCAGCGACGCCTTTTTCTCCTCCAGAGAACTTCGCAAACACGTTTTGTGATCCTTCAACTCCGTCTCGACGCTCTGCAGCCACTCGGAAATCCGATCGTACTCGTCCTTATACGTGTGCCATTGATCCAACGTGCGACCTAAAATTACAAATTTTTTTTAAAAAATTAAAATTTTTAAACTTTTTTTAATTTTTTTAATTTTTAGGGTTTCTGTTTTCCCGCCTTTTTTAATTCCAACAAAATGGCAGGTACTCCCGGAAAAAAAGAATCGGGCATTTTTTTTGTCAAAAATGGCCATTTTTAACCATTTTTCAATGTAAAAATGACCATTTTTAACCATTTTTCAATGTAAAAATGACCATTTTTAGCCATTTTCATGTAAAAATAAATCGTTTTTCGTCAAAAATGGCCATTTTAAACCATTTTTCAATGTAAAAATGACCATTTTTAGCCATTTTCATGTAAAAATGGCCGTTATTCGTCAAAAATGGCCATTTTTAACCATTTTTCAATGTAAAAATGACCATTTTTAGCCATTTTCGAGTAAAAATGGCCGTTTTTCGTCAAAAATGGCCACTTTTAACCATTTTTCAATTGTAAAAATGGCCGTTTTTCGTCAAAAATGGCCATTTTTTGGTTATTTTTCAAATTTCCAGGTTCCCGGTTCCATCATTTTTCATCCGGTTTCCCGATACCGAAACCCTACAAATTTTTCTTTCAATCATTTACGCAATTGCTTCTTTTGTTGCGTTATTTCCTTGAAAATATCCTGAAATTCTTTCTCCAGGGTCTTCATTTCCGTTTTGATCGCCTCCTGGCCGCCAGGCGACGTCGTCGCTAGGACGTTCTGACCCATTTGGAAGATCTGATCCAACTTGAGTTGTCCCTGGACGCGTTTTCCTTCGTATTGCTGAGAAAAAGTAAGAAAAAAATCAATGATGTCAGGAATTGCGATCATTTTGTGTCGTGTTTTACTTCCAGACTGGCAACTGCGGCCTCCAGGGCGACGCGGTTGGTCAGAGACTGCGTGAGGAGCGGTAATCGCTCTTGGATGTTGTTAATCCAAGTGACGAAGTCGTCGCAAGCCGCTTTGAAATCGCAATGGTCTTTGCAGTGTTGCTCGCACTGCATGGAGAGAGCTTTGAGGTTCTCGTCGATGGCCGTGAATCGCGAGAGGGTGTCGAGGGCTTGTGCAGCGGCGTGCTCTTGTTTGCCGCTTGCGGAGAGTTCGTCGGCTTTTGTTTTTAGCGCTTCTACGTCGAGGCGTTCGCGTGAAACCTTCTCGGATAAACCCTGGAAAATATTACAAAATTTAAAGATTTATCAGAAAAAGCCCAAAAATTCAAAGATTTATCAGAAAAAGCCCAAAAATTTAAAGATTTATCAGAAAAAGTCCAATAATTCAAAGATTTACAACAAAAAATCCAAAAATTGAAACATTTACACCAAAAAATCCAAAATTTCAAACATTTACACCAAAAAATGCAAAAATTCAAACTTTTACACCAAAAAATGCAAAAATTCAAACATTTACACCAAAAAATCCAAAAATTCAAACATTTACACAAAAAATTCAAACATTTACACAAAAATTCAAACTTTTACACCAAAAAATGCAAAAATTCAAACATTTACACCAAAAAATCCAAAAATTCAAACATTTACACCAAAAAATCCAAAAATTCAACATTTACACCAAAAAATCCAAAAATTCAAACATTTACACCAAAAAATTAAAAGACAAAATTTTGTTCAAATGTTTACTTTGATCCGCTCGAGCTGAGCTTTCTTTTCCGGAATGGTCGCTTGGAATTCCGACACCTCCTTCACCCCCGCTTCGAGATAATCGACGTCGCGCAGCAATTGCTGAATATGGTCTAAAAATCCAGCCCACTTGTGTATAATATCCTCCAAAGTCACTTTAGTTTCGGCCGTTTTCGACGCCAAATTGCTCCACTCCTGCTGCACCCTCATCACCGCGTCGTTGATGCTTTCGTGGCCCGCCGTGGCCGTGTTCACCAAGATGTTCTGCGCACGCTCGATCAGCGACTGCACTTTGATGAACCCTTCCTCCTTATAAAGTATTAAATTCTGAACCGAAGCCAATTTTGATTCCAGATCTTCGTGCGAGGTCGCGCTCACGTCGCTGCACTCCGCCAACCGTTTTCCGATCTCGGACAGCCACGTTCTGCAGTTTTCCAGTTCACTTTCGAATTCTTGGTGACTGCTGACGTAACCTTGCCATTTCACGATCAAATCCTGCAATTTATTTTATTTTATTTTATTTTTTATTAATTTTAATTAATTTATTGCATGAAAAGTGCGAAAAATCAACGGGAAATTGTTGAATACTTTGATCCGGCTGATTGTTTGCTGGTATCGAACTCCCAGTTCAGATATGGTGCTGCCTCGATGGAGACTTGTCGTGTATAGTTGATGAGCTTTTTCGAGTACGTTGTCCATTTCCAGTTCTTTAGCGCGGATTTCGCCTTGAAGGTTCTGTAATTATTTGAGGAATTATTAGGTTTGGGTCCGATTGGTTCGTTACAGTGGCGGAACAACGGATCAATGGCTCCCTGCAAATTGATAAATTTAAATTTAAATTTAAACTAATTTCTCACAGTTTTGTTGTATGACGCAAATATTTGTCAAATAGCAGAAAGGATTTGATAATTTTCGACCATTTTGAGAGATTTTTGATAATTTTTTTGAAAAATTTGACGAATTTAAGATAAATTTGAGGAATTTAAGATAAATTTGAGGAATTTAAGATAAATTTGAGGAATTTAAGATAAATTTGAGGAATTTAAGATAAATTTGAGGAATTTAAGATAAATTTGAGGAATTTAAGATAAATTTGAGGAATTTAAGATAAATTTTGACAAATTTCACCAATTTTGAATAAATTTCGACCATTTTGAGAAATATTTGAGAATTTTTTCAACAAATTTGGAATAAATTTGAAAAATTTTCGGAAATTTTGACAAATTTCGGATATATTTGACAGATTTTCGGAAATTTCGACAAATTTTCGGAAATTTCGACAAATTTTCGGAAATTTCGACAAATTTTCAGAAATTTCGACAAATGTTTGCAATTTTCGATAATTTCCATAAAATTTCAGTAATTTCCATAAAATGTCGCTAATTTCCATAAAATTTTGCTAATTTCCATAAAATGTCGCTAATTTCCATAAAATGTCGCTAATTTCCATAAAATTTCGCTAATTACCAAAAAAAATCGCTAATTTCCAAAATTTTTTGCCAATTTCCATAAAATTTCGACATATTTGAGGAGTTTTGTCAAACATCAACAAATTTTTTAACAATTTCCAAAAATTATAATCAAATAACAAATTTGACAAATCTCATCAGATTCTAACAAATATTCCTGCAAGTAAAGTTGTCACGCCACCAATTCACCAAAAAACTAAAATACTTTAAGAATATTAAGTTGTTCTTGTTTCTCCTTCGCTGTAGCTTTCAAATCAACTCCATGCAAATTGCTGTCCATCTCCCTCAACCAATTCGACGTTTCTTCCAAACTTTTCTCGTAATCATTCCAAGCTCCAACCAATTTCTCCAAATTCCCAATCAAATTTTTTGTCGTCGCAATCAACGAATGCCATTCCTAAAAAAAGAAAACAAAAATGGTAAATACCGGTAACACCAAAACCAAACACCCCTCACCTGTTGCACCGCATAAATCTCTCTTTCAATCGTTTGTTGACCCTCTTCGGACGACCCAGCGAGTACTTTACCGCTCAAATCCTTCACTTTTGTCAGATTTTGTTCCTCGTCGGTAAAATTAGACAAAAGACCCTAAAAAACAAACAATTTCACCATAAAATCAATTTTTTCCATCAGAAATAAATTTCTTTCATCCAAATTCAATTTTTTTCATTAAACTTCAATTTTTTTTCATCAAAATTCAATTTTTTTTTATCATAATTCAATTTTTTTATCAAAATTCAATTTATTTCATCAAAAATCAAATTTTTTCATTAAAAAATCGATTTTTTATTAGAAAATCAACTTTTTTTTATTAAAAAAAACAATTTTTCATTAGAAAATCAATTTTTTTCATTAGAAAATCCATTTATTATTAGAAAATCAAATTTTTTCTTTATAAAATCAATTTTTTTCATTAAAAAATCAATTTTTCATTAGAAAATTAACTTTTTTTATTAAAAAAACAATTTTTCATTAGAAAGTCAACTTTTTTTTAGAAAATCAACTTTTTTTTATTAAAAAAACAATTTTTTATTAGAAAATCAACTTTTTTCATTAGAAAATCAATTTTTCATTAGAAAATCAATTTTTCATTAGAAAATCGGGTCAGGGTTTTGCCAGCGTTTTAAAGTGCCAGCGTTTCTGTATTCAGCGTTTTTTATTAATATATATTTTTTTGTTTTTTAATTTAATTTTGCCAGCGTTTTACGTTGCCAGCGTTTATTGTTGCCAGCGTTAATTGTTTCTAGCGTCCAATAAATTTAAATAATAAAATAATAATAATAATTAATTTGCCATTTTTTATTTATTCAGCGTTTTTAAATTTGTTGTTTAAATTTAAATTGCCTGAGTTTTTGTTTTTAGCGTTTTTTTTGTTTTTATTTTATTTTTTAAATTCAGAGTAAACTAAAACAGTTTTATGTCCAGTTAAAATCACCTGCCTGCAAGACAGGCAGTTATTTTTGACTATTTCTTTAAGGATTCCGGATATTTGGGTGTATTTCCGTCCCGATATCGAAAAAACGTTTCGGCATGCCAATGGTAGTGACCAGCTTGATCAACTGGTGTGTTAAATCGTGTAATTATGGTGGTTTGCACTAATCCAGTCATATTGAATTGATTGAAAGTAAGATGCTGGCAATGATAATTTCGGCAATCAAGTGACATTATACAGTATATCCCCTGTCATGTGTGCAGCCTTGGACATAAAAATTGTCCCAGTTTAGCTTGAAGCTCTCCTGCAGAATGAGCGTTTTCGGCTGTATCCACCGATAAGGTGTGACAAATTGACACATCTGGGGTTTAGATGACACAACAAACCCAACAAAATCCAACAACGATACCCCAATAAAATCCACTAATACCAACCCACTAACAACCAACCCGAAAATCCGAAAAACAACAACAAACAAATAACAACGTTGCACGTACATGCGACGTGCAACAAATGCGTATACGGACGCGGGAATTAAATACGCTGGCACAAAAAACGCTGGCGTTTAAAACGCTGGCACAAAAAACGCTGGCACTGGAAACGCTGGCACTAGAAACGCTGGCAAACAAAACGCTAAAATCAAATCGAATATAAACGTTATTTATTAAATAATTAAAACGCTGAAATTGAAAACGCTGGGAAAAAAAAAAATATATTGCAAAAACGCTGAAAATTAAAACGCTGGCAGTCCAAAACGCTGGCAACGCTGTGCACCAGAAAATCAATTTTTCATTAGAAAATCAATTTTTCATTAGAAAATCAATTTTTCATTAGAAAATCAATTTTTCATTAGAAAATCAATTTTTCATTAGAAAATCAATTTTTCATTAGAAAATCAATTTTTCATTAGAAAATCAATTTTTCATTAGAAAATCAATTTTTCATTAGAAAATCAATTTTTCATTAGAAAATCAATTTTTCATTAGAAAATCAATTTTTCATTAGAAAATCAATTTTTCATTAGAAAATCAATTTTTCATTAGAAAATCAATTTTTCATTAGAAAATCAATTTTTCATTAGAAAATCAATTTTTCATTAGAAAATCAATTTTTCATTAGAAAATCAATTTTTCATTAGAAAATCAATTTTTCATTAGAAAATCAATTTTTCATTAGAAAATCAATTTTTCATTAGAAAATCAATTTTTCATTAGAAAATCAATTTTTCATTAGAAAATCAATTTTTCATTAGAAAATCAATTTTTCATTAGAAAATCAATTTTTCATTAGAAAATCAATTTTTCATTAGAAAATCAATTTTTCATTAGAAAATCAATTTTTCATTAGAAAATCAATTTTTCATTAGAAAATCAATTTTTCATTAGAAAATCAATTTTTCATTAGAAAATCAATTTTTCATTAGAAAATCAATTTTTCATTAGAAAATCAATTTTTCATTAGAAAATCAATTTTTCATTAGAAAATCAATTTTTCATTAGAAAATCAATTTTTCATTAGAAATTTAATTTTTTTCATTAAAAAAATCAATTTTTCATTAGAAAATCTATTTTTCATTAGACAATCAACTTTTTTTTATTAAAAAAACAATTTTTTATTAGAAAATCAATTTTTTCCATTTAAAAAAATTAATTTTTCGATTGAAATAAATAAATTTTCCAATTTATGAAAACCAATTTTTTATAGACAAAAATCAATACTTTAAGCCGTTCCAAATTGCTCAAAAGCGTCGTTCTGTCCTGATTCGTGTCGCCCAACGAGTTAACCGTCGCTCTATTGATAGTCAGCCATTTCTTCATGTCCTCAATCGCCTCCGCATACTGCTGATGAACTCCCACCAATTGCTCGTAACTCTCAACAAACGACTGCGCTCTCTGCAGCAACTCCTGGTGCACATTCCAGATCTTATTCAATCTTTCCTCCACATTCTCCTCTTTATCAGCCAAAGCGTTCGTTTTCTGCCTCAAATCGCTGATCACGTTCTGATGCGCCACAATATCGTGAAGTATAACCTAAAAACAAACAATAAACAAACAAACAATCTCCTTTTTCAATCATATTTTACTCTGTAAGCTTGTAATTGTGTTTTTTTGTCGTCCAGCGTCTCGTGGTACTCGATTCGCTCTCCCAGTTGCGCCAACGTGAGTTGAATCCAGTCCTTTATGGCCGCAATTTCCTCCTCGAACCCGGACCAAGTGGACAAACTAGTCCGCAGTTTGTGCTCGGCGCTGCTCAAATTGTCGAAAAACATCTCGTAGTCCGAGTGCAACTCTTCCAGCTGCCGTCGTATTATTTGCTGTCCTTCCGGACTCGTGAACGCGTACAATCCTTCGCCCAACTCGTTGACCATGCTCAGTCGACCCATCGCGTCCACCTGTTCCTTGAGCAACGACTGAAATTGCAAAAAAAAAAATAAAAAAAAATTAATTATAAAATTTTTAAAAAAATTTAATTATAAAATTATAAAAAAAATTTTTTTTTTAATTTTTTAAAAATTACTTTAATTGTGGTCAGTTTGGACGTGGCGCTGGATTTGTCCGCGAGCGACGTGTCGGAACACGCCGAATATTTGTCCTGCGATTTTCGTAGCCAGACGAAACAATCGTTGTATTTTTCCGCAAATCGCTTGTGGTCGTGGACGTGTTGTTCGCATTTCTTGACCACCTCCTTGGCCGTGAAGAGCAGCGACTGGTATCGAGAAGTCACTTGCTGCGTGCCGGCTTTCAGACGCGATTCGGAGGTCACTTGCATGAGTTCGGCGCACGAATCGCTCATCGAGTCCGTTTTTTTCTGCACTTGTAGAATATCTCCTTGAATGTTCTAAAAACAATTTAAAAAAAAATTAAAATTAAAATTAATTAATTAATTGTAAAAACGAAATAAATGGAAATTAGTAGGGCTAGGATAAATGCATAAATGCATAGGAATTATTTTTATTCAATAAAAAGCCAAAATTGGCTATAAATGCATATTTTCCAAAAATGAGAAATAAATGCATAAATCGCCATTTTTCCGGGAAAAAACGACGATTTGTGTCTTTTTTTAACGATACCTAACATTTACATATCAATTTTTGCCTTTTTTTTAAGTGTACGTATTGTGAGTGTTCGGACGGACGCCACGTGGTCAGGGGAGGGCCACGAGGCGCTGGACGCAACACACACGATGATTAAATCCACGAAATACACAAAAGACACGAGTTTAGGTTTTGGTTATTGCTTTATTGATGTCTAGGGGTGTTATGGTGTCTCAAGGTGTATTTCCCAAATGTAATGGCTGCCTAGCAGCCATTCCTGATCGGCGCGCGTGTCACGGCGATCTTGGAATCGCCATGACACACGAGGTCGTTTGAATGCAGTTCGGCCGTATCGTCGTAACGTTCTTCAGAACATACGACAAACACGGCGTCTTGGACGCTCAGGTTCCAGTGGGCGACCCACTTCCGGGTCCCGATTGGTCAAGCCAACAGCCCACAGCTCCACCTGGTTGCGGGGAACCGCAACAGGTCGCGCGAGACACACAAGATGCGCGAAAGCTGTGTTGAGTGCCCTGTGTTGCAGGCAAGTGATCAGCCTGCTTGGGCAGCTGATCACAGTATGCTTGCGTTCAAAAAACTGAGAACTTTGCCAAAACAGACACCAGGGAAAGTCACTAAATTAGTGTCTGGAAAAACTTTTAAAAAATAAACAAATAATTTTTTTTTTATTTTGCATAGAATGGAATTTTTGGTGCATATTTTACGCGCATAAAACAAATGTTATTTTTCTTAAATATCCGTGGTCTAGAAACTAGTTTATTAGTTTTTCCTTATGGGAATTTGTTTGCGGCTTACTTGTTCCAAAATCTCGGCTGCATTATAGAAATCTTGAAGAGACCTACTCTTGGCCTCTACCAATGCTAATAACCCCTAAAGAATTGAAAAAATATAAAAAAGAAGAAAATCATAAAGAAAATGTGAAAATAATATTAAAAAAATGATAAAATAAAGATGACCCGGGATAAAAGGTGGCGCTGCGGACTTGTTTGGTCGGTTGTACCTGGTATTTCTGCATTTGTTCTTCTTTTTCTTCTAGGGTGGTTTTGGGAGCGAATTCTTTGAGAACTGTTTCGGTTTCGGTCAACCATCGCAGAATCTTCTCCACTTGTTCTTCGTATTGGGTCCATTGCTGGATGCGCACCTCCAAACTGTCCATGTTTCCTTTGATCGTCGAACTGAGTTTCTCGAAATCCAACCTGAAATTCAAAAATTTCAAAAAATTCAAAATTCAAAATTCAAAAATTTCAAAAAATTCAAAATTCAAAATTCAAAATTATTTGCTCTCACCTCATGGTTTGCTGCTCCCGTTCCAGAATCTCTCTGCTCCGTTGCGGCAAATCGACGAACAATTGTTCCGCTTGTTTAGCAATCGCCTTCAAGTTGGCTTCTCCCTCGCACATTTTATTATCCAAATCCTTCAAACCAGCGCCAAAATCAATCAAACATTCGAATAAAAATTCTCTCTCTCTCTCAATTACTTTCATCTTATCCAACCGACTCATCATCGCCTGCTTGTTGTCCGTGTAGTCCGTAAAAACCAGCAGTTGATCCCACACGCTTTTCTGCCACTCGGCTTGACTTTGTTGCAGCTCGGAAAACCGGTGCAAATTCTCGATCGTCACGTCCAATTTCCGAACTAAATTCTACACACAAAAAATAAATAAATAAATAAAAAATACCAAAAATAAACAAAAATACCAAAAATAAACAAAAATACCAAAAATAAACAAAAAACACCAAAAATAAACAAAAAATACCAAAAATAAACAAAAAATACCAAAAATAAACAAAAATATTTGTAAAAAAATACCAAAAATAAACAAAAATATTTTTCAAAAAAATACCAAAAATAAACAAAAAATACCAAAAAATACCAAAAATTAACAAAAAAATACCAAAAAATTAACAAAAAATACCAAAAATAAACAAAAAATACCAAAAATAAACAAAATATCCCAAAAAAAATTTTAAAAAATGAAAAGAAATACCAAAAATAAACAAAAAAATTAAAAAAGTACCAAAAATAAACAAAAAATTTTTTTTTAAAAATACCAAAAATAAAAAAAAAAATTGTAAAAAAATACCAAAAATAAACAAAAAAATTAACAAAAATTTACAGTTATGGTTGCGGCTAAATTGTCGTATCGTTTCTTCATGCTCGCTGTGCCCTCTCTCGTCGCTGGATTCGTTATGTTTTCACTTTTCTCGCAAATCGAGTCGACGATTCGCTTGTGAGCCGCCACGTCTTGTTGAAGACTCTATAGAAAAAAATTTAAAAATTTAAAAATTTAAAAATATAAAAATTCAAAAAAAATTAATAAACAAATTACTTTATATCGCACGAGTTTATTTTTCGCTTCTTGGAACGTCCCCCACGTGCGCTGCTCACTGTGCAGCGATTTCTCGACGACATCCAACCAGTTGACGATCTGTTCCAAATTCAAAATTACTCTCAAGATTCACAAATACTTCACTTATCCTACTTGTTGCAGTCCCTCGTGGTACTGCAGCTGTTGCTGGCTGTCCGTTTCCATCTGTTTCTGGTAGTTTTCGACGCCGCCGCTCAACTGTTCCCACAATTCGCGCAGTCCTCGCAGTTCGTGCCGAATTTGTTCCCGGCCGGCCGACGCAGTATCTGCGTAAAGTCGTTCGCCCAAATTGATGACGAGGTTTAACTTGGCCGTCCCTCGTTCTCGCTCCATCGTTAAAAACTAAAATAAATAAATAAAATCGTTTATTTTCGAGCCGACGCGGCGTTTTACGGCAACATTACTTGTAGTTTCTTCGTCTTTTCGTCGACGTCTTCAATTCTGTCGAGCAGATTGAGCTCGGCGTTGAGCGCGGTCAACCAATCGCTCGTTTCTGTAAATTTCTGCTGGAAGGTTTTGTGGTCGTCCACTATGGACTGCCATTTGCAAATTTGGTCCTGGAAAAAAAATTTAATCAATTAATTAGTAGCGTATTAGACCAAATAAGAGCCGCGGCTCTTATTCAAAATGGGCATCCTGAGCCGCGGCTCTTGTTGCAATTGTTTTGATTGAAATTTCACTTTTTTTCCATTGAAATTTCACTTTTTTCCATTGAAATTTCACTTTTTTCCATTGAAATTTCCCTTTTTTTTATTAAAAATTTTATTTTTCTCAGTAAAATTATAATTTTTTCCATTGAAATTTCAATTTTCCTTTAAAATTTTACTTTTTTCCATTGAAATTTCACTTTTTTCCATTAAAATTTCACTTTTTTCCGTTGAAAATTTCACTTTTTTTATTAAAATTTTATTTTTCTCAGTAAAATTATAATTTTTTCCATTGAAATTTCAATTTTTTCTTAAAAATTTCAATTTTTTCTTAAAAATTTCAATTTTTTCTTAAAGATTTTACTTTTTTCCATTGAAATTTCAATTTTTCCTTAAAAATTTTACTTTTTTCCATTAAAATTTCACTTTTTTCCATTGAAATTTCACTTTTTTCATTAAAATTTCACATTTTTCATTAAAATTTTATTTTTTTAGTGAAATTTTAATTTTTTCTATTAAAATTTCAATTTTTTTCTAACTTTTCTATCCAAATAACCATCATCATCGACAAATGTTTCATTAACCGTTTCCTGTTTGTTTACAAAAGCCCTCGAATAGTAGCAGCCAGCTACTATTCGAAAGCGGCTACAATTCGAGGGCGACACTTAATCGATAAAATACAGTAATTAATTAATAAATTAATTTAATTACTTTGCTGTTGGTGAGAAGCGCTTGGAACCTCGTGTTGAGGGCAATCACGTGTCCCTTGATCGAATCCACTTGGCTCAAATGCAACAAGGAATGAGCGCGATCACTGAACAAATTCACATCTTTCTCGTGCGCGATGATCCGCTCGCGCAGCGACTGTAAAGCGGCCAACTGCCGCTGCTTGTCGGCGTACATGGACTGCAGCTGCACGTCCCTGAGATGCGACTCGATTTTCTCGCACCAATCGTTCAATTGGTTCGACTCCGATTCGTACGCGATCCACTTTTGCTTCACGTCTTCGAGCGAGTTTTTCGACTCTTTGGCCGAGTTCAGACACAATTCCCACAATTCTTCTAATTTTTCGATTTCCTCGCGCGTGTTTTCGACGCCTTGGACGGACGAACCGGCGCTCACTCGCGCACCCGTCGCCGACAAGTGTTCCTGCAACGCTTCGGCCTTCGAGTTCGCTTCGATGACCAACTAAAATTTAATAAAAATTAAAAAATTGTAAATTTTAATCAAATTCGATCAAATTTAATAATTTTCGCACTTGAACAGCTTCGAGTTTCTTGCTAATTTTGTTTTTGTCGCCGGTCGTGTCGGTTTCCAACTGCTGTTGATGTTTTTCGACCCAATTTCGAAATTCCTTGCATTCGTTTATGAATTGTTGATGATCGGTGACACATTGCTCCAATTTCGAGAGTAATTGCTGCAAAAAAAACCGTAAAACATTAAAATATTCCAATTTTAAGCTTTATTTCTTACTTTTGACTTATCCGTGATGACGTCGTATAACTTTTTGATGCTGCGGATGTAAACTTGCAGGTTTTTGTCGCCCGTTTGTTCCCCCAAACTGCGCGCTCTCTCGCAGAGTTTCTCCACCAGTTGGCGGTGGGAGCAGATCTCTTGATGCACAATCTATCGAATTCAATCGGTTCAATTAGTTTAATTGGTTAAATTAAGTCAATTAAATTCACCTTGTGGTTTTGAAGTTGCGCCTGTTTCTCCTGCAAGGAGCCCTTGAGTTCCGTGTGCTGTTCCAACGATTTTTCGATCTCTTTCAGCCATTGAGTGAGTTGTTCTTGGCTCACGCTGAAGTTCTCGAATTCCTTAAGGCACTGGTTCAGTGAGCGGGAGTTTTTGTTCAGCATTTCGACACATCGGTCCAATTTTTCACGTAATGTCCTGTCAAAAATATAATTTTTTAATATTTATTCGTTTTATAAAAATGAATTTTGCTCTTATTTGAGTAAACTTTGCAATTACCAAAGTATTTGCACCACAAAATGTGTATTTTTGGGTTCCACGACACCACTGCTAATGCACAAGATTGTTACCGCCAAACCAATTCCGCCAATGCGTTACAGCCAAGCCGCAACCGCCAATACCAGGGGCGCCAATGGCAACAACACTCAACAGCCAATGCCCCAAAATGGCCGAAAATGACTGAAATTGGTCGAAAATGTGACGGAAACTACCAAAAACGTCGAATAAAAACCGACAACGTTCTGCATAAACACCAAAAACGTACAGAAAGACTCTCTGACATTGTTTCGGACTACACAAACCGAAATATTTTGGATTATCTTGAAGGAATTGCCCACAACTTAAACCTTGATCAATAAAAGTTATTATAAACTTGATTTACTGTTATAATTGTTTATTTTCTGTTGTTTTCGTTATTTTTCGCAACATTTTCGAACGTTTTCAGCAACATTCGGTCGTTTTCGTTATTTTTTGGCAACATTTTCGGTCGTTCTCAGCAATTTATTGGTCATTTTCAATCATTTTCAAAACATTTTCGACCATATTCGATGATTTTGGGTCATTGGCTGTTGTTACCATTGGCGCCCCTTGCATTGGCGGTAGTGGTTTGGCTGTAACGCATTGGCGGTAATGGTTTGGCGGAAAAAAACAAGCCAGTTGTGTATTGGCGGAAAAAACAAGCCAGTTGTGTATTGGCGGAAAAAACAAGCCAGTTGTGTATTGGCGGAAATAACTTGGCGGTGGTGTCGTGCTACGGTATTTTTGGCTTATAAAATGCATTTTTTGGCTTTTAAAATGCATTTTTTGGCTTTTAAAATGCATTTTTTGGCTTTTAAAATGCATTTTTTGGCTTTTAAAATGCATTTTTTGGCTTTTAAAATGCATTTTTTGGCTTTTAAAATGCATTTTTTGGCTTTTAAAATGCATTTTTTGGCTTTTAAAATGCATTTTTTGGCTTTTAAAATGCATTTTTTGGCTTTTAAAATGCATTTTTTGGCTTTTAAAATGCATCTTTCGTCTGTAAAATGCGTTTTATTGACTGAAAATGCGTTTTATTGACTGAAAATGCGTTTTATTGACTGAAAATGCGTTTTATTGACTGAAAATGCGTTTTATTGACATTATTTATTGTTATTCTTTTCTTGCCTTATAAAAACTAAGAGCAGAGCATTGTAGGGCTTAACTTACCTCGATTGCTGGCGAATAAGTTCGCGACCATCCGGTGCAGTGAAGGGGTACAGTTGTTCTCCCAAATCAACGACTTTTTCTAAAAGACTGCTTAAATCAATTTGTTCTTCGGCCAATTCCTGCAATAAAAAAAATTTTAAAATTCCAAAAATCAAAAACAAAATCTGCAATTACTTCAAGTTGGCTTTTGCGTTTGTCCAGTTCGTTCAAATCGCCGGCCAATTGACCATGCTGCGCCAATCGCTCCTCGAAATAATTGAGTTTTTCCAGACACGAGCCGAACAACTCGTCGTACGTCGCGTGATCGGCGACGTGGACCTCCCACTTGGTGACGAGATCCTTAAAACGAATTAAATAAAATCAGATTTCCATCAACTCCATTGATGCGATCGTTTCGACGTACTTTGACGATGTTGCACAGGGTTTGGTAACGCAAATTCAATTGCGTTGCTTCCAGGACCAATTGGGAATCGCCTTCCATGGTCTTTGCCCGCTGGACGATCGATGACACCTCCACCTGCTTTTCCACTACGTCTTTGCAAAGTTGCTGAAAACAACAAAAAAACAATCTCACCATTTATTTCCAGGCACATAAATGCAGTTTTTAAGTAATAAATGCAATTTTTCTGCACATAATTGCAGTTTTTAAGTAATAAATGCAATTTTTATGCACATAAATGCAATTTTTATGCACATAAATGCAATTTTTATGCACATATATGCAATTTTATGCACATAAATGCAATTTTTATGCACATAAATGCAATTTTTATGCACATAAATGCAATTTTTATGCACATAAATGCAATTTTTAGGCAATAAATGCAGTTTTTAAGCACAGTTTTTAGGCATTTGATGCAGTTATTAGGCATTTGATGCAGTTATTAAGCATTTTATGCACAGTTTTGAGGGATTTAATGCAGTTTTTAAGTAATAAATGTAAGTTTTAGGCAATAAACACAGCTTTTATGCACAGCTTTTAGGCATTTAATGCAGTTTTTGGGTGTAAAATGCAGGTTTTAGGCATTTCATTCAATTTTTAGGCAATAAATGCAGTTTTTAGGCGTAAAATGCAGTTTTAAGCCAGTTTTAAGCATTTTTAACCAATAAAAAGCTTTATCTTCTAAAAAAGTATCTTCAAGAGCACAAAAAAAATAAATGCCAAAATAACGACTTTTGCATTCAAAAATTAAAATTACTTTTAACTTCTCCAGCTGCGACTGTTTGGATTCCAAATCCGGTTTGAGCGAAATCTCCTTCACTTGAATTTCCTGCGAATTAATCCAAGCCAACGCCGCAGCGATCGCGTTCGCGCACTGATCCCGCTCGAGTCGAAGGGACCCAAATCTCTCGTTGGCGGCGTTCAGTTCGATCCTCAGCGACTCCCAATCACTCTTCAAACCCTCAAACTCCTGCGTGAGCGCCGGATGACCGTCGTGTCTCGTGTGCTTCAACACGAGCTCCAGTTGTTGCCTCAACTCGGTCAGCAACTGCGTCCCGTGCTCCTGCTGCCTCACTAGAGCCTCGAAACTGCCCGACTGCGTCTCGATGGACGACGCGTCTTGTTGTTGAAGGTTGCAGCAATCGGTCTGCAAATTGGTGAACCAGTCGCGGAATTTGTCCACGTTCAGCTGGTACGACTCGTGCTCGGCCACGTACTGCTCGCAAAGACCGATGCGTTCCTGTAGGAGAGAAAGAAATGAAAATGGGCGTCGTATTGGTTACTAGTTACTCGGGAAACCGACTGAAAAATCACAGTACTGGGAAATTTGAAAGAAATAACCGGTTCCGTCCAAAATTGTCAAATCATTGCTAAAACGACGTTTTTGTGATTGAAACGTTACGTTTTGTAACGTTTCAATGACGAAAATGGCCATTTTTGACAAAAACGGCCATTATTACAATGAAAAATGGTTAAAAATAGCCATTTTTGACAAAAATTAGCAAATTTTTCCATGAAAAATGGCTAAAAATAGCCATTTTTGACGATAAACGGCCATCTTTGACAAAAAACGTCCATTTTTACAATAAAAAATGGTTAAAAATAGCCATTTTTGACGAAAATTAGCCAATTTTTCCATGAAAAATGGCTAAAATTGGCCATTTTTGACCAAAAACGACAATTTTTAAAGAAATACGGCTATTTTTACCATGAAAAATGGCTAAAAATAGCCTTTTTTGACGAAAAACGGCCATCTTTGACAAAAAACAGCCATTTTTGATAAAAACGGCCATTTTTACCATGAAAAATGGTTAAAAACGGCCATTTCTACCATGAAAAATGCCAAATAATGGCCATTTTTTGTTGTCTGAAGCCTGACCTTTTTTAGTCCCGGGAGTACCCATTTCCCGGGAGTATCGGCCATATTTGTACTGTGAACCGGGAATTAAAAAAAAAGCGGGAAAACAGAAACCCTATTGGTTACGTCAAAGTTTAGTGTTGTTACCATTGTTGTGTTGAATAGTTGCTTCTGTTTTTGCTGCATTTGATTGACGGTGATGTTTAGTTCTTCGAACTCTTCCACTTTACCCTCGAGACGTTCGACTAATATTTTGTGCGAATTGATATCTTGCGCAATCAACTATGGGAAAAAGTAAGAAATGATTAATACAGTCGAAATCGAAGCAATGCAGGGTCGACGTCATCTTAAAAATGTATTTTCATGTCTGAAAAACACATTATTCTGCTAATATTGGCAACGATAAATTTATTCAATCAAAATTATTCATAGTTTGCTTAAAATTGCAAATTTTTGCATAAAAATTAAATTTTTTTGCATAAAAATTGCATTTTTTTGCAGAATAATTGTATTTTTACTCAAAAAGTGCATTTTTTTGCAGTTTAATGCCTGTTCAACAAGGGGGACGTGTTTTGCATATACAATGACGCCAACCCCGAAACAAATACACACTTTATAATTCTGCAAAACTAATTTTTTATCGTGCAGTGTCTGCATGAACTGCATCGACGCTCCGATGCGTTTCTCCACTTCCTGCAACCAACTTTCCATGTGACGACAACTGAAAAAATAAAAACAAATTAATTAACTACTTAATTAACTAATTAATTAATTTTATTTACCTATCATCGAAAGAATCCCACTGCATCATCGCGATTTCAACCTTCTTCACCAAAACGTTAATTTCGTCCCAGTAATTCTCCCACTGGCTTCGCAGCGATTTCAACTCGGAGCGAATCTTCTCTCGTCCTTCGATGGAAATTGTGGCCAACAAATTGTCCCCGCATTTAAAAACCGAACCCAACAACTCGCGGCCTTCTTCTTTCGAGCTTTCAAGTTCCTAAAAAATTAATTTAAATTTGTTAAAAAATCAAATAAATTCAAAAATTCAAAATTAATTCAAAAAATTTACTTTGAGTTTGTGTAGTTTAACTTTGAAACCGACGAGCGGTTTCTCGCCAGTCGGCGATATGTTCGATCGCGATCTCAACTCCCCCTCAGCTTCGGTCATCCAACTTTGGAATTTCCCGAGCGCAACGTCAAAATTATCCCGATACGCCAAATATTGCTGCAACTTCTCCAAATGATTCTAATAAAATAATAATTCACAAAAATTAAAAAAAAACACAAAATATTAAATTCCACAAATCGAACCTTAGCGGAACTTAGAACCGCCAACCTGTTGGCTTCCAACTGGCTGGCGTTTGCCATTTCCTGCGTTTCCGGACACGCCAAATTGATTTCTTTGCTCAGATCGAAAAGATGAGCAAACTCCTTCGATTGCTGATCAATTTCCTTGATCGAATCCTGACAAAAATAAAAATAAATTTTAAAAAATATTATTTATTATTAAGAGACCGGATATATATGTTGAAATAAAATTCGGTTTATGCAAATAAAATATGCACTAAAAATTTCATTTTATGCAAAAAAAAAATGAAAATATGCAAAGTAAAACAATTTATTTCAGTGAAATTATTTGCTGCAATAGCAAATCAGCGCCATTTCTAAGTGTTGTGTTGTAAATGAAATACGATGTCATGTGCGTACTTAAATACATAAAAAGCCTAACTGATATGATACGTTTACAAAACGTATCACGGATAGACGATACTTATCATTTCGTAAAATAAAAACTGCAATTTATGCATTTATTTCCGATTTTCGTAAAATATGCATTAATAGCAGATTTTGGCTTTATATTGAATATAAATATATTGCATGCATTTATGCATTTATCCGGTCTCTATTTATTATTATTTATTTTATTTTTACCCGTAATTTCTCGGCCGTTTCGCGCGTTTGGCTTTCCAACGGCGCGGCCAAAATCGGCCGTATTTTGCTCTCCGCATCCACCAACCAACGCGCCAAAACCTCGTGCAACTCGTTGCGCTTTTGCCACACGTTCAGAACCGAGTTTTGCTTCTGTTTCGTCTTCTCCACGCTCATCTTCACTTTCTCCCACTCCTGCATCAGCCGAGCCTGAGTCTTTTCGATTTCCCAAATCTTCTCGTCGTCCAGTTCCCCCTCGACCAACCCGACGGCGTCTTTTAGATTTTCTTGCATTTCTTCGCCCGTTTTGAGCTTTTCTTCGATTTCCTGCAAATTAATTCCACTTAAATGATTTAAAATCGATGAGAGAGACGTGAAAAATACCTTGAGCGTTTGTTGGTTGGTCTTGAGGTTGTTGATGTCGGTGGCGAACTGGGGGTTCGTCCATTCGACCTTTTCTTGCGTTGCGGCGAGAAACCTGCTCAGTTCTTGCACATGCGCTCTCAGTTTCTTCTCCAGAGCCGTTTGTAAGCCGTTGCGCGTTTTGGCGATCTGGGCTTCGAGTGTCTCGCATCTGTTTGGGAAAATATAATATTTAATGTGAATTGTTTTTTTTTTGGGAAGAACAGTTGTTTAGTTAAATACTTCTTTAGAATGGCGATGTGTTCTTTGTCCAGGTGGTTCGATTCGAAACCTTCGAAAGTCGCTTTCAGGTTTTTGATTTTCAGTTCAATTTGTGAGATTGTGTGTTGTTGTTGCTGTAGTATTTCACCCAATTTCTAAAAAGTTAAAAACAAATATAATTGCAAGTCAAAATAGTCAAAACAAGTGTAGTATTTCGTCTGAAAATGCAATTTATCGTCTAAAACTGCAATTTTCGCATCTAAAACTGAAATTTATCATCTAAAACTGCAATTTTTTGTTGAAAACTGCAATTTTCGCATCTAAAACTGAAATTTATCGTCTAAAACTGAAATTTATCGTCTAAAACTGCAATTTTTGCAACTGAAAATGCAATTTTCGCATCTAAAAATGCAATTTTCGCATCTAAAACTACAATTTCGCATATAAAACGGCAATTTTCGCATCTAAAACTGCAATTTTCGCATCTATAACTACAATTTTCGCATCTAAAACTACAATTTTAGCATCTAAAACTGCAATTTTTCGTTGAAAACTGCAATTTTTCGTTGAAAACTGCAATTTATCGTCTAAAACTGCAATTTTTGTATCTAAAACTACAATTTTCGCATCTAAAAATGCAATTTGCGCACCTAAAAATGCAATTTTCGCATCTAAAACTGCAATTTCGCATCTTAAACGGCAATTTATGCATCTAAAACTGCAATTTTCGCCCCTAAAAATGCAATTTTCGCATCTAAAATTGCAATTTTCGTATCTAAAACTACAATTTTCGCATCCAAAACTGCAATTTTCGCATCTAAAACTGCAATTTTCGCATCCAAAACTGCAATTTCGCATCTAACACTCCAATTTTCGCATCTAAGAATGTATTCTTTTATAACTCACAATCCAATCAAGCCCATTTACGTGCCAAAATTACACAATTAAAACACACGACAGAAAAATGCGCACTTTGATCTGCTGAAGTTGCTGAACCAACTGCTCCTCGTCCCCGCTTAAATTCCCCAACGTCGCCACCTGCTCCCTCGTAGCGTTCAACCAAGCGTGACAACCGTGCAATTCCGCCGCCACGTTCGCCTCCTCCTGCGCCAACCGCCCGGCGTTCGTTTCCACAGCACGCGCCACTTGTTCCACCCGACTAAACTGCGACTTGATTGCACTGCGAATGGCGTCCAGAACCGACACGTCGCTCCCTTCGTTCAAACCCTCCAAAGACGACATTTTCGACAACAACGCCGAATGCATCTTCTCGTACGCGGGCAACTCGGTCTACGACAAAAAATAAAAGATACAAAATTAAATTAAAATTAAAGATTAAAATTAAAAAGAAAAAAATCACTTTCAGGGTTTCGGTACCGAGAAACCAATTGAAAAATCACAGAACCGGAAACCGGGAAATTTGAAAAAAATAACCGGTTCCGTCCAAAATTGTCAAAACGTTGCTGAAACGTCATTTTCGTCATTGAAACGTTACGTTTTATAATGAAAATGGACATTTTTGACAAAAAACTGCCATTTTTACCATGAAAAAGGGCTAAAAATTGCCATTTTAGACAAAATACGACCTTTTTTGACAAAAAACAGCCATTTTTACAATGAAAAATAGTTAAAAATGGTGATTTTTTACAAAAATTAGCCAATTTTTCCATGAAAAATAGTTAAAAATGGCCAGTTTTGACAAAAATTAGCCAATTTTTTCATGAAAAATGGCTAAAAATGGCCATTTTTACCAAAATTTAGCCAATTTTTCCATGAAATGGTAAAAATGGCCATTTTTGACAAAAATTAGCCAATTTTTCCATGAAAAATGGTAAAAATGGCCATTTTTGAAAAAAATTAGCCAATTTTTCCATGAAAAATGGTAAAAATGGCCATTTTTGACAAAAATTAGCCAATTTTTCCATGAAAAATGGTAAAAATGGCCATTTTTGCATAAAAAATGGCTAAAAATAAGCATTTTTGACGAAAAACGGCCATTTTTGATGAAATACAACCATTTTTGACGGCCATTTGATGATAAATGGCCAATTTTATCCATTTTTCTTTGCCTGAGGCCTGACCTTTTTTAGTCCCGGGAGTACCGATTTCCCGGGAGTACTGGCCGTTTTGCTACCAGAGAGCAGGAATTAAAAAAAGGCGGGAAAACAGAAACCCTAATCACTTTGTATTTATCGACATTCTCTTTGGCTCTTCCGCCGTCTTCTTGCAGCACGTTGCAAGTGCCCGTCAACCAGTTTTCGACGCGTCCTTTGTCCTCCTCGATGTGGCTCCAAACCACTTTCTGCGACTCCAAATTCTGCACGTGCGCCACCACTTTATTGAGCGCGTCCTGCCACTGCTGGCACGTAGACGCCATTTCGTCTTCCAGCACTTTCGGATCGAAGCCTGGCACTTCGCGCAACTGCTGAACCAAAAACGTCATTTTCTTCTGATATTGCTCCACCAGAGGCTTCTGCTTCTGATAAGCCACACAAACATTCTAAAAAAGAAAAAAAAAAGAAAAATTAAATTATCGTGTTTTACCGGATAAGAGCCGCGGCTCTTAATCGAGGGCGGCTCTTATTACAATTGTCTACCATATTTTGAATGGAATTTTAATTTTTTCATTAAATTTCACTTTTTTCCATTAAAATTTCATTTTTTTCCATTAAAATTCCACTTTTTTCCATTGGCACTTACCGTAGCGCTCCGTTTAAACGCCCGGGCGTTTAATTTGTTTTGAGCCAATTCCCCCGGCGCCAATATGAAACCCGGCGTTTAAATTAATCCGATTCGGGACCGGCGCCAATTCAGTAAAACGCCGATGACTGCCCGGCGCTAAAACGGGGCCGGCGCCTTATTGAACCCGGGCGTTTAAACAGGGCGGTACGGTATTTCCATTAAAATTTCACTTTTTTCCATTGAAATTTCACTTTTTTCCATTGAAATTTCACTTTTTTCTATTGAAATTTCACTTTTTTCCATTGAAATTTCACTTTTTTCATTAAAATTTTACTTATTAGTAAAATTTCACTTTTTTTCCATTAAAATTTCACTTTCTTCCACTAAAATTTCACTTTTTTCCACTAAAATTTCACTTTTTTTTAAAATTTTCTATCTAAATAACCATCATCATCGACGAACATTTCATTAACCCTTTCCTCTTTGGTTACAAAAACCCCTCGAATAGTAGCCGCAGCTACTATTCGATGGCAACTCTTATTTCAAACCGCCTCTCCGAATCGTAGCTTATATCCGAGGCCAACTACAAAACTATTCCAACTCTTAACCACTAAAACACAACAAACTAAATTAAATTCCCATCAATTTCTCACTTTCGCTTTGCTCAGCAGCAACTCCACTTGCGCCACGTCGCTCGGCGCACGTTCCATGGGCCACGCGATCCTCCTCGCATGTTGCTGCGTCGACTCCACGTCCCTCTTCATCTCCCTGCAATTCCTCCACAGCCCCAGCGCCGACTGCAGCTGCGCGTGTCGATCCGCGAGCACCAAACTCAACCGATCCCACGCACCGTCCATCTGAGCAAGCGCCGTCTGCGTCGCGTTGAAATGCGCCACGTTCATCTTCAAAATCTCCCGCCCTTTCTCGTGCAACTCGTCGCGCACCGCCTGCTTCGAATCCATCTCGTCCATCACGCGTCTCGTCTCCGCCAGCAACCGCTCCAACTCCTCCACCGACGTCTCGCCCATCGCTTCCCCGTCGACGCGTCGCTTCGAGTCCGCCAAAAACGCCAACAGTTCCGCGTGCGCGCGCGCGAATTCCTCCTCCTGCGCGGTCACCCTCGCGAGATGTCGGCGTTTGTTCTCGATCAGAGCCTGCACGGCGCTGATTGACGCGCAGATCGCGGCCAGTTTGCGCTTCGGATGCGTCACGTCGCCCGTGTTGCGCTCGATGATGAACGTCTGGCTGCGGCGCATCAGTTCCTCGATCTCCGCCGCCATTTTCTCGGTCGTGTGCGGCGAGGCGGCGAGGGCTTGCACCTCGGTGGCCACGCACTCGAGTTGTTCGCTCGAGGGTTTCGATTCGAGTCGTTGTTCGTGCAGTTGGACGCGTTCGACGATGTCGGTGCACCAACTGTTGAATTCGAGCCAGCGCTGGAACAGGAGTTCCTTGAGGTCGACTTTCTCTTCGAGTAGTTGCAATCTGTCGGTCAACGAAGAGAAATCCTCGTTTAAGTCCTTCATTTCTTCGCTGGTGCATTTCCGGTTTAATGTTTTGATCTCTTCGTATATGGAGTCGAATTTCGGCTGCAAGTCGCCGATCTCCTGTCGAATGTCCTGAAAAAATGTTTAGAAAAGAATTAGAAATTAGTAAGGCCCGGATAAATAAATAAACGCATAGGAATTATTTTAACAAAATATCTAAAATATTTATCAAATTTTGTTGAAATTTCACAGAAAAATTATCAAATTTTATTGAAATTTCACAAAAAATTATCAAATTTTGTTGAAATTTCACAAAAAATTATCAAATTTTGTTGAAATTTCACAAAAAATTATCAAATTTTGTTGAAATTTCATAAAATATCACAATTTTGTTGAAATTTAACAAAAAATTATCAAATTTTGTTGAAATTTCACAAAATATTATGAAATTTTGTTGAAATTTCACAAAAAAAATATCAAATTTTGTTGAAATTTCACAAAAAAAATATCAAATTTTGTTGAAGTTAGACAAAAAAAAAATATTTTTGTTGAAATTTCACAAAAAATATTTCTCAAATTTTTTTAAACCTTTGTCGACATTTACCAAGAATTTTCTTTTGATGCTAAAAGATACAAAAACAAACACATAAACACCAAACACTCAATAAAACTCAAAACTTATAACTGAAATGTGAAATGGGAAATTCGCTTTTTTCCTAAATGCATTGCAATTTTCATGCCCTGTTTAGTGTTTGCCCACTAATGCCACCCCAAATGGTCCCCATTGTCCAGTGCTGGCACAACTACAGGCCCAAGTAGAGGTGCAGGAGAGGGAACCACATTATTTGCCACCACTCGAGAGTAGGGGGGAAGTGGGGTTCCTGGGCCAGCAGTTGACGGTTCGGGGGGGGGGGGGGGTAAGTGGGGGAGATAAGGGGAGGATTAAGTGAGGGGAGATAAGGAGAGGGTTAAGTGGGGGGTGACTAATTGCCTCATTCAATCAGACTTATCATTCGATCAATGTGACCTAGGCTATTATTTAATATTGTTGTTTTTCTTTACTTAAGTACCTTGTTATTGTTTTTCCCATCTTTGTCTCTGTTTTTAAATAAAGTACCTTGTTGTTGTTTTTCCCAAATTTTCAAAGGATCCTTAGGCTACTTTTAACCAAAGGAGGAATATTATTGGGTAGACATCTTAACCAATGAGAAACTAGTATTGTATACTATATACTTGCAATTTCCTACTCACTTCTCTTCACTTCTTGCAAGTGCTTGATAGTGTTTGTATCATGGAATTTAACCACATTCACTCTGAATTTGCTGAGATGCTTATGGAAATTGAAGAATCTCTTTTTCCTCGAGTAAATACGCCTAATCCTCTACCGGATGTTGATGAAGAAAATGGTTACAATGATTCTCCATGTTGGGTTTATAATCATTCTCCCATTCTTCCACTCTCATCGCCTACCATCATCAACCAGTCTCAACTTGTGCCATCTCCAATCAGAGACATGTCTAAACTTGCATCATCTCCATCCTGCGTCATCCAATCTCAATCGATGTCATCTCAACCATGCAATCCATTGTTATCATGTGAGTCTCCAGTTCCTGTTTATCACTATCAACCAAATTTGCACCAACCAGGAACAAGCCACATCATCAATCCCCCATCTCCTTTGACTTTAGTGCAACAAATTGGAGGTGGACAGAAAGTACATTCATGCGAGTACTGCCATAAAATTTTTTCTTGTAATTCAACTTTGAAACGGCATATTCTTCATTTACATACTCTTTCTAAAAGCACATTCAAGTGTGAAATATGTTTAAATGTTTTTAAGCGCAAAGATGACATGCTGCGACATGTTAAAAAAATTCACAATTGCAGCAAAGAGACATTTCCTTGCAATGTTTGCAATAAGTCTTTTTCTTTAAAATCTAATTTACTTAAACACATGCAAGTTCATATTCATCCTCTACCTGCCGTTCCACATCCACAACCACTACCCTGCAATGATCCTTGTGTTGAGGCATTAGAGGGAAACGTCAACACGTATAAAATTCCCGGTAATAATTGTGGTGATTTAAATCATTTTTTTCTCTTACACCACACTCGAGTGAAACATATTTTAAACTTTCAATTGATTAAAAAGAAAGCGGTAAAGTATTACATCTCCGTTAAAATACATTTCACTCGAACATCACAGTGGTGATACGGAAACCGTTGCGTGTTTTCGAAGCATTTGCTATATTGCGCTCGTTGAATCGGATCTTGAGAACCAATTATTGGAGGCATACGAGAAAATCAAACGTTCTTGCGCCGAATTTCAACGAGATGGTAGTGGTTGGGTATTTGAAGCGGTGGTAGAGATGCATATAAATATTGGTAGATATCGTCCATTAGCTGGAGGAACTTATATTCCACTTCCCAAATTTTTAGCAGACAAGAAAGCAATAATAAAGGTGCAAAATGAAGATTCTTTGTGTTTTCTCAGGAGTGTTTTAGCTGCTCTGCATCCTGCACCTTCCCATCCAGAACGTGTTTCAAATTATTCCCTGTACCGAAACACTTTAGATTTAACTGGACTTTCATTCCCAATGACCATTCAACAAATCCCTAAGTTTGAAACCATGAATTCAATTAGTGTTCATGTGTTTGGTTTTGAAAAAGAAGTGTTTCCGCTTTACATTAGCAAATTGGAACATAAAACCCAAATAAATTTGTTGCTTTTTGCTAATGATCAAACCCAACATTATTGCTGGATAAAAAATTTAAATAAACTGTTACATTCCTTAACACATCACAAAGAATTAGCTCACTATTGTAAATATTGTCTGCATAGATGTAAGTCAGATTGCGGGTGCAAAATTCATGTAATTCGGAAACAAATCTAGACGTTTCGTTATTTATTCATTAATTATTATCGCTTTTGGCCTACCTTCAACGCTCCCACGGCCTCCTCGACTCGATCGGCGTCCACTCTATTCAACAAATTCAGCTGCCGTTCCAAGCGGCTCAAATTATCCCGCACGTGGCTCAGCCGGCCGTTGAACTCCTGTCGCTTGTTCACGAGATCGAGCAGCACTTGCTGTCGTCCGGTGATCCACTCCAGCAGCCGTCCCACGTCGTTCTTAGCTCGGGCCACGCTCGACTTGATTTCGGCGCCCGCCTCTTCATTCACGTGCAGACACATGCGTTCGCACATCTGCGTCAGCGCGATCAGCTTGATTTGCTTCTTCAACGCCTCTTCTCTCAAATTCTGAAATTAATTTACCCGTATTATTATTATTTATTGAATCTAAGGGGAGACGAGTTAATTAAATTTGAATTAATTCGACCTTTGTTTCGTCTAATTTCCGCAACAGCGCGTCCAGATTGGGCGAATCGCCTTCGCTCGGTTCTTCCTGGAACTTGCTGAGCCATTGGCGTGACCAGCGTTGCATTTCCGTCACGGTTTCGTCGATTTCGATCCAGTTGGACACGAGGGTCGATTGCTCGAGCACCCACTGCGTCGCGGATTCCACGACGCTCTGCCAGCGCGCGTCCAGCAGGTGCAGTTCGGACATTTGGCTCGGATCGCCTCGGTCGGCTTCGCTCGTCATTTTGGCCAACTGCGGTTTGCGCTTTTCGCAATCCGCTTGGAATTGCTGCAAAAAATAATTTTGTAATTTCGTTCGCTTTTCGTTCGTTCGTCGTACTTGGCTGTGGTGGAGTTGTTGTTTGGCTTCGGCGAGGGTTTTGGATCTTGGATGACCCTTGGAGACGCGTCCTTCGGCTTTGGCTAGCCAGGGCTCGAATTCGCTGCGCGCCGCTTGGTATTGTCGCCATCGTTCGGCTTCTTCGTACGCCATTTTGACGCCGGTCTCCAATCGGCCGTGGAGGATTTGCATTTCGCGCTCCATGTCGGTGATTTGGGCGCGCAAGGTTCGGCTTTGGTCGCTGTTGGGGTCGCTGGTGATCAGATGTTGCGCTTCGTTCTTCAGTTGGTAGAGCAGCGCGGTCCGTTTGTCAATTTCGTCCTTCAACGTCTAAAATAAATCAATCAAATTTCGTGTAAATTGGAAAAAATTGGAAAAAATTACTAAAAATCGGTTAAAAAATGGTAAAAAATGGTAAAAATTGGTAAAAATCGGTTAAAAAATGGTAAAAATTAGTAAAAATTGGTAAAAATTGGTAAAAATTGGTTTAAAAAACGTAAAAATTGGTTAAAAAATGGAAAAAAATGGTAAAAATTGGTAAAAATTAGTAAAAATCGGTTAGAAAAAGGTAAAAATTGGTTTAAAAAAAGGTAAAAATTGGTTAAAAACGTGGTAAAATTTGGTAAAATTTGGTAAAAATTGCTAAAAATTAGTAAAAATCGGTTTAAAAAACGTAAAAATTGGTTAAAAAATGGTAAAAAATGGTAAAAATTGAAACAAATTAGTAAAAATCGGTTAAAAAAAGGTAAAATTTGGTAAAAATGGTAAAAATTTATAAGAATGAAGTAAAATTTAGTAAAATTTAAAAAATATTATAAAATCGCGTAAATCAGTTACTTGTATTTTTGCAGCTTTTTCCTCCGGTGCGACGGATTTCATGGCCGCATCCAGCGTCTGGTTACTACAATTTATCCAATTATTGTATTCGTCCATCTTGGCATTAAGGTTGTTCCATTTAGTCAACGTTTGCTCCATCTGCACGACGCGTGTCGTGACCGTCGTGATGATTGTCGTGATTCTTTCCTCAATGAAAGCCGCTTCCCTTTCCATCAAATTGCGCTGATCGGGGGTCAGCACGGCCGCCAAACTCTTCTTCATGCTGTGCAGCTTCTGCAACATGGCGGCGCTCGTTTCTCGCAACTGCGAACTCAATTCCTGAATTTAAAAAACAATTATTTATCAGCACAAAAGTCAAAAAAATCGATTTGGGCGTTCAAATTGACGAATCACAGAACCGGGAACCGGGAAATTTGAAAAAAATAACCGGTTCCGTCCAAAATTGTCAAAACGTTGCTGAAATGTCATTGAAACGTTACGTTTTATAACGTTTCAATAACAAAACGGCCATTTTTGACGAAAAACGACAATTTTTACCATGAAAAATGGCTAAAAATGGCCATTTTGACGAAAAACGACAATTTTTACCATGAAAAATGGCTAAAAATGGCCATTTTGACGAAAAACGACAATTTTTACCATGAAAAATGGCTTAAAATGGCCATTTTGACGAAAAACGCCCAATTTTATCCATTTTTCGTCGTCTGAGGCCTGACCTTTTTTAGTCCCGAGAGTATTGGCCATTTTGGTACCGGGAACCAGGAATTAAAAAAAGGCGGGAAAACAGAAACCCTATTCAAATCCAACCTGTTTGGCTTTCAGTTCTTTTCTTAGAGTGGGGAAATCGTGCGATGCGGTCAGTTTGGTCAGCTCGCTGTCAGCTTGTTCGAGTAGTCGTTGCAGTTCGTTCTTCTGCTCCTCGTATTCGTGCCAGGTTTCTTTCGTGCCTTTGAGCAGTTTGAGTTTTGACGTTGTTTGGGTGTAGATTTCTTTCCACTCCTTTTCCAATTTGTCCACGTGGCTCGAGACGAATTGCGGAGCGCTGGATTCTTTCTGCAGCTCTCGACCGTGTTGCACGGTGCTGATTATTTTACTTCGTTGTTCCTCGAGTTGCTGCAGAAGTTTCTGTGGAAAAATTTAATAACATCAAATGAGTTGCATGTAAAAAATGGTTAAAAATGACTAAATTTGAATCAAAAATAACCAAAAATGACTAAATTTGAGCCAAAAATAGCCAAAAATGACTAGATTTGAGTAAAAAATAGTTGAAAATGACGAAATTTAAGTCAAAAATGGTTGAAAATGACGAAATTTGAGTCAAAAATAGCCAAAAATGACTAATTTTGAGTCAAAAATAGCCAAAAATTACTAAATTTGAGTCAAAAATGGTTGAAAATGACTGAATTGGAGTCAAAAATGGTTGAAAATGACGAAATTTGAGTCAAAAATAGCCAAAAATGACTAATTTTGAGTCAAAAATAGCCAAAAATTACTAAATTTGAGTCAAAAATGGTTGAAAATGACTAAATTGGAGTCAAAAATAGCCAAAAATGACTAAATGAAGAAATTCATGCTGAAAAATAATTAATAAACGATCCAAACAACACACCTGTTGTTGTAAAATGAGTTGGTCTAGTTTGTTCAGACTCTGCGGTCTTTCGTCCTGCCCCGACACTTTCTGCTTCTCCTTGAGCCAAGTGACCACCTGCTCCACCTCTTCCTTATATATAAAACACTTGGTGATCGTGTCCACCCTCACAGTGGTAATCTCAATATTCGGCAGAAGCGACTTGTACCGCGCGATGAGCGCCTCCAACTTCCTCTGCTCGGCGAGCGCGTCCTCTTCCGTCGCGCGCAGAATCAAACTGTCCAACATCTGCACCAACCACTTCATCTCCCCGCGCCGACTGTCCACTTCCTCGCAGATTTTCTATCAGAAAACACGAAAAAAAACGTCAATTTCAATTTTTAGAAATTCAATTTCACGTTACCCTCATTTTTCCGATCTGTTGCATTAAACAAGCAATGCAAGAGTTAAGATGGCGGATTCATAATAGGGTTGCACCGAATATTCGTTTTGTAATTGGCCTTATTCGGCCTAAAAACCGAAAACTGCATTTTTTATACGAAAAAATTCAATTTTCACTATTAAATTGCAATTATTACCTAAAAAACGCAAATTGTACAATAAAAAGTCAATATTTATATTAAAAATGAAATTTTTAAGGCAATAATTGCATTTTCTCTGTAAAAATTGCTTTTCACAGGCAAAAATTGCACTTTTTAGGCAAAAATCGCTATTTTTAGGCAAAAATCGCTATTTTTAGGCAAAAATTGCATTTTTTTTTTAGAAAAAAGACATTTTAAACCTAAAAAATTACATTTTTTGGTTAAAAAGAACATTTTAGATCCTAAAAACTGCATTTATTAGATAAAAAGTAAATTTTTTCAGCAAAAAATGACTTTTTTTCAACGTAAAAAGTTTTTTTTTTTTAATATTCGGTTATTCGGCTTTTTTAATATTCGGTTATTCGGCTTTTTGAATATTCGGTGCAACCCTTTTTTTTCATAACGATTCGTTTTGTTCACCTGGAATTTGACTTTGAAGTCTTCAAATTCCTCCATGGTTTGCGCCTCTTGCGAGAGTCTGGCGACGGATTGCTCCACGTCGTCCATCCATCGTTCGAGGGCGTGGAATTTGCGTCGGTATTCGGTCCACTGCTGCGGGATTTGTTTGAGTTGGGTTTGGAGGTCGCAGATGCGACTTTCTAGGTCTTTCATTTGTTGTTGGGTTTGGCGCACTTTGAGGCTCATTTCTGTTTTGTCGGTGGAATCTGTGTGAGATTCGGTGATTGTCTTCATTTTATTTACACATTCTAGAAGTCGGGATAAATTGTTGCTGTTTTCAAATATTTCCTGAAAGGGAAAATAAGTTATTTCAACAGAGAAGTTTGAATAAATTTAATAATTTGAAATTTTTTTAACAAATTTCTCGTGAATTTTGATCAAATTTGGTAAATTTTTCACGAATTTTAATCAAATTTGATAAATTTTTCACGAATTTGATAAATTTTTCACGAATTTGATAAATTTTTCACGAATTTGATAAATTTTTCACGAATTTGATAAATTTTTCACGAATTTGATAAATTTTTCACGAATTTGATAAATTTTTCACGAATTTGATAAATTTTTCACGAAATTTCATCAAATTTAGTAAATTTTTCATAAATTTTCATCAAATTTGGTACATTTTTTACGAATTTTCATCAAATTTGGTACATTTTTTACGAATTTTCATCAATTTTGGTACATTTTTTACGAATTTTTATCAAATTTGTTAAATGTTTCACGAATTTTCATCAAAGTTGGTAAATTTTTCACGAATTTTTATCAAATTTGGTACATTTTCACGAATTTTCATCAAATTTGGTACATTTTTAACGAATTTTTATCAAATTTGGTACATTTTTCACGAATTTTCATCAAATTTGATAAATTTTTCACAAATTTTTATCAAATTTGGTACATTTTTAACGAATTTTTATCAAATTTGATCAATTTTTCACAAATTTTTATCAAATTTGATAAATTTTTCACGAATTTTCATCAAATTTGATAAACTTTTCACGAATTTGACAATACACGACCAATTTTTCGCAAATTTTGTCACAATTTCTGAAACAATGGTCGAAATAATTACACGACTGATCGAAGCATTAACGCGTTTTTACTTGGTGTTTCCGCACAAGATAATCCACATTTTCATTTTGATTAAATTCAGTTTCTTGAGACACGAGTTCCTTCTCCATTTCCCTGTAGAGTTGTTGGAATGTCGTTTCGTTAAGGCGGAATTCCAATTTCAATAAATGCGAAGGCACTTTATCAACAATTTCCTAAGAAAAAAAAATCATTTATTTCATTTATTATTTAAATTTCATTCTCACCTTCCATCTGCGTTCGTAATGAGCAACAATATCTTCAACTTTTGCATGTTGAGAAGTGGACAGACACGCCAACAAATCACCCGACGCATCTTTTAAATTCTGCACCAAATGTTGGGTGTTTTGACTAAAAAACGATTCGTACTGGCGCATAACACTTTCGCTCCTCGTCGATTTCTCCTCCAACAAACGACTCGCTTCGGCCAGCCACTCGTCCAATGTCTTTTGCGTTTCGGTAAACAGCAACCACGAACGGAGCACTTTCTCCAAATGCTGCTCCCACTGGCGCGCCATTGTCACTTGAGTCTAAAACAAACAAAAATTATTTTAAATTTCACAAAAAAAAAATTTTCCTTAATATTTTGTAGTTTATTTGTAACTGTTTGAGTTTATTTTCAACGTTTTTGAGTTTATTTTGAACTTTTTTGAGTGAATTTTGATTGTTTTGAACTTTTTTTGAGTTTATTTTGAACTTTTAGATTTAATTTTGATTTTTTTCAACTTTTTTTGAGTTTATTTTCATTTTTTTGAACTTTTTTGACTTTATTTTCATTTTTTTGAACTTTTTTGACTTTATTTTGATTAATTTGAACTTTTTTGAGCTTATGAAATTTATTTTCGACTTTTTCGAACACTTTTTCCATTTAATACCTGGAATCTTCGATTGAGTTGCGTGAGTTGCAACAGCGTAGTTCCTGTATCCATCGCGTGCGCATCGCCATTCATACTTGACACAATACTCTCGTGTATTTTATTTTTACTCTCGAGCATCGACCGGTAATACAAAGTCCGCGCAAAAAAATTCTAAAAACACATAAAATCAAAATCAAAATAAATTTCAAATTTTAAAACTGAATCACTCCCAAAAACCCACCCGATGTTTATCGAGCAATTTCCGGATGTGCTCGGGCGACTCGGTGAGCGAATGCGACGCGAGCAACACATCGCCTTCGTCCAACCACCGACTCAGCTCCGCGAACCCTTTCTCCAGCGCCTCTTGCTGCGCCAACAACTGCTGATACAAATAAATGCGACTGGGAATCGTGGCGCGAATCCTCACGATCGCTTCTTTCACCTGAAAAAATTAAAAAAAAATTAAAATTAAAATAAAATAAATTAATTTTCTATTTACTTTTTTCAAATCCGTCATCATTTTATCCACTTCGTCTCGCGAAACCTCCTGGATGAGACACTGCGCTTTCTTCGACACGTTTTTAAACAAATTCTGAATGTCGTCGCCCTGTTGCTGCAAATGCTGAACAGAATCGAAAAAAACATTAAAATTAAAATGATAAATTATGTGCAAAAATGACCAAAAACTGATGAATTAAGTGCAAAAATGACCCAAAAACTGATGAATTAAGTGTAAAAATGACCAAAAACTGATGAATTAATTGCAAAAATGACCAAAAACCGATGAATTAAGTGTAAAAATGACCAAAAACTGATGAATTAAGTGCAAAAATGACCAAAAACTGATAAATTACTTGTAATTGTTCGAGGAGCGATTGCAAGACGTCGACCGAGCACGATAGTTTGGCGTCGGTCAAAAGTCTTTCGGCTTTGGTCACCCAATCTTGCAGTTTGGTCATTCCCGTCCGGTATTCGTGTTTGTGCTTCATTAACTCGCCCGCCACGAGATAGTCGTGCACCTGCAAACGAGAAAATTCGTTTTCAGCGAACGAGAATGAAGGAAATTGTTGTCATCATTTATTTACGCACTTTCATGATGAGTAATTCCCATCGCTGGTCGATGTTTAGCATTTTGTTGCTGATTTCTTGAGAGATTCTTTCCACGCAGGCGGTTTGCAGAAAGTTTCCGGATTCGTGGAACGATTCGTAGCGTTCTTTCCACACGTTTAAATCGTGGAAGAATTCCTAAAAATTACGTAATGATATGTAACAATTTTTTATACATATAAAGCCAAAAAGTGCATTTTTACATGCAAAAATGCATAATCTAGTGCAAAATTACAAAACCTTTAAGGAAAAAGTGCATTTTACCATGCAAAATTGTATAATCTGGTGCAAAAATACAATTTTTATGTGCAAAAACGCATAATCTGGTGCAAAAGTACAATTATTATATGCAAATGTGCAATATTTTACACAAAAAAGTGCATTTTTACACACAAAAAGTGCATTTTTACACAAAAAAGTGCATTTTTACACATAAAAGTGCATTCTTACACAAAAAAACTGCATTTTTACATGCAAAAATGAATAATCTGGTGCAAAATTACACAAATTCTGAGGAAAAAGTGCATTTTTACGTGCAAAAATGCATAAACTGGTACAAAAATACAATTTTTATGTGCAAAAATGCAACAATTTACACAAAAAAGTGCATTTTTACGAACAAGAATTGCAAAAATATAAGCCTTTTTTTAATCCTACTCAATCCCTTACTATTCTTTCGCCTTCAGTGCCCTTAGCAGCCCTCTCCGCACTGCTAAGCCACTGTTCAAAACAGTCGTAATTAGTCAGAAAATATTTCCACGACGAGATGAGTTGCTGCAACATCGTTTTCATGCACTGCAACTCGACGGTCACGGATCGCCACTGTTCCTTCACGTCCCTAAGCAACTGATCGACAGTTTCCACCGCCTTAGCGTCGTGCATCACTTTCGCCTTGTACGCGTCGGCCGCGCACTGCATTTCATCGTACGCTCTGTCAAACTCCAAAATAACGTGCTTCACGTCCACGTACTCCTAAATAAAAATAAATTAATTGCATTAAAAATAGGGTTGCAGAGAATATTCGTTTTGTATTCGGTTATTATTACCTAAAAAACACAAATTGTACAATTAAAATTCAATATTTATTTTTAAAATAAAATTTTTAAAGCAATAATTGCATTTTTCCTGTAAAAATTGCTTTTCACAGGCAAAAATTGCACTTTTTAGGCAAAAATTGCTATTTTTAAGCAAAAATTTCTATTTTTAGGCAAAAATTGGTATTTTTAGGCAAAAATTGGTATTTTTAGGCAAAAATTGATATTTTTAAGCGAAAATTGCTATTTTTAGACGAAAATTGCTATTTTTACGTGAAAATTGATATTTTGAGGCAAAAATTAGCTATTTTTAGGCAAGAATTGCTATTTTTAGGCAAAATTCGCTATTTTTAGGCAAAATTCGCTATTTTTAGGCAAAATTCGCTATTTTTAGGCAAAAATCGCTATTTTTAGGCAAAAATCGCTATTTTTAGGCAAAAATTGCTATTTTTAAGCAAAAATTGCAAACTAAAAATTAAAACACATGTCGTCAACATTTTCGAGTTACGACTTTCAACCGACCCGAAATTCGCCCGCTAAATTCTCGACGTCTTGAAGCGATCCGTATTTGCTCGTCCAAGTTTGGATCTTCCTCTTGGTTTTGTTGATGATCGTCAGCGAATTCAGACACTCCTGCTCGAACATCAAACACAACCGTCTTCGTTCGCTGAGCAGCAACACGCGTTCGAGCCGCTCTTGGATTTCCTGCAGGTGCTCGGCGCACACGTTTCGCGCGACCGCCGAATTTTTCGCCGCGTCAAACTCGCGTTGCACGGCGGGAAGGTTCTGGAAGAATTCCTGGAAACGTAAAACGCACATTTAGAGGGAAAATTAATATTTTACAAGTTTTTTCACTTTGTGGTCGTGGAGTTTGGCCGTGACGAATTCCAAGTCGCTTTCCACGAGCGTCGGCGGCACGATCTCCGAACTGAGGAGTTTCTCGGCCTTGTGCAGCCAATCGGTGATGCTGTTGAACGGCGACGGCAGGTTGGCGTCGAGGCGGCGCTGCCATTCGTACATTCCGTTCTGGAAACGCGTCCATAAGGTCTCGATTTCCCTCCATAAACTCTCCGTTACGAAGACGGAGACTTTCGATTCGAATCGCGTTCGAATTCTGTCGTACGTTTCTTCTTTTTCGTTCATTTCGTTTCGTATATTAAAATATTGCTGCAAAATGATACATTTTTAGTCTAAAATGTTGAATTTTAATAGATATTTGAGTGAAAATCACTGATTTTAATCAATTTTTGTGTGAAAATCACTGATTTTAATCAATTTTTGTGTGAAAATCACTGATTTTAATCAATTTTTGTGTGAAAATCACTGATTTTAATCAATTTTTGTGTGAAAATCACTGATTTTAATCAATTTTTGTGTGAAAATCACTGTTTTTAATCAATTTTTGTGTGAAAATCACTGATTTTAATCAATTTTTGTGTGAAAATCACTGATTTTAATCAATTTTTGTGTGAAAATCACTAATTTTAATCGATGTTTAGTGTAAAATTTTACAGTTTAATCTTTGTTTTAATGTAAAATCTTCCATTATAATCGATGTTTAGTGTAAAATTTTACAGTTTAATCTGTTTTAATGTAAAATCTTCGATTATAATCGATTTTTATGTAAATCTTACACTTTAATCGATTTTTGTGTGAAAATCACTGATTTTAATCGATTTTTAGTGTAAAATTTTACATTTTAATCGATTTTTAGTGTAAAATTTTACATTTTAATCGATTTTTAGTGTACAATTTTACATTTTAATCGATTTTTCGTGCAAAATCTTCGATTTTAATAAATTTTTCGTGTAAAATCTCAGATTTCAACCGATTTTTGTGTAAAATTTTATACTTTAATCGATTATTTTCTGTAAAATCTTCAATTTTATTAAATTTTTCGCGTAAAATCTCAGATTTCAACCGATTTTCTACCGTATAATCGAAGGAATTTTGTTGATTCGCATCATCAACAACAGTCAAAACTCGCAGAACCCAAGACCGCAACTCATCCGTCTCGGTCCGCTCCACTTCAGCCATCGTCGGCTGCTCCGCTTTAATCCGCGTACCCAACTCGGGGTACTTATGCAAAAATTGAGCAACATAAGTCATGATTGAACGCTCGTCCGGCTGCGGCACGTCCACATCTAAAAAAAAACCAAAACAACAACAAAAACTCATTCAATTCCACCAATCCCACGGACCTTCGGGGTCCAAAAGCCGCGCAATGCCCAGATGTTTCTCTGCCAAATCGAACGCCATTTCCAACCGATCCCGATTCGTCAAGAAACGCAACGCGTTCCAATCCACGAGACCGGGCCGGATCGAACTGATGAGAGCTAAAAACGCGTATCCGTCTCTCCAACTCGGACCGAAATCCGAAACGACGACGCCGTGTCTCCTGCAAAATAAAAATCGAAATAAAAATAAAAATCGAAATAAAAATCGAATTTCAGTTGAATTTACGTCGAAATGACCGCTTTGACCCACTGCAAGAGGGCCTTGCGAGCGCCGGAGCGCAGGTCTCGGGCCAAACTCGGCACCATTCGTCGTCTGGTCGGCGACTGTTTCCACGACGATTCCATTTCGTGCGGGCTCCCGGCGCTTTCCAAGCTGCTGGTGCTGCCCGCTTGGAGGTGGTACATCTGCTCGCCGAGAGAACGGGTCTTTTCTTCGATCTGAACGAGAATCGAAGAATTTTTAACAAACGAGAGTTTCAATTTGGTGGAGAAATCAGTGGTGGTGCCGAGGGAATGGTTTAAAATTATGTTCGCTTCGTTTTTGGCAATTAAAATAATGTTTTTATGTAAAATTAATGCAGTTTTAGGCGAATTAAATTAGTTTTGCATGTAAAAATACATTTTTAAGTCAATAAAATTCATTTTTGCATGTAAAAATTCATTTTTAAGTCAATAAAATTCATTTTTGCATGTAAAAATTCATTTTTAAGTCAATAAAATTCATTTTTGCATGTAAAAATTTATTTTGTCGTGTAAAAATTCATTTTTGCATGTAAAAATTCATTTTTGCATGTAAAAATTCATTTTTGCATGTAAAAATTCATTTTTGCATGTAAAAATTCATTTTTGCATGTAAAAATTCATTTTTGCATGTAAAAATTCATTTTATTGACTAAAAAATGTATTTTAACATGCAAAACTAATTTAATTCGCCTAAAACTGCATTTTTGCATGCATAAAATCATTTTTAGCTGCAGAAAATTAATTTTTCGGTGAATAAAATCATTTTTAGGTGCATAAAATCATTTTTAGGTGCATAAAATCATTTTTTTATGTGCATAAAATCATTTTTAGGTGCATAAAATTATTTTTAGGTGCATAAAATCATTTTTAGCTGAAGAAAATTAATTTAAGTACAGAAAATAAGTTTTAGGTGCAAAACTAGTCCATCACAAACAAAAAACTGCATTTTCATGTACGTAAAATCACTTAATCTTGAAAAAATTCATTTCTAAGTGCAAAAATAATCCATCGCAATAATAAAACTCCATCTAAACATGCAACGACATTTTTTCAAGATAAAACGAGGACAAAAATCTCGTTTTGAGGCCAAATTTTCCACCCTATCTCGCCACCGCGTGTTAAAATATTTAAACATCGCACTTGGAAAAACAAAATAATCGTCCAAATGAGTCCCAACACGACGGGAGGACGCCCGTCCACAACATCGGAGGCGTTGATGTTGACCAATTTGACCTTCAACAAAAAAAATAAATAAATCCATTCCCATTTCGCCGTCTCGTAAATCTTTTATTACCCTTTTGCGCTCGAGGAATTGCAGAGCGGTGTTGACATTGCTGAGGAAATGAGGACGACGGAGTATCCGACCGCGTTCCACGGGCTAAATAAACAAAATAAAATAAAACATTTAAAATACACTCCAAACTCTTTACAACGAATCCCAAAAAACCCGAAAAATCGATTCGTTACAGCGAGAATTCGTCATATCAAAATTTTTTAACATGGTGTTCTATACGGCCAGCCGTTATAACGAAATTTCGTTATAAATAAAATTTTATGTTTTTTAAATATTTTTATATAACGAAATTTCGTTATAAATAAAATTTTGTTTTTTTAAATATTTTAAGACAACGAAATTTCGTTATAAATAAAATTTTATGGTTTTTAAATATTTTTGTATAACGAAATTTCGTTATAAATAAAATTTTATGTTTTTTAAAAATTTTTTTATAACGAAATTTCGTTATAAATAAAGTTTTATGTTTTTTAAATATTTTTATATAACCAAATTTCGTTATAAATAAAATTTTATGTTTTTTAAAAATTTTTTTATAACGAAATTTCGTTATAAATAAAATTTTATGTTTTTTAAATATTTTTATATAACCAAATTTCGTTATAAATAAAATTTTATGTTTTTCAATTTTTTTATATAACCAAATTTCGTTATAAATAAAATTTTATGTTTTTTAAATATTTTTATATAACCAAATTTCGTTATAAATAAAATTTTATGTTTTTTAAATATTTTTATATAACGAAATTTCGTTATAAATAAAATTTTATGTTTTTTAAATATTTTTATATAACGAAATTTCGTTATAAATTAAATTTTATGTTTTTTAAATATTTCGTTATAACGAAATTTCGTTATAAATAAAATTTTATGTTTTTTAAATATTTTTATATAACGAAATTTTATGTTTTTTAAATATTTTTATATAACGAAATTTTATGTTTTTTAAATATTTTTTAACCAGTCGTTCTCCGGAAAGGACTTGGAGTAAAGCGATTAATCGGGTTCCATCTCGAATATCTTCAATCAGATCGTTGAGACGTAATGGAGGGACATGCTAAAAAAAAAATATAATAAATAAATTAATAAAAATAAAAAAAAACAAAAAAATAAAAAAAACTACCTGAACGAGGCAGGAATTAATCCAATTAACAAAAGTCTTCTTCTGCACACGCTCCTGCTCATCTAATAAATAAACAAAACAAATCAATACAGCAAAACAAAATCCCAAATGTCAAGCAGTGCAGTGCAGTGCAGTGCAGCCCTCCAAAAGCCACACAGGGGCAATTTCCTCGTCGAAAGTTGACACACGCCGAGCATCGAGCAAATAATTAATCCCAAATGACGCAACACTGCGCTCGTCCTTGAACGTCTCGCCGTCCTTCCACCACACCACACCACGCATAACTCCGTGCCTTGACTGACTAATTCGCTCACCTTTGACGAGCGTTATGCGCTCATCGAACTGAGTTGTCAGGGTGCGATTCGGATCCATGCGGTGCTGGACGAGTGGCGACCGCGGCAGACGCCGATGACGTCTGCCACCCTCAGCTGCCAAATGCGGAAACGCTTTGTCCATCGACCACTTGAGCCATTGGAAGCAACTAGCGGCAGAAAATCGCCTTTTTCCGTCCCGAAAAACGAGAAAGTTCGCCTAACGCGAATCGTCGAGCTTCACTGTCGAGTCGCAGCTCGTCGATCGATCCCGGCGTGCACCGCGCGCAGCATTGCACCCACAACACCCACTCGTTCTCTCACGACTCGCCACGAGCGATTGAATGCCAACAGGAAGCAAAATCATCGACTCTTATGCAACGCTCGAGCGAGGAAGGAACGAGGACGCCTTTATTTACCCACACGGCCGTCAGGGGTCGATTTTTACATCGCTCGTCGCTTCGCGCAGATGGATGGAACACCTGGTCACCTTTAATTGGTGATTTAATTGTGTTGCGCCATCTGGGCAGCGGCGAGAGCGAGGATGCGACTCCATCCAGGCCTAGTTTTACCATTGGGCTAACTGGGGTGCAGCACAGGGGGGCACAAGGGGGGCAACTGATTTTTATTAGCCCAGGGTGCTGAAAAGTGTAAAGACGGTCCTGACTCCACGTGTGGCTCACTCACCTGCGAGGTATTGGATCGTCTGCAGATATTCTAATTCTTTTTCGTCGACGTAATCTTGCGATTGGTTCGCCACGATCTCGGCCGTGGTCAGTTGGTGCTGCGCGTCCATGTCAGAGTTCGGTGCCGGTCGAAACCAACTTCATCTAAAAATTATTTTTTAAAAAAATAAAAATAAAAATTTAAAATTAATTAAACCTATTTTTATTTATGTATTTATTTATTTAATCGCACTCCAAAGGAGTAAAAAGAAATGAGATACAAGTGATTTTTAAAATTAATTAAACCATTGGATCGCGTTTTCTGTGATACAAAATATCTCTATTTTAGATTTTTAAAATTAATTAAACCTATTTTTCGATTTTTAATTGTTTTGCACCTGTCGGCCATTACTTAAAATTTTTTTTTAGTTTTTTTTTTTGGGGGGGGGAAAGGGGGATTTTTTTTTTTAAGTTATTTTTTCAACCTTGAGCTTCAACTCCGTGACTTGACTACGAATCGCGGTTCAAAGTATGTCATCTTGACTAAATATCTTCATAAAAATAAACCAGTTGTAGACCGCGAGCTATTTTCACTCATGTCTGACTTCGTGCCAAGAAAAAACGCAATTTTCCACATTTTCGCCACCAAAAACTCGAAATTTCACCTGTTTCCCTTCGTTTCGCTCATTTCCCCCTCATCGTGGATGTTAACACACCACTCACCGTCACTACTGCGAGCAGCTTCGCAACCCGTGGTCCTTAGATGACCGTAATCCGAGAGAAGATGAAACAATCCAAAAATAACTGCCGAATCGACGGGCAGACGACGGCCCGAGCACCTCAATAACACGCGCCACCGACAGTTGGCGCAGCGAAAATGAGCACGCTCTGGCGACGAAAACGCCCAGATGGCGAACCAAAAAATTATTTTTTAAATGTTTTTTAAATTAAAACTAAATAGTATCCATTTATCAGATTAAAAGAAGCATTAGGGAACAAATAAAGGTTGAAATCGGAGCAATAAATTGCGTAATGCCGGGTTTGGGAAAATGCTTATCGCAGCTTAGGACTAAAATAAACGAATGGTAATTCGCATCTTTTGAGTCTGCCCATCGACCCACGCTCCGCACAAATCAAAATACTCGACATTCCGCCAACCGCCAACGCTAACTACTATTTTTTAATCAACTAATTCAATTTGTTTAACTCAATTTTATTTTTGAAGGGTAAAAAACACGAGAAATGCATTTTTTTATCACTTTTTTTATACATTACACCAATTTCGAAACGGGAATCGACGCATCTAAGTCTCGGATGACCTAAAACTAAAACAAAACATAAATTAAATTAAAAGAGTAGATGTAATTCCGATTTTAAAGCTAATTTTACCACTTAAATTCGTTCAAATCCGTATCGCCATTAAATCATTTTGCAACCTGCCCGACAGATGGCGGAGTGAATTGTTTCCAAAATCCACCGCCAGTCGTGGTTTAACTCGTCTTGTCTTCGCTGCTCTCTCTCGTACACGACTGATGTGGAATAAGTGAGGTAAAAGTGAAAATTCAACACCCAAGTGTCGTTAAAATCTGTAATAAGATGGGGAATAAATCGTCCTTGTTACTACAAGAAGAAGAAATAGCTCAAATACAGGAAGAAACAGGCTGTGAGTACATAAATGACGTCATCGTCACGATAAATTACATAAGTAAACACGAATGAGTAAAAATGTCAAATTGCGAATTACTCGGCATTAAAAACGTTTTAATTTTTTTGTCGTTTAACTATTGCGTATTAGCGTGGTGTGAAATGAAGTTGGGCACTTCCTTCTTGAAAATCCTTGGCCTCGTTCTAATTGAATAATTATTCGCTAATTTGTTATTGCAGTTTCACCGAGTCAGATTGAACGACTTTACAGTCGATTTACGAGTCTGGACAAAGGCGATAATGGAGTTTTGGGGTAAATATGGCACAAAATTAAAGAAAATTAATCAATCAAAATTTGTGTTGCAGCTAAAAATACATTTGTATGCGTAAAAATCATTTTTCAATGCAAAAATTGTCCTGCATTATTAAAAGAATGTATTTTTTGCATGTAAGATTCATTTTTATGTGCACAAAATCGTACAAAACCAATTTTTGCACGTAAAAAATCAATTTTGCATCTACAAATTCATTTTTGCACGTAAAAAAAATGATTTTTTCACGTAGAAAAATGATTTTTGCACGTAAAAATTGGTTTTTGCACGTAAAAATTGGTTTTTGCACGTAAAAAATTATTTATGCACGTAAATAAATTATTTTGCACGTAAATAAATCATTTTTGCACGTAAAAAAATCATTTTTGCACGTAAAAAAATCATTTTTGCACGTAAAAAAATCATTTTTGCACGTAAAAAAATCATTTTTGCACGTAAAAAAATCATTTTTGCACGTAAAAAAATCATTTTTGCACGTAAAAATTAATTTTTGTTCGTAAAAAATCAATTTTTTCTGTGCATAAAATCATTTGAAGTGCAAAATTGATTTGTTTTGATGACATAAGCATAAAAATGAATTTTAAAGAACTAATAGATAGAAATTCAAAATTGTTTTATTAATTTCAGACGCGAAGATTTCCTTCGAATTCCAGAATTGGCCATTAACCCTCTCGGTGACCGAATCGTGCACGCATTTTTTATGGAGAGGTAAAATGTGAAATACTCGTAAACCTTGAATTAAACGTTAAAATTTGATTCGTTTTTCTAGTTCTGACGACCGGGTTAATTTCCGCGAGTTTATGCGCGTTTTAGCCCGTTTTCGGCCCATCAAAAAGAATCGTGAGAACAAGATGAACAGCAGAGAGGAGAAATTGCGTTGTAAATAATTTTTTTTTTTAATTTAAAAAAAAAAAAAAATTATTTATTTTTTTTTTTTTATTAGTCGCTTTCAGAATGTACGATCTCGACGACAACAGCCGAATCTCGCGAGATGAAGTTCTTCAAGTATTACACATGATGGTGGGCGCCAATATTTCCGAAGATCAAGTAAATTTAAATATTTAAATCACGATTTAATTTCGGCGGCCATTACGAGTGTTCCTATATTCAACAGTTGATTAGCATCGCTGAGCGCACCATCATCGAGGCGGATAAAGATGGCGACCAGATGATCTCGTTCGACGAGTTTTGCGACGCATTGGCGCGAACGGACGTCGAACAAAAAATGAGCATCCGCTTCCTTCATTGACTCCAAATAGTTCCACACATTATTTACGATGTAAAAATAAAAATGTAACGCGTATATTTACAACATTCCGTTGAAACGTGTCTGGAATTGCGTTCATTTAATTTATTTCGTTAATTTTTTCACATTTCCTGACGTGAAAAATCTAAAAATGCTTTTAAAGTGAAAATTCGAGAAACAAATACAAGTTTTAAAATTTCTGCGGATATGTGGAAGACAAATCAAGTTTTCATCTTTCTTCTCGTTACATTTCAGATGTTAGTTCGCAGCCGGATGACCGTCGTGATTCTAAGCCGTTTGTGCATCTCGCTTTATGATATCACTAACCCAAAATCAATTTTTTTTTTTTTATATTGTTATATTATTTGGCCAAGAAAAGGATGTTTTTGTTCAAAACTTGAATGTTTTAAGAAACAAAATGATTGTTTTGGCCGCAATATGAATTTCTGGTCCCAAAAACTGAATTTTGAGTCAAAAAACTGAATTTTGAGTCAAAAAACTGAATTTTTAGTCAAAAAACTGAATTTTTAGTCAAAAAAACTGAATTTTTAGTCAAAAAACTGAATTTTTAGTCAAAAAAACAGAATTTTCAGTCCAAAATATTGAATTTTCAGTCCAAAAAACTGAATTTTCAGTCCAAAAAACTGAATTTTCAGTCCAAAAAACTGAATTTTCAGTCCAAAAAACTGAATTTTCAGTCCAAAAAACTGAATTTTCAGTCCAAAAAACTGAATTTTCAGTCCAAAAAACTGAATTTTCAGTCCAAAAAACTGAATTTTCAGTCCAATTTTTCTACGTTTGTATTTCTGTTGTAATAATGGATTCATGAAGTTTTGATCATATTTAATACACACTTAAATTTTACAGCCCAATAGTTACTGCAATGATCGCAAAAGGTAAACAAAACTGGAGATAGTGTTTAAGGCATAAAATAAAAAAATAAAAAATTTTTGAAAGTAAAAATCTATTTTTAAGTGCACTTTTATAAACAAGATGAAGAGCAAAGAGGAGAGGTTGTGTCGCAGATATTACAATCACTTAAAAAATTGATTTTTTTCTCTTAAACCGACTAATTATTCGCTTTAGCAATGTACAACATTGTTTAAACTGTTTGCCATTGCGTTTATTTCAAGTGGAAACACAAAATTTCTTTCATCAAATTAAATTTTTCTTTTTCTTATTTTTATATTTAAAAGCTTAGTTTAGTAATTTGTAGCTAGATGGCGACTGAAACGAGGTTTGGATGAGAATATTGGGTAAATGGGGCAGTGCAATTCAATGAGCAAATTCTATCAAATCCAAATGTAATTTACACGGAAAATAAACAGCAGAAAGAAAAATGCAAAAACTAAAATCATTTTTCTTTATACAACTTAAATTTATTGGAAAATAAAATAATTGACTCACAGATTATAACCAGCATCCACCTGGCGACAAAATTGAGTGTAAACAAACAAAGAAACATAATAAATTTCTAAATCGTCTTAGTTACAGAACACACGCGCAATTTCACACTTACTGTGTTGTTAGATGCTCAAATCTGGAGGCTGATGAAATAACATGAGGACGCCATTACAGTGTAGAAACAACAACTAGTGCCACCTTTTAATGGTACACATAAGTATAATACAAGAACGCCATCTGGCGTGATAAATACACAACATACCACACATCCCCCTCCCAGTTACAAAGTTATAATTGGAACGAAACAAACGAAAAGACTTCTTAGCATTCTTCAATGAGCCGACTTGGCTTGTTGACCGCTCTTCCGCTCCTCGTAACCATTGGTCTTGGAGATGTTCGCCTCGTCTCTGGTGATTGTCGAACTGGAACCGGAATCTCGGCCGTCGCTGGTGCCTGTTGATCCATTGGTGGTTCCTCGACCTCACTGGACTCATCTGCTTGGCTGTCCCCTGGATCGATGTCGTCCGGCTTGTCCGAATCGTCCTTCAGTGGGATGAGGTGGAATCGATTGCGTTGCACCGTTTGCTTGTCGGTGTTAACAATGTATGAGCGCGGTCGTCCCGCCTTCTTCTCGATGACGCCCGATCGCCTCAAATCAATGATCCAAACCCTCTCGCCTGGTTGTAGATCTGGAAGATCCCTCGCTCGATGTCGCTTATCGAAATTCCTCTTTTGGTCTGCTATTCTCTTCTCCTCCTTCCCCCGAAGAAGTTTCGCATCTGGAGTCTTTGGCATCAGTTGGGTTGCGGCGATCGGAACTTCGGTCCTGATTTTCCGCCCCATCAGCAGCTCCGCGGGTGAGAATCCGTTTGCCAGTGGAGTCGCACGATAGCTTTGAAGTGCTTTAAAGCCGTCGCTAGATTTCTTCAAAATCCGCTTGATGACTTTGACCCCGGCTTCTGCGAACCCGTTACTCTGAGGATATTTCGGACTCGATGTAGTGTGGATAAATTTCCAGTCTGTCGCGAATATGGAAAACTCCGATTTTAATAGAGTTCCAAATTGCGTTCCATTATCGCTGACCACCTCTTGTGGTGTACCATGTCGCGAAAATATAGATTTTAGGAATAGAATCACTTCGCTTTCCTTGAGCGATGTCAGCGTCTTGACTTCTGGATACCGCGAGTAGTAATCTTCAACGAGCAAATACCACTGACGATCCAAGTAGAAAAGATCCATGCCAACTTTTTGCCATGGCCGTTTCGGGAATTCCGCTGGCATGAGTGGTTCGTGAGGATTTGTGGACTCTTTGATGCATTCCGTACACGTGGAAATGCGTTTTTCAACGTCCCTCGAAATCCCTGGCCACCAAACCGCAGACCTTGCCCTGGCTCGACATTTTGTGATTCCTAAGTGTCCCGTGTGGATCTTGTCGAATATGAATTCTCGTAATTCCGCTGGGATCACAATCCTTGACCCTTTCATGAGTAGGCCTTCTTCTATGGCTATCTCATCTCGGTATTGCCAAAAATCCCCTAACCCTTGTGGTAATTGATCTTTGACTGGCCATCCATGTTGACTGAACTGCCGAAGCTTGATGCAAATCGGATCCCTATTCTGGACATCAATGATTTCACCCAAGCGTTGGTCAGTCGCTTGAAGATGCTTGGTAATCAGCTGCACATATGCAGTCACGCAACCCTCGAGTCGTTGCTCAATGTCGCCATCTTCTTCAGTGTCCGGCAATGGACGCCTTGACAAAACATCAGCCGCGCCTAACTCCTTGCCTGGAATGTGCTTGACCGTGTAGCAGTATCGCTGAAGTCGAAGTCGCATTCGTTGCAATTTCGGAGTGATCTCGTCAAGTTCCTTTGTCATTAAGATGGGTACTAACGGCTTGTGGTCAGTTTCCAGACAGACGGGAATTCCAATGATGAAGTTCTTGAACCTCTCACATGCCCATACGAGAGCATATCCCTCTTACTCTATCTGTGCCCAATTCTTCTGACATTTCGTTAAGGTTTTACTCGCGTAGGCAATCGGCCTGAATTTGCCGTCTTTTTGCTTTTGTTTAAGCACTGCACCGACTCCGTATGAAGACGCATCTGCTGTGATCACTGTCTCTCTCGTAGGATCGAACCACGCTAATGTTGGGGCCTTTGATAATTCCTCTTTAATGGCGTCAAACGCTGCTTCTTGCTGCGTCCCCCATCGGAATTCATTCTTGCCGCCCAATAGTTCATTTAATGGGTGTGCTTTCGTTGCCAAATTCGGGATGAATCTACCCAGGTAATTGACTGAACCCAGTAGACTTCGTAATTCCGACACATTTTCGGGCTTGCCCATTTTTCTAATGGCAACTATCCGGTCGTCATCGACATGAACTCCGGCTTGATCAATGATGTGTCCCAGGAATTTTATCTTGGTTTTCCCGAACTCGCATTTCGCTACGTTCAACGTTATTCCCGCTTCTAGCAAGCGTTGGAGTACTGCACGTAAACGTCTATCATGTTCCTCGATGGTGTCGCCATAAACCAATATGTCATCAACGTTGACTTGCTTGCCTTCCAATCCTTCGAGAATTTCGCTCATTCTCTTCTGAAAGAATTCAGGTGCTGCATTTATGCCGAAAGGAAGCCTCTTGAACATGTATCGGCCAAATGGAGTGATGAATGTTGTCAACAGCCGTGATTCGGCATCCAACTGACACTGCCAAAAGCCATGATTGGCGTCGAGCTTTGAAAAATACTTTGCTTTCCCAAGCCGACCCAACACGTTCTCAGTAACGGGCATCGGATGTGTTTCTCGCATCACGTAGCGATTAAGCCTCACATAATCCACGCACATGCGAATCGATCCGTCGGGCTTCGGTGCCAAAACCAGCCCAGAACACCAATCTGTTGGTTCTTCTACCCGTTCTATTACTCCCAATAATACCATCTTGTCGAGGTTTGCTTTTATCTCGTTTAGTAGAGGAATCGGAACTCTTCGAGGTGTCATTAACGCATATGGACTTGCATCAGGTTTCAGTCGTATTTTGTACGGTATTTCGACGCGCCCCAAACCGCTGAATAGCTTCGGGTAAGCCGTCTTCGGATCGAATGACATCTTTGGTGTCTTCTCCGTTTTCACCGCATCAACTCCGCAACGTCTGATGATGTCCAACTCTTCGCAGGTATCGCCATCTAGTAATGGCTGCATCAAACCTCGAACGACGTAGATCGCTGTTAATTTCGACCGTCCTCGGTACTCGATTTTCTCCCATAACATTCCTAATGTTTCCATTTTTCCTTTGGTCGCATTGTGCAAGTTCAGCTCGGGTTTCCGTAATTTTCTATCGGAAAAATAGTCCATGTAGACTTCCTCGGGAATACATGTCGTTTCGGCGCCGGAATCTGCCTTGAATGTGATTCTTGCGTTCCTGATCTCGACCGACACATGCCATCTTCCCTGTCGACTGGCAACTCCATTGACTGATTCAATGTAAGCATCCGTCGTTTCATCGACCCCTTGAACCGCTGCACTTCGACAAACCCTCGCATAATGACCTTTGCGATTGCATTTGTGACATGTCAGCCTCGTTGCTGGGCAATCCTTCATCGGATGGAATCCGCCGCCACATCTGCCGCAATTACTCGAGTTTTTCGATGCATTCTTCGGCTGTGTCTTGGGACCGCCGTCCGGTTTGCTCGATTTCCCGCTGTCATCTGGCTGTTCTGTCTTCCTTTTCCAGAAGTTTGATCGTTGCACCTTCTTGGAGTCAACTCGATCCACGGACTTATTGGTCGATGACGCTTCCAGCAATGTTTTCGACTGCGAATTGACCTGTTCAGACTGTTTCGTCATCTCGATTGCCTTCGCCAATGTCAAGTTGCTTTGAAGCTGAAGCTTCTTTGCCATCGCCTTGTCCCGGATGCCATTCACGATCTTATCGCGGATAAACTCGTTGTACAATGCATCAAATTTGCAGTGCTTGGCCGCTGTGTGCAATGCCGTGATGTATTCGTCCATTGTTTCACCGTCCTTTTGCTGGCGGTTGTAGAACATGGCTCGCTCATAAATCACGTTTGTTGTCGTAACAAATTTTGCCTCAAAAGCTGACTTCACTTTTGCATAATCGTGCTTGTCTGGATCCGCCAATTTAAATGATGTGTAAATGTCATTTGCTGTGTCCCCCATGTGGTAAAGGAGTGAAGCCACTTGCTTTTTGCCTGGCTGTGTGTCCAAATCCACCATGGAGCGAAACAACTCAAATCTGGCAATCCATCTTGGCCAATCTGCAGCATTCTTGAAGTCAAATTCATCTGGTGGTTTGCAAATGCTGTGCTCCACTTTTGCCATTATTTGTGGAATGTTTTTCTCTTCCTTCTCCTCCTCTTGGTCCTCTAGTATGGGCTCAATGATGAGTAAGGCTAAAATTCCTTTTTCACTTCCTTCTCCTCCTCTTGGTCGTTTAGTATGGGCTTAATGATGAGGAAGGACTCAATTCCTTGTCTTCTTCAAACAAAAGGCACATTTGCCAGCTTCTACAGACGAAAATTGTCGAAAATTGACGAAAATAGACGAATCTCGAAGAATACTCGGCAAATAATCGGCGTGCTCGAGCTCGCGCATCAACGTCGCACTTGTTGCTCACGATCGCACGTCGTTTTCGGTCCCAAATGTCTGAATTTTGTATGGCCTACCGTCCTTATTGACGTATCTTCACCCAGTTGATATTTCCAACCAATTTCCAGTGTGATTTCCGCTGCCACCATGTGTTGTTAGATGCTCAAATCTGGAGGCTGATGAAATAACATGAGGACGCCATTACAGTGTAGAAACAACAACTAGTGCCACCTTTTAATGGTACACATAAGTATAATACAAGAACGCCATCTGGCGTGATAAATACACAACATAACACACACTTACCTTATATTTTCCTTTCGAATCTTGGCCCAAAAGCCGAAAAGCCTCGTTGCTTCTACTTCCAAACAATTTTTAAGTAGCGATTGCTTAGCCTGTGATGCAAATTGATCGGAGAAAAAATTCCGGTTTTTCTGAGTAATTCGTGCTAAACCCCGTCTTTATTTATTTAGTTCTCGTTTCTTTTCAAAGAGCAGAGCAGCGCTGTTATGAATATCAATAAATAACTCGCATCTCAAACACATTAATTTCTGAATTTAATAATGAAAGCTCGGTCAAAGCAACGACGACGACGCCATTGCGAATCGATCGAACAGTCCCGACGTGATCAAACGTGAACAAAATGACATATTCGCGGTATTTCATCGAAAAGTAATGATAATATCTAAAGAAAATAATTAAAACAAATTTAATTCGTACATAGGAAGTGACTTCCAGCATGAACACGCCATCTGGTGCCTGTCCTGGCCGATCTACGTCTCTGCCTGACGCCGAATGCACGTCCTGCAGTACAAGCGGCCGTCCGAGCACTCTTGCATTTCTTGCTTGAACAGTTCGTCCTCAAGCATCAGTTGCACGTGACGTGCAATTGATGCTTGAGGACGAACTGCTCACAACTCGTGCAAGACATGCATCAGTCCTCCAACTGCAGCTTGTTCTGCGGAACTTGCAGTTCGATTTTTATCTGGCGCTCCGTTTCCTCGTCCATTTTAAAATGTAATTACACGTCAGAATTTTTGTTTAATTCTGTCTGGATGGAGTGCAAGTTCTATTTGCTTTTCCGCATTAATTTGGTGTACACGACTGTACAAATATTTATTTGTTTTCATATGTTGTTGTAAAAGTAAAATTTCTCGAATTAAAATGATGGTCGAGTCAGTTTTATTAAATTTTATATTCTATTGCCGTGAAGATTTCATATTATTTATATTTAACATTTTATTTTAATGATGATCGATTAGTTTGGATCGAGCGTTGTACAAATTGACTAGAACACTCAATTTCATCAAACAGAGATGCGAGTAATCCGCCATCTTTAATAACAACTTCCAAAACCTCAAAACAAAACGGCTACAGCTTTCTTAAATCTTATAGTGAAGACATAAATTAAAATAAAAAAATAATTCATGAAATTTCCATTGTTTATCCACTAATTTCACATTCAATCTCAATTAATTTTGTCACGGATCTTTTGCAAACAACAAATTGGTTAAATTTCAACATAAAAATGAAATTGTAAAGTGTCCAAACCTCGGGCTCTCGATCTCCGTCTAGCGGTCCATCTGCCGACAAAATTCAACTCTGTATCAACAAACAAACACAAATCAAACACAACGGCGCGAGTTCAGCGCGCGCAATTTCAAATTCATTTCACGAGCCATGCAAGTTTCGGCTTTTGTCGAATCTCGGCCGAAAAGGCCTAAAAGAGGAAATTGATTCCGGTATTTCTGAGTAATTTATTAAACTTCGCATAAATTTCCCGTTTCTTTTCACAGAGTTGAGCCGTTATAAGTATCAATAAATAACCGGCACGATTTCTTAATTTAATCATGAAAATCGCTGAAAAAAGTTGAATTTTTAAAATCCCGTCACAGCAACGACGATGAACAACGACGGCGACGACAATGCGGATCGTCCGAACACTGCCGGCACGATCGCCGCTGCGCCCGCGCCAGAAGCTGAAAACGACATCACAGAAGTATTTCATCGTAAATTAATCCAAACTATCAAATAAAATAATTAAAAGTGATTTAATTTCTATATAGGAAGTAGCTTTGATCGTTAACAAGCTTCGCGAACTGTATTCGGATTTCGTAGTAGATCCGAACGAGGTTTACGCGTTGCTTGAACCAGTGAGCGCGAATGCCAACAGGACGTACATCGTGATCAATCGTATGATCGCCAAATGGCAAAAGGAACCCGAAGAAATGCCATTTAACATCCCGGGGGAACAAAAAGCGGACAAATACGACGAACTGCTCAATGACGTGGAGGTGGTTAGCAAAGTCGTTCGGAACAAAAGCAGGGAGGAGATCCTCGCGTATTTGGAGGCGTTCCACGCGAATCCGGACCGAGTACGCATCGTGATCGGCGAATTGCTCGGAATGAACGGGCCGGCGCCGTTTCCTGCGGCGAATGACGGTCGGAGCGCCGGGAATGATGGGGCGTCGACGTCGGCCGAATCGATGGCGATGGAGAAAGTGAGATCGATTTTAGAGCTTTTCCCGGACGCGGATCCCGAATATCTGCGGAATTTCGTCGAGAAATGGGCGGACAACGTGAATCACATCAACGCGACGGTCTACGGGTGGATGGACAATCGGAATTACCCGAGGTTGGCGGAAGTTCGACGAGCGGCGACAAAACGGAAAATTTTGGAAAGGTTTTCTCGTTGTTTTATGCATTCTGATATTTTTATGATACGAGAAAAGGTTTTTATTACTTTTTTTCGTTTTGCAGCGATCTCAGCGTCGAGGAGTTCTTGGAGATGTTCCCGGACCCGGATAACTATTTCAACAACAAAAACAGACCCACAAGTGTATCGTACAGACACCACGTCGATCGCTACCTCCAAAACCGGTTTAAATACGCGTTCCACGCCGATTTGTTGAAAGTGATGCACAAACACAAGTTCCACCTCACGCCGGTCGTGAAGGAGTTGAATGCCATTTGGAACGTCTCCCCAACAGACGGTGAATTAATTAATCAATTTAATAAATTAATCAATAAGTAATAAACTTAAATGCAGAACCGCTAGCCAAGAAGACGAAAAAGACCGTGAGGACAAAGAAGTTTCCGACTCAACACGTACCCATGCCGAATACGATCGACGAACTCTTCTACAAAGAGAAGTTGTTCATCCAAATGGAAGACAAAATCAAACGTAATTTACAATCATAAATCATGTAATCGTGTAATTATAATAATTCCGTTTCTAGGACACAAAAAAGAGAAGGAATTGCAGCGTCTGACTAAAATCGAAGTGGCGAAGGCAAACGACGAACTGATGGAGTGCAGTTTGTGCTTCGACGACGAAGTTCTCTTGAAGGACATGCTGCAGTGCACGGACGGACACCTCTTCTGCAGGACGTGCGTACGGCGTCAGGCAGAGATGCACATCGGCCTGGGCAAGTACGAGATCCCGTGCCTCGACCCGTACTGCGAGAGCGCCTTCCCGCCCGTCGTGCTGCAGGACGTTTTGCCGCCCAACGTTTTCTCTAACGTCGTCCGCAAGTTGCAGGAGGAGGAGATTCGGCGCGCAGACATCCCGGATCTCGAGTCGTGTCCCCACTGCTCGTTCTCCGCCATCATTTCGGACGCGAATCTCAAGATCTTTCGCTGCCTGAACCCCGACTGTCTCAAAGTGACGTGCAGGTAATGTAAAAAGAAACAAAAGAAAAGAAAATGCTAATTTCTAATTGTTCATTTTGTAAATGAAGATCGTGCAAGCAGCCGAACCACCTCCCGCTGGGCTGCGACGAGCAGAAATCCGAAGTGCAGTTCCGCACGTACGTCGAGGACCACATGACCGAAGCGTTGGTGCGCACGTGTCCGAAGTGCAAGCGGCGCATCATCAAAGAGTACGGCTGCAACTTGATGACGTGCACGTGCGGCCAACAGTTCTGCTACGTGTGTCGCAAGACCATCTGGGGCTCCATTCATTTCGGGAACGGAAGGTGAGTTAATGAGTGACAAAAGTTAATCAATTTCATTTAAACTCACTCGTCAGGTGTCCTCAATTCTCCAACGACGATGAACTGCATCGGCTTGAGGTGCAGGAGGGCGCCAAGAAGGCGAAGCGAGACTACCTAGAGACGCACCCGGAAGCGCGGGCGTCGGAGTTAAGGCTCGACCCGGCCCAAACGCCGTTCGCAGCCGTGCAGAGGCAGCAGCAGCTGTACGCGTTTGGCGCCATGCCCAGGCTCAACGAGCAAGGACAGATCGTCTTCCCCAACCAACAGCAGCGTGCGCAGGGTGCCCTGCCATTCAACTTGCCTTGGCCCTTTAATTTTTGGCGACCTGCGCCGAGGCCCCCGCCGGTGGTACCTGCACCGAGGCCCCCGCCGGTGGTACCTGCACCGAGGCCCCCGCCGGTGGCACCTGCGCCGAGGCCCCCGCCGGTGGTACCTGCGCCGAGGCCCCCGCCGGTGGCACCTGCGCCGAGGCCCCCGCCGGTAGAACCTGCGCCAGACCCGTTTCTTTTTGGACAACCTGCGCCAAACCCCGATCCTCTTGTACAACCTGCGCCGAGGCCACGTCGTCGTCGTGCTCGTCGTTATCAATTTTCCTCTTTGCCATCAAAGGACGTCGCGGAGGGAAATTGAACAAAAAGCAATAATTAATTATTCTTCTTTGAAATTCATTGGTCTTCGTGTATACTTATACAAGTATAGATATAAAGAAAATCATTTTCTTATTACGTTTTTATTTGTTTTTCTAGCTTTATAAAATTTACAAACAAACTTGCAATACAAATACAAATACAAATACTAAATACCTCTTGCCCCTGACAACAGCGCTCTTGTGCTCTACCTTTAAACGTTAGGTTAAGGGCACGTTAGGTTAAGGGCACATTGTTAAACAACTAGAAAACATCAAATATAAATAAAATTCGACTGACAAAAAAATGAAGAATTGACAAATCCAATCACCAATTCAATCGGCTCGCAAATTCAAAACAATGACCCGCATGAGGAAATAACAATATACGGTAACTAACACTCGCATCCCCCATCTGGTGTCAAAATACACCAAATGGTGTCAAAATGGGGCTACAGACTGTTCTAGGCCATGACGTTTCAAAAATTTAGAAATTTTGAAATTTTTGAAATTTTTGAAATTTTTAAATTTTGAAATTTTGAAATTTTTAAAATGATGATAATAATAATAATAATAATGATGAAAATCATAACAATAATTTTGCAACGAAAATAATAACAAAGGATGAGAACGATATTTTGTTTTGTTTAAAACAAAACACAACAACAACGATCATCTCAAAACTTTTGGCTTACATTCCAAAATCTAGGCCTGAAAGCCTATTTCGTCTTCTTCTTGCAACAAGAAGAAGACGAAGAAGAAGAAGACATTGCAACCACATTGCAACCACATTTCACAAGTATTTCGCCGTAAATTAGTCCCAACTATCAAACAAAATAATTAAAATGGATTTAATTTGTATGTAGGAACTGACTAATATCTTTAACTTGCTTCGAGTGCTCCGAACGAAGTTTACAAGATGATTGGAACCGTGAGAGCGAATCCCAACCGAAGAAACATCGTCATGGATCGTTTGATCGCAGAACGGCTAACTGAATCCGAAAAAGCGCCGTTGTCCACCCCGAAAGATAAGAAAACGCACCGAACAAGTTCAACGAATTGATCAACGAATCGTTGATCAATTCGGTGGTGAGCAGATTCGTTCCGAGCGAGAGCCGGAAGAAAATCCTCGCGTATCTGGAAGCGTTTCACGAGAATCCCAACCGAGTACGCATTGTGATCGGCGAGTTCCTCGGAATGAACGGAATGGCGCCTTTTCCCGTGACGAATAAAGCGACGAAAGCCGGGAATAATGGGCCGGAAACCATCGCTTAATTCCACTTCGACGGAAAAGAATAACAATGTTTCGGCGATAATGGAGATAGAAGGTCAACTCGATTTTGGAGCTCTTTCCGGACGCTCATCCCGAATACCTGCGCACTTTTCTGGAGAGATGGAAGAACGATGTGAATTACATAAACGCGACGGTTAACGGGTGGTTGGAAAACCGTTCGTATCCCAGGTTGGCCGAAGCTCAAAAAGCGACGGTCAAGCGGAAATTTGTCGAAAGGTTTTCTACTTATTTTGTCTATTCTGTTTCGTTTTTAAAGTGTTTCCACGAACAAACCGTTTTTAATGTTTTTATTTCATGATTTGTCGTTGTTTGTATTGATTTTTGTCATCATTTTGCACTGAATTTCTTTTGCAGCAAGTTCAGCGTTGAGGAATTCCTGGAGATGTTCCCAGACCCGGAGAACTTCTTCAAAAACAACGACCGAGTCGTGAGTGCATCGTACCGGTTGCAAGTTGAATGCTACGTCAGTAACCAGTTCTGATACGCGTACAAAAACGATTTGACGCAAGTGATGGAGAAACACCGTTTCCACCTCACGCCCATCATGAGAGAGATGAATGCGCTCTGGAACGTTTCGCCCACTGACGGTGAATTGATCAGACGAAAGTAACAAATTGTGACTGTCTGAATACGCCTAATACTAAAAACCACATAAAATGAATAAAATAAACCAAATAACGATAAAACCTTTCTATGAATTTCTCTTTAGCTTTGGCCAACTTTGGATACGAGTTATTCTCCATCCATCCGTAAACCGTCGTGTTGATGTAATTTACATCGTCCGCTCATTTCTCGACGAAATTGCGCAGATATTCGGAATCCGCGTCTGGGAAAAGCTCTAAAATTGATCTGACTTTCTCTATCGCCATTGATTCGGCCGAAGTCGACTTTGCCCCATCATTCCCGGCGCTCCGACCGTCATTCGCTGCAGGAAACCGCCGGCATTTCCGTTCATTCCGAGCAATTCGGCGACCACGATGCGTCCTGGGTCGGGATTCTCGTGTAATGCCTCCAGATACGCGAGAATCTCCTCCCGGCTTTTGTTTGGAACGAAATTGCTGACCACCTCCACATCGCTGACCAATTCGTCGAACTTGTTCATTTTCCTCCGGCATGTTCATCGGCGCTGGTTCGGGTTTATTTAGCCGTTCGGCGATCAAACGATGGATGTTGCCATTTTTACGATTCAAGCAACTCGCAAATTTGATCGGATCCACTACGAAATCCGGATGCAGTTCTCGAAGCGTGTTTACGATAAAAGTTACTCTCTAGATGCAAATTAAATAATTTTAATTTGCTTTGATACTTGTGAAGTGTGGCAATAAATAATTTACGATCAAATGTCTCTAAAATGTCATTTTCTTCGCCTGCGCGCAGTCGCGCGGGGTCAACGCCAATTTTGCCGGAATGTCCGGACGATGCGTATTGTGACGTCGTCGTCGTCGCTGCTCTTACATGCACTTACACGCAAGTGAGCAAGTTCGTTCAGAACAAGAGCCGGGAGGAGATGGCAAGACACATCGGAAAGATCTTGCGCAGCATCCCGCATTTTAATATTCCTTGTGCGCTGCAGAGAAGTTTCAAGGGGACGTTTTCAATTTTTAGTTTCGCCTGATGAAAATAAGCAGAAGAATGAATTCAACTGCAATCAGCAGATTGTTTTCCGAATTAATAGAAAAGAAAATGTTGAATTTCAGGCACCTCAAAAATGAAGAAATTCTCGGCAATTCTTAAAACAATTTTGTAAATTTTATAGAGAGAGAAAAACAAATAAAACATGATAAGAAAATGATTTTCTTTTTTTTATATCTATACAAGTATACACAAAGACCAATCAATTTCAGACGTTACGGGTGGACGTTCAGACGTTACGGGTGCAGCTGGTGAAGGGAATCGCGGATGGGGTTCAGAACGATCTCGGTGACTGGTGTAGCGGTGGCCGCTTCAATGGCAGCAGCTGCGGCAGCATCACGTGGTCGGCGACGGGAATCGCGTTATTCGGAATAGAATAAATTTTTTTGGCATTTGAGTCAAATTTATTGACTGATGCCTTGCTTGGTGGTTTATTGGCAAAAGTAGCGCCGAAAATCTTAATCATGGAGTCAATATTTACGAAAATATCCTCCTCGTCGCGACGGCCATCTTGGACATCTTGTTCGGAAATCATAATCAAGGTGATTTTGATTTTGCGTTGTCCGCCAGTTGTGTCACTTGCACAACCGGCCTGGGCGGTAGCCTGGGCGGAGACCTGGGCGGAGACCTGGGCGGAGACCTGGGCGGAGACCTGGGCGGAGACATGGGCGGATTCCTCGGCGCAAGTTGTAGTTGTCGGATGATGGCGTTGGCATAGCCGTTGGCGGCGACCACCAGTCGGACTTTGGCTTGCATCTGTTGCTCCGTCAGTGGGAATTGGAGTTGGTTGAAATGCTCCAGCAGTTGGAGTGGGATTTCGTTGAGCTGCTGCAGCAGTTGGAGTTGGTCTTCATTGAGCTGCGGCAGCAGTTGGAGTTGGGCTTGCTGCAGCTGCATGCGTAGCTGGAAGAGGATTTGGCCACGCTCGTTGACCATGGGCATGCAGCCCTGCGCGTCCTGCTGCTGGGACTGCACGGCCGCGAATGGCGATTTGGTCGGGTCGTGGCGCAGCTCGACCGCCTTGGCTTCCGGGTGCGTCTCTAGATAGTCTTGCTTCGCCTTCTTGGCGCCCTGCTCCACCTCCAGCCGGTGCATTTCGGCGTCGTTCGATAATTGAGGACACCTGAAGTTGATTAATTCATCAATTTGCATTCCATTTCATCATTAACTCACCTTCCGTTGTCGAAATGCGTGTAGTCCTTGATAGCCTCGCGACACACGTAGCAGAAGATCTGGCCGCACGGGCACGTCATCTTGTTGCAGCCATATTCTTTGATGATGCGCCGCTTGCACTTCGGACACGTGCGCACCAACGCATCCGTCATCTGGTCCTCGACGTACGTGCGGAACTGCACTTCCGGTTTCTGCTCGATCTCGTCGCAGCGCAGCGGGAGGTGGTTCGGTTCTTTGCACAACCTTCATTCATAAACTAAATTAGCATTTCATTTATTCTTTTTTTCTTCTTTCGTCACCTGCACGTCACTTTAAGACATTCCGGGTTGAGGCAGCGAAAGATCTTGAGATTCGCATCCGAAATGATGGCGCTGAAGGAGCAGTGAGGACACGACTCGAGGTCCGGGATGTCGGCGCGCCGGATCTCCTCCTCCTGCATATTGCGCACGACGTTGGAGAACACGTTGGGCGCTAAAACCTTCTGCAGCACGATGGGCGGGAAGTGGCTCTCGCAGTACGGGTCAAGGCACGGGAAGTGGTAATTTCCCTGGCCGATCTGCACCTCGGCGTGACGCCGTACGCACGTCCTGCAGAACAAGTGCCCGTCCGTGCACTGCAGCATGTCCTTGATGAGCACTTCGTCCTCGAAGCAGCAACTGCACTCCATCAGTTCGCTGTTTGCCTTCGCCACTTCGATTTTACTCAGACGTTCCGCTTCCTTGTCCATCTTGTATTCTAGAAAAGGAATAACATGCAATTCCACTACACGGTTTTTGCTTTTTAAACTATACGGATGATTCTATCCTCCATCTCGATGAACAACTTCTCTTTGTAGAAGAGTTTGTCGATTTGTTGCGGCATCACTTTAAGCGGGCTCATCACCCTCTTTTTCCTCACGTTCTCCCTCTTTTTCTTGATTAACGGTTCTGTAATTAATCGAATTAATCAAGTTGATTAGTTTGTGATCCTTTGGCCACCCAAGAGTACCCAGTATCAATGGTCCCGAGGTCAGCCCTACCCTTGTAGAGTGTGGACCAGGGCTGGACTGGGAACAAATTTATTGCTGGGAAATCTGGGTGTCCGGGCCACAATTAATGAAGTCGGAACAGGCCACAGCGGGCCGCGACTGGGCTGCGACAGGCCACAGCGACCGGGAAACTCCCGGTAGCCCGCCGAGCCAGTCCAGCACTAGTGTGGACTGATCTACTGTACTGTTCACGCCGGTATCTTGATGTTAAATCGTACTGCGCATCCCATTCTGCGCAGGCGATTTTCTAATTCCAGTTGTTATTTAGCAGTATTAAGCCTAATATTAGTCCTAATAATGCTAAAATATAATAAATAAATAACAATAAACTCATCGTTGTTGTATATCCTTTGATATAACCTCATAAATGATTACTACAGCATTAAATGTGTCCATTAACTGCTATCATTTATTCACCGGGTCGCCATTATTATAACTCTCGGTTTCTCACCACCAATCACAATACAACAAACACTAGCACCAACTGGTGACAATAATATAACTAACCATTATTAGGCAAACACTACATCTGTCTTTTTTTTTTTTTAAATCAAAACTACAAGCACAATAAACTGAGAAACATAAAATCACTAATGACAGAATACACTGATTAAAGCAACAAATTCAAAACACAAGCAAAGCAAAATGCACTAAATAAAATGAACGCTAATCACAATCATAGTCCTCTAAATATGCAGGTCGTCGTCTCTCTCTCCTCGGCCTCTGATTTTCATTTGGCATCTCTGCAACTGCCTCATTCTCTGGATTGTCTCCTACCAAATTATCCGGTCCTCCATCATCACTGTAATCTTCAGATTCGACCTCCACAGAAATCTTCTTAACCTGAGCAACATTTCGTTTCACTAAAACACCATCAGTGGTTTTCAACACCAACTGCCCATTGTTATTTTGCACTACCGTCAGCGGTTCTGGTCTAAACACCGTAGCTAATTTATTAGCCTTCTTGGTTGCTTTAACTAACACCTTCTCACCTACAGTGATATCTGTTACTTCTGCTCTCCTTTTACCATCTGCATATTCCTTAGCTTTCTGCTGTTTCTCTCTTCTTTCTTGAGAAAGTTCACCACCCTTGCTTTCTGACCACTCTGGAAGCTTCGTACGCAACTGCCTTGACATCAACAATTCTGCCGGTGATTTTCCCGTCATTCTGTGTGGCGTAACACGGTACATTTTCAGGAAACTTCTCAACGCTCCTCTTAAGCCTTGCTGCTCCAAATTGGCTGCTCGAACTGCCTTCAAAAATGATCGGTTCAGGCGTTCTACCTGTCCATTTGCCTGGGGCCAGTAAGGTGTTACGTGTCTCAATTTTATCCCGCAGTCTTTCGCGTATTGTTTGTACTCTTCCGAAATAAACTGTGGTCCATTGTCGCTGGTGATGGATTCTGGGTATCCATGCGCCGCAAACACATCTTCAAACCAATCAACAATTTTACTTGCCGTAGTAGATGTCATCACCTTTGCTTCTGGCCATTTGGTGTAATAATCTACCAACACTACAACGCCGCTTCCATCTGGAAATGGTCCACAAATATCTACTGCTAAGTGTGTCCATGGTTTCGTAGCCCAGTCCGTCATCCTCATTGGTTGAACACGTTCTGGTTGCGCTTGCGCTTGACATGGGATGCATGCTCGAATCATGTCCTCTACTTGTGTGTCCATACCTGGCCACCAAACCTTTCCTCTCAGCAATGCTTTGGTTCGCACTATTCCTTGATGACTTTCATGCACAATAGCCAAAATCTTCTTACGCAGTTCTAATGGGACCACGATACGGTTCTCTCGCAAAACCACACCACCAACGCTGGTCAGTTCCATTTTTATCTGCTTGAAATCTTTTTGCGCATTGTTCCAACTTCCAGATTGAATCGCTGTTATTACTTGTTGTAGCTCAGCATCATTTCCAGTTGCTTGGATAATTTCTTCAATCGTCACCGCTTTTGGAATTGCATGTCGCACCATAAAATTGACATAATGTTCCGTCAATTTCTCAATCGATCTTTCAGGTTTTCCTTCAGTCTTTAAAAGCCTAGACAGAGGATCCGCAATATTTGTCAGTCCGCTCTCATATTTAATGGCAAACTTATATTGTTGCAGTCGCAATAACCATCGCTCAATTCTCGCTGAAGCTCTTGAGGTTGCTGAATAAATGACTTCTAACGGTTTATGATCTGTAACCACCGTAAATTGTCTCCCAAACAAATACATGTGAAACTTCTCACAACCCCAAATAACTGCCAAAGCTTCCTTTTCTGTCTGTGAGTATCTTCTTTCCGTCTCACTCAACGCTTTGCTGGCAAACGCAATAATCGCAAGTCCTCCTTCCTTTTTTCGCTGCGTCAACACTGCTCCAAGGCCATTTGGTCCTGCATCCACGACTAGGAAGGTTTCCAAATCCTTCTTGAAATAATTCAGCATTGTCGCCTCAGCCACGGCCTGTTTAAGTCGCTGGAATGCTTCCTTTTGCTCTTGATCCCAATTCCAGACTGCATTTTTGCGTGTCAACCGTCTCATCGGCTCAACCATGTTGGCTAAATGTGGCAAAAATTTTTCACACGCATTTGCCAAACTCAAAACTCCTCGCAATTCATGCACATCTTCCGGATCTCGCAATTCTTTCATTTTTCGAATTTTCTCTTCACCTAATGCCACGCCTTTTGATGTGACCAAATAACCCAGAAATGCCAATTTTTCTAGTCCAAATTTACACTTCTTCCGGTTCAGTGTCAATCCATTTTCTTTCAATGTCGCTAACACTTTGTCCAAATTGTTGTGATGATCCATAACTGATGAACCCACTACCGTCACATTATCGGCATAGTTCTTAACACCTTTGCAATTCCGCAAGACTCTCTGGATGATGGCTTGAAAAATTTCCGCCGATACGGAAATCCCGTAAATTAAACGCGTAAATCTGTACGTGCCCGACTCCGTCGTAAATCCAGTCAAATTCCTGCTCTGTTCATCCAATTCGATTTGTTCGAAAGCTTCGTTAAAATCCAATTCTGAAGCCATTGCAAAGTCTGCCATCTCTTGAATCATGTCATCTATCAATGGAATTACACATTTTGGCTTCTTTATTACTTCGTTAAGCGCCATTGCCGCTAAACACAGTCTTATTGAACCGTCTTTCTTTATAACCGGTCGCAACGGGTTCACCACCAGCTTCGGGTCCATTGGATTTGGTACCTCTTCTATTACTCCCAAAACACGTAATCGTTCAATTTCCTGTTCAACTGGACCTCTCAAATGGTATGGCAATCTTCGCACATGCTGGGCAGGCACTTGCTTTCCTTCTATTACTTCAATAGATGCTTGGTATCCTTTTAGTTTTCCCAAACCTTTGAAAACAGAATTATGCTTGCTCACAATGCAATCCAATTGATTGGAAACCATATTGACCATTTGTGGAAATATGACTGCTCCAATTTCCTCTGCTGTCTGGCTGCCTAGTAGACACGGATAGTCTTTATCGGTTATTACAAAAATAGTCTTTGTTTTTCGTTCTCCAAATTTAATCGACACTTCACTCTGTCCAAGTAATGTCAATGGCCTATCTTGTCCATATGCAAACACTCTTGCCTTTGTCGGGTTTAATTGTTGTCCATTTTTCTTAATTTTATTCCAAAGTGTTGGAGATAAAATATTAACTGATGATCCAGTGTCAATAAATAACATGGCTTCTGTTCCATTCAAACACACTGACACCTCTCTTCGCTTTTTGTTATCATTACTCAGCGAAAATAACCATTCATCATCAGACTCCTCCTTTGCGGTGTGTGCCATAAAATTGGTTTCTTGCTTTTGTGGCTTTTTATCATGCCCACCTTCCTTGTTGTTGTTGTGAGTGCTGCCATCTATCTTTGATTTACAACACTTCGCATAATGTCCAATTTTTGCACATTTGTTGCATTTTGCATTTTTAGCTACTCTGCAAAACTGTCCAGTATGTCCATTTCTACCACACCGTGTACACTGTCGCCCTGATTCCGCAGTGGCGCCCTCTTGTGGTCTCGAATCGAACTTATTTTTATTTTTGTCTTTCCATTTCTGCAGGTTCTTCTTCATAAAATGCACTTTTTCGGTGTTTTCGGGTTGACTTTCACTGTTCATTGCACTGGCCTGTCGTTCTACAGCTTCAAGTGCTCGAGCTATTGTCAATAAACCATCCAATTTTAAATTTTCCTCACGCAAAAGTCGTTTTCTGAGCCGGTTTTCTGCACATTTTTCAATAAACTGGTCTCTGATGTGGTCATCTCCATCTGCGCCATATTCACAGTGTTTAATTAATGTCCTCAGTCGTGACACATATGTATCTGCTGACTCTCCTTGTTGTTGTGTGGCCACATGGAAAACATGACGCTCATAAGCCACATTTCGTTTTGGTTTAAAATATGTATCAAATGCATCAATCACCTGCTGAAATGTCATTTTTTCTCCTTGTGCAACCACAATAGTGAATGTTTCAAACAGTTCTTGCATTTCTGCTCCTCCAGTGTGAAGTAATAATGCTGGTTTGGACTCAGTTTTGGCACCCATGGCATCAGCGTAATGTTGAAATGCACGCTTGTATTTTTCCCATCTCTCACTCACATTGGGGCCATCAATTGGAAATTTGTCCAGTGGAGTTATGTAATTTGCCATCCTCGTCGCCAATGTTGTATATCCTTTGATATAACCTCATAAATGATTACTACAGCATTAAATGTGTCCATTAACTGCTATCATTTATTCACCGGGTCGCCATTATTATAACTCTCGGTTTCTCACCACCAATCACAATACAACAAACACTAGCACCAACTGGTGACAATAATATAACTAACCATTATTAGGCAAACACTACAATCGTTAAAAGTAATTTACACTGTATGACCAAAATATCGGCCAGTTAGACTGGGGATCTCCATTCTCCAACCATTAGACAACGAATTAAAGGACACCAAACCCAACAATCTCGAGTTTCTTGTCTTTATTTACGTGAGGATGCGTCCCACCCCAGGGTACCTTGACTCTAGGTTACCCTGGATAAGATCAGACAATGACAATTTGTTATTTTCGTTTGATGAATTCACCGTCAGTGGGGGAAACGTTCCAGAGCGCATTCATCTCTTTCATGATGGGCGCGAGGTGGAAACGGTGTTTCTCCATCACTTGCGTCAAGTCGTTTTTGTACGCGTATCGGAACTGGTTACTGACGTAGCATTCAACGTGCAACCTGTACGACGCACTCACGACTCGGCCGTTGTTTTTGAAGTAGTTCTCCGGGTCTGGGAACATCTTCAGGAATTCCTCAACGCTGAACTTGCTGCAACTTGATGACAAAAATCAATACAAACAACGACAAATCATGAAATAAAAACATTGAAAACGGTTTGTTTATAGAAACGCCATAAAAACGAAATAAAATAGGCAAAATAAGTAGAAAACCTTTCGACAAATTTCCGCTTGACCGCCGCCTTTGGAGCTTTGGCCAACCTGGGATATGAGCGATTTTCCAACCACCCGTTAACCCTAGCGTTGATGTAATTCACATCGTTCTTCCATTTCTCTATAAACGTTCGCAGGTATTCCGGATTAGCGTCCGGAAAGAGCTCCAAAACCGAGTTCAGTTTCTCCATCGTAGCCGACACATTGTAATTCTTTTCTTTCGAAGAGGACGCGATCGCTTCCCGCCCGTTATTCCCGGCATTCGGGGCTGCATTCGTCACTGGAAACGGCGCCATCTCCTTCATATCGAGCAACTCGCCGATGACTAAGCGCACCCGGTTTGGATTCTCGTGATGCGCTTCCAGATACGCGAGGATTTCCTCCCGGCTCTTGTTCGGGACGAATCTGCTCACCACCTCAACATCGTTGATCAATTCGTTCAACTTGTTCGGTTGATTTTCTTCCGGGATGTGCAACTGCGCTTTTTCGGGTTGCTTTGATCGTTCGGCGATCAAACGATCAATGACGATGTTTCTTCTGTTGGGATTCGCACTCAAGGTTTCAATCAACTGGCAAACTTCGTTCTGATCTACCAAGAAATCCAGGTGGAGCACTCGAAGCGCGGTAACGATATTAGTCACTTCCTACGTACAAATTAAATCCATTTTAATTGATAGTTGGGATTAATTTAGGACGAAATACTTCTGTGATGTCGTTTCCATCAACGGCGTGCTTCGGCGCGGGCGTCACAGCAATCTTACCGGGAACGTACGGACGATTCGCAATGTCGTCGTCGTCTTCGTCGCTGCTCTGGCGGGATTTAAAAGATGTAACTTTTTTCATCGCTTTTCATTCTTAAATTAAGAAATCAGTGTGCTTTTTTATTGATATTCTTAACTGTTCCACTCTGTGAAAAGAAACGGGAAGTTAGAACGAGTTTTGTACGAATTCTTCGAATGTTCACCTGGAAATTTGATGCGATCAAGTTCGAGCCGTCAATTAAAACAGAGTGGTAGAAAAGTGAACCACTGGCCAAACATTTGTTGCAAGAAGAACACGAAATAGATATTCAGGCCTAGATTTGGAAATGTAAGCAAAAAGTTGTGAGATGACTGTTGTTTCATTTGTTTTGTTTTAAACAAAACAAAATATCGTTCTCATCCTTTTTATTATTTTATTTGCAAAATTATTGTTATTGTTTTCATTAGTATTATTATTATTATTATTATTCGTGGAACGATTTCACGGGTTGAGGTTGCCAGGCGACTCCAGCTTAGCAGCTCAACATTATTTTATTTAAGTATTGTTGTAGCATTAAAAAAATGTATGTAACTTGCCGACCTTATAGAAAGTTCACCCCAACACATGGAGCACTCAAAGCCCCATTGTCAAGGCTGCACTGCATTGCACAATAATATGATTGGATACTAACTTCAGCTGATTCACTTTGCCGCAACTTTCTGTTCAAAGAATCATGTGTAGTTGTATAGATATAAAGAAATTCATTTTCTCATTATGTTTTTATTTGTTTTTCTATATCTTTATAAAATGTACAAAATTGTTTCAAGCACTGCAAACATTTCCTTCATTTTTGAGGTGCCTGAAATTCAACTCAACGGAGGACAATCTTTCGTACGCCAGGGATGTTTGAAATGGCGGTCGGGGTGGCGAACCAAGTGTGCCGCCGATGATTGTGCCACGCTCCGACGTTAAGGCACGTTAGGTTATGTTACGAGGAAATAACAATACCGGTATTACTAACACTCCCATCCCCCATCTGGTGTCAAAATATACCAACTGGCGTTAAAATGGGACTACAGACCGTTCTGGGCCATGAAGTTTCAAAAATTTTGAAAATTTTGAAATTTTGAACATTTTGAAATTTTGAAATTTTGAACATTTTGAAATTTTGAAAATAATAATAATAATAATAATGAAAATCATAACAATAATTTCGCGACGAAAATAATAATAAAGGATGAGAACGATATTTTGTATTGTTTAAAACAAAACACAACCACAACGATCATCTCAAAACTTTTGGCTTCCGTTCCAAAATCTAGGCCTGAAAGCTTATTTCGTCTTCTTCTTGCAACCAGAAGAAGACGAAGAAGAAGAAGACATTGCGACCACATTGCAACCACATTACACAAGTATTTCGTCGTAAATTAGTCCCAACTATCAAACAAAATAATTAAAATGGATTTAATTTGTACGTAGGAACTGACTAATATCGTTAACTCGCTTCGAGTGCTCCGAACGAAGTTTACAAGATGATTGGAACCGTGAGAGCGAATCCCAACCGAAGAAACATCGTCATGGATCGCTTGATCGCAGAACGGCTAACTGAATCCGAAAAAGCGCCGTTGTCCACCCCGAAAGATCAGAAAACGCACCGAACAAGTTCAACGAATTGATCAACGAATCGTTAATCAATTCGGTGGTGAGCAGATTCGTTCCGAACGAGAGCCGGGAGGAAATCCTCGCGTATCTGGAAGCGTTTCACGAGAATCCCAACCGAGTACGCATCGTGATCGGCGAGTTGCTCGGAATGAACGGAATGGCGCCTTTTCCCGTGACGAATAAAGCGACGAATGCCGGGAATAATGGGCCGGAAACCATCGCTTCTACTTCGACGGAAAAGAATAACAATGTTTCGGCGACGATGGAGAAGGTCAAGTCGATTTTGGAGCTCTTTCCGGACGCTGATCCCGAATACCTGCGCACTTTTGTGGAGAGATGGAAGGACGATGTGAATTACATAAAGCCACGGTTTACGACTGGTTGGAAAACCGTTCGTATCCCAGGTTGGCCGAAGCTCAAAAGGCGGCTGTCAAGCGGAAATTTGTCGAAAGGTTTTCTACTTATTTTGTCTATTTTATTTAGTTTTTATAGCGTTTCTATAAACAAACCGTTTTTAATGTTTTTATTTCATGATTTGTCGTTATTTGTATTGATTTTTGTCACCATTTTGCACCGAATTTGTTTTGCAGCAAGTTCAGCGTTGAGGAATGTTCCCGGACCCGGAGAACTACATTTGATTCGGGATTTCAGATCAAGTTCTAGGCTGAGTGTAGAAAATATCGGGTGTTGTTAGGCGATTACGCCCTCGCTGTTCTTTTTGTTTCCAGGCCTAACTACACACGTAAGTATTATTCTTCTTCTTTAGTCGTAAACAAAAAATAAGTGCTGCAAAATTGCTCAACTTACATCGTAGTGCCGTCGATTTAACTCTAATAATAATAATAATAACCGAAAATATCGTTCAAAACTTCTTTTAAACGGGTTTAAACGACCGTTTATGCGTTAGTGAATACGCCTAACACTAAAAACCACACAAAATGAATAAAATCAACCAAATAACTATAAAACCTTTCTATAAATTTCTCTTTAGCTTTGGCCAACTTTGGATACGAGTTATTCTCCATCCAGCCGTAAACCGTCGTGTTGATGTAATTCACATCGTCCGCCCATTTCTCGACGAAATTGCGCAGATATTCGGGATCTGCGTGCGGGAAGAGCTCCAAAATGGATTTGACTTTCTCCATCGCCATCGATTCGGCCCAAGTCGACTTTGCCCCATCATTCCCGGCGCTCCGACCGTCATTCGCCGCAGGAAACGGCGCCGGCCCATTCATTCCGAGCAACTCGCTAACCACGATGCGAACTCGGTCTGGATTCTCGTGATGCGCCTCCAAATACGCGAGAATCTCCTCCCGGCTTTTGTTCGGAACGAAATTGCTGACCACCTCCACATCGCTGACCAATTCGTCGAACTTGTCTGTTTTCCTCCGGCATGTTCATCGGCGCTTGTTTGGGTTTTTTTAGCCGTTCGGCAATCAAACGATGAATGTTGGCATTTTTACGATTCAAGCAACGCGCGAATTTGATTCGGATCTACTACGAAATCCGGATGCAGTTCTCGAAACGTGTTTACGATAAAAGTTACTTTCTACATGCAAATTAAATAATTTTCATTTGCTTTGATACTTGTGAAGTGTGGCAATAAATAGTTTACGATCAAATGTCTCTAAAATGTCATTTTCTTCGCCAATTTTGCCGGAATGCCCGGACGATGCGGGAGGAGATGGCAAGACACATCAGTAGGATCTTGCGCAGCATCCCGCATTTTAATATTCCTTGTGCGCTGCAGAGAAGTTTCAAGGGAACGTTTTCAATTTTTAATTTAAAATAATTTGAGTTTCGTCTGATCAAAATAAGCGGAAGAATGAATTCAACTGCAATCAGCAGATTGTCCTTCGAATTGATAGAAAAGAAAACGTTGAATTTCAGGCACCTCAAAAACGAAGGAATTAATTCTCGACAATTCTTGAAACAATTTTGTAAATTTTATAAAGAGAGAAAAACAAATAAAACATGATAAGAAAATGATTTTCTCTATATTTATACAAGTGTGACCTTTGGTCACCCTGGTCGTCGGGTTCATGTCACCCCTTCGTCGCCACTCTGGCGCCTCGCCTTCCGGGTGGCACACTTGCCGGTCACTTACCAGTTGGGCCAAAACTTCATCCTCCACTCTTCTAAACAGAGTAGATTTATTTGTCAGTAACCTGACCAACTGTCACTAGAGGGAAAAAGATGGAAGCTACATGCTGCTTTATACATTGTATTGTTGGCAATACAATGTACTAATTCAATGCAATAAAGCCTGCATAAATTCCTTGTGGTGTTAATACACCACACCTGGAAACAAAAAGATCAGCGAGGGCGTAATCGCCTAACAACACTCGATATTTTCCTAGAACTTGATCTGAAATCCCGGATCAAGTTTGGAAGTTTAAACAATCGCTTACTTAACAAATAAATCGAGTCATACCGAAAGCGAGGTCACGGGACACCCATTGCGGATTTGACGGTCATAGGTACGCTTTTAGTTTGCATTACACAAATTTTCCCATTTTTGACCCACAAATTAAATTTTTATCCACACAATGGAATTTTTAGACCCAAAATAGTAATAAGGGAAAAGTGCAGCCCGCAAAAACTTAAATTATCTTTAGTAATACCTTGGACAAATAGAGAAGGACTAGTCACTCCTATTGTCCAGGCTGAAGGGCACGTTTCCGGAAATGGTTACCCTTAAACTCTACCTAGTGGTGGAATTCACAACTATTCAGACAAACAATCAACGTGATACGCGTGAATTGTAGCATTAGCTGGAGGCAATTGAAGCGTGGACTAATAGCGATTGAAGTAATAAGTAAAATTTTTGTTTAATTACTTTGATATGTTTGATTATTTGTTCTGTTAACACCGTGTTCGGATTCCAACAATCCGCGACCGTCGCGGCCGTCATTCGAATTGTAGAGCAAATTTCACTTGAGATTTGAGTTTTTGTTACTCAGCATCCACTTCAAACGGCGGGAAAGAGCGTGATCAAATTATGTTGGTTTTTCGTCGCATCGGACAACTTGCTTAAAAGCTCATCATCGACAAAACGACCTGGTCGACAAGACGGCGTCTTGTCGACGCCGACAAACTATTAATTTTAATGTTTTTTTAAAAAAAATTTTTCCAATATTTCTTTTAATTTATTTTCCAAAACGCGTGGTGTCGTCAGCGGACCTCACTGCCGACCACTGCGCGTCTGCAAGTCGCCCCTGCAACCGCGTGCAATTTGCTCGTACGACCGCGTGCACGTCGCTCCTGCAACCGCGTGCATATCGCTCGTACGACCGCGGGCACGTCGCTCGTGCGACCGCGTGCACGCCACTCGTGCGACCGCGTGCACGCCACTCGTGCGACCACGTGCAGATTGCGCAGTAGTCGGCGGTGAAGTTGTCAAATAATTTCGAAAATGATGACACATGTCATGTATAGACCCGTCTGTCGCAAGCCTGTCCGCCCACCCGAACGCCCGCCCGTCCGTCCGAACGCCCGCCCGTCCATCCGTACGCCAGTCCGCTCGAAAGCCCGTCTGCCCCAACGACCGGGGAAGGGCCAATAGCGGGCGATTGCTGACACTTCCGCCGTGTTTTGCCACCCGTCTGCCACCCGAACACCGAACAAATTAACGGGCGAGCGGACGGGAGTTCTGGCAGGGCGGGCGTTTTACCATGTGCCAGTTCGAATCGTAACGTCACAACGACATTACGATTTTAGACATCTTATTATCGATTTTTCTTTATTTTAGCCGTCTTGTGATGGATTTTTTTGTAGTTTTAGACATCCAAACTGATGAAATTTGTAATAACTTATTCAAAGCAACATCTAAAATGATGAAAAATGCACCTAAATATGTTTAAAATGGTGAACATTCCATCAAAAGGGGTCTAAAATGATGGAAAATTAATCAAAAACATCCAAAATTATTTTAAAGTATTTTCAAAAAGCAATTAAAATACGCAAAGCATCGATAAATACATAAAATGCATGCATACTGCTTGTTTGTTTGTCTGAATAGTGCGAAATATTTCCACCAGGTGGCGAGTTGTCTATGACGGTGTTTGAAACAACAAAATGGCGGAGTGACTAGTCCTTCTCTATTTGTCCAAGGTAATACCTAGGACTAGGACGATTACCTACAAGACTTCACATCCGTAGAAATGCGAAGAAGGAGCCATCTGTCGTTGCATTGTTAAAACTTTTTGCGGGCAAATGGCGGACAATTGACATCCCACATTTACATTTTTGGAGGATGTTATACAGGGGCGGATCTAGCTTTTCAGGGGCCCGGGGCTTGAGGTTTTTTCGGGGCCCCTTTATCGAAATTTTTAATAGCAACCTTTCATCTTTTTTGTTTTTTAGCAACCTTTTTTTTTTTTTTTTTTTTTAGTACATGGCCCTGCGTCTTGGGGGCCCCCTAAAATTTGGGGGCCCGGGGCTCAAGCCCCATTAGCCCCTATGTAGATCCGCCCCTGATGTTATAACATAGTTCAATTTTATTTAACGTTTGATTTAAAAATAATATCTAAAAATGTAATAAATAATTTTCAGACATTATTTTTAACTTAAACATAAAATATAAATGTCCTCTAAAAATGTAAATGCTGAATGTCATGTCAGTTGTCCGCCATTTGCTTGCAAAATAATGTCATTTTGTGCCGTTTCCGCCGGATGGCGCCACGATCACAAGACAGAATCGCTTTACAATGCTATATGTGAAGTCCTGTAGTTGATCGTCCTAAGTAATACTAATTGTTTACACTCAATTTAAATGTAAACAATATAAAAATCAAATTTTTAACTTTAGACTGGAAAATAGGAGAAAACACGTACAAGTACGCGGTACTTCCGCAGGTTAGGGAAAGTACCGCGGTCCCCGTACACAGCTTTCACAAAAGTATCGCGGTACAGGCTGCTGTGCAGTACCGGTATCGGCGTTACGATACTTCCGGTACAGTATCGTGTTACGTGATGGCACAGCATTTGTTTCCTTATTGCACAAATTTTGCAATCAGGAAAAGTAGAGGGAAAAGGCGACAATTTTTATGACCGGGATTGTACATTCCAAGGTTTAATTATTTAATAGAGTGAATGTTTAGAATATTCCTGAAATGCTGTCAAATTTTACTCTAATAAATTTGACAAACAAAGATCTATTTGAACAAAATAAATTCAATTAATTTCCTCCGCGATATTGTCACAATCAGCTTTAAATAGCGAACAGAATGAGTGAAATGCAAACCATATCTCAACTATTCTACTAAAATGAAGCTAGTTATTTTATTACTTTTAGCATTTGTTGTTGTCGTCACTGCACAACCGCTACCAACTCCCGATCGAGTAATTTTCAATGATGACGAAGTAGTCGACGTCGTAATAAATCAGGGTGAAAACCCTATCTTGATAAGAACATACCACTAAAGGTGAGTTTAATTAAAACAGCCATTATTACATAAAGCATTTTGATTAATCATAAACGTTTCTTTGTTTTTCTTTAGCGCCTGTTTGCAGCAGGCTAAATTCTGTTTATTCGATTTGCAATCAACAATTTGTGTTCACTTGATTTGAAATAAACAATTCTGTGCATTTGATAAAATACCATTTTTTTCCTATAAAATAAAAAAAATAAAACAGAATACAATAAAAACAAGAATAATTTTAAAAAAATCAACTTGAGTTTGTCTTTCAATAGTTGAAAAATAATTTTAAACACATTCTGCTGCGATCCGGCATTCTCTCTATATAAACTATCGCAATCTAGAGCGGTCACATCCTGCTAACAAGATCAATTCTTTCTCCAACATGTTTCAACCGTTGAAAAGAAATATCTAGCAATCATTTCGTTCCTTGTAATTCTGTCGTGCATGGATAAGTTACATTTTGCACAAAAATAATTAATTTATTAGTCGGCATTGACATCACACCACACATACGAAAGAGGCAAATTGAACTGCGAAAACGGAGGGACAGTACATAGGTGTGATGAAAAGACCAATATCTGCAGATGCTTCTAGCTAATGAGGAAAGGGCCAACAAAAGTGTCCAAACCTCGGGCTCTGCCACATGATCAAACCCGAGACGAACTGGGCACAAGCAGAAAAATAAACATTTTAGCAATATTACAAATAAACAATGTAAACATATGTTAAATAAAACAAAATTGATTTTAAAATGGATCTGTGTTTCACGGAGTTCGAGAAAGCCGTTTGGTTTTTATTTTCGACTGGAAATATGTAGGCGCATATCGTTTTTGTTGGTCGAATGATTGCGACCGATCGATCTCCGTCTAGCGGTCCAACTTTGTATCAACAAACAAACACAAATCAAACACAGCGGCGCGAGTTCAGCGCGCGCAATTTCAAGTTCATCACATCGAACATGCAAGTTTCGGCTTTTGTCGTCGAATCTCGGCTGAGGAAATTGATTCAGGTATTTCTGAGGAATATATTAAACTTCGGAGCCGTTAGGAATATCAATAAATAACCGCCATGATTTCTTAATTTAATCATAAAAATCGATGAAAAAAGTTGAATTTTTAAAATCCCGTCTCAGCAACGACGATGAACAACGACGGCGACGACAATGCGGATTGTCCGTCCACTCCCGGCACGATCGCCGTTGCGCCCGTGTCAGAAGCTGAAAACGACATCACAGAAGTATTTGATCATAAATTAATCCAAACTATCAAATAAAATAATTAAAAGGGATTTAATTTAAATATACCGGTAGGAAGTAGCTTTGATCGAAAACAAGCTTCGCGAACTCTATTCGGATTTCGTAGTAGATCCGAACGAGGTTTACGCGTTGCTGGAACCAGTGAGCGCGAATGCCAACAGGACGGACATCGTGATCGATCGGATGATCGCCAAATGGCAAAAGGAACCCGAAGAAGAACCACTGAACATTCCGGGGGAACAAAAAGCGGACAAATACGACGAACTGCTGAAGGATGTGGAGGTGGTTAGCAAAGTCGTGCGGAACAAGAGCCGGGAGGAGATCCTCGCGTATTTGGAGGCGTTCCACGCGAATCCGGACCGAGTACGCATCGTGATCGGCGAGTTGCTCGGAATGAACGGGCCGGCGCCGTTTCCTGCGGCAAATGACGGTCGGAGCGCCGGGAATGATGGGGCGTCGACTTCGGCCGAATCGATGGCGATGGAGAAAGTGAAATCGATTTTAGAGGTCTTCCCGGACGCGGATCCCGAATATCTGCGGAAATTCGTCGAGAAATGGGCGGACAATGTGAATCACATCAACGCGACGGTCTACGGGTGGATGGACAATCGGAATTATCCGAGGTTGGCGGAAGTTCGACGAGCGGCGACTAAACGCAAAATTGTGGAAAGGTTTTCTTGTTGTTTTATTTATTCGAATATTTTTATAATATGTTTTTCTTAATTTTTTTTCCGATTTGTTCCCGGACCCGGATAACTATTTCCAAAACGAAGACAGACCCACGAGTGTATCGTACAGACACCACGTCGATCGCTTCCTCCAAAACCGGTTTAAATACGCGTTCCACGCCGATTTGTTGAAAGTGATGCACAGACACAAGTTTCACCTCACGCCGGTCGTGAAGGAGTTGAATGCCATTTGGAACGTCTCCCCAACAGACGGTAAATTAATTAATCGATTTAATAAATCAATAAGTAATAAACTTAATTGATTGATTCGATGAATGCAGAACCGCTAGCCAAGAAGACGAAAAAGACCGTGAGGACAAAGAAGTTTCCGACTCAACGCGTTCCCATGCCGAAAACGATCGACGAACTCTTCTACAAAGAAAAGTTGTTCATCGAAATGGAAGACAGAATCAAACGTAATTTAAAATTATAAATCATGTCATGTAATTACGTGTGATTCAATTTCTAGAATACAAAAAAGACATGGAAGAGCAGCGCCTGACTAAAGTCGAAGTTGCGAAGGCAAACGACGAACTGATGGAGTGCAGTTTGTGCTTCGACGACGAAGTGCTCTTGGAGGACATGCTGCAGTGCACGGACGGGCACCTGTTCTGCAGTATGTGCGTACGGCGTCAGGCAGAGATGCACATCGGCCTGGGCAAGTACGAGTTCCCGTGCCTCGACCCGTACTGCAAGAGCGCCTTCCCTCTCGTCGTCTTGCAGGACGTTTTGCCGCCCAACGTGTTCTCCAACGTCGTGCGCAAGATCCAAGAGGAGGAGATCCGGCGCGCCGACATTCCGGATCTCGAGTCGTGTCCTCACTGCTCCTTCTCTGCCATCATTTCGGACGCGAATCTCAAGATTGTGACCGCCAGGCCACCTAGGTGACCTGCGGCACTGCCACACACCACCGTGCGGCCCCAAAGGTCAACCCCTACGAGGGTAGTTGACCTAGCCCGGGGAGGAGGGAGTAGAGTAGTGTGGTGAGGAGGGAGTGTTGTGAGAGAGTTGAGTGTGGGACACGGCCTGAGAAGGACATGCCTGCAGCAGCTCCCCGAGAGGAGAAGGTGTTCATCTGGGAGGGACAAGCAGTGTCCCGGTTTGACTCTGTACTCCTCACCATTCACCACGATGATACTCAGTACGACGGTTCCCACCGTTGTGCAGCCTCCATGAGTGGACGCGTGGGTCGTAGGTGAGTACGACACGAATGTTAAGTCGAACCGACCACGCCACGCATTGGGTTCCCACCCAGTGCGCGGCGGGTCGGTTGCCGGTGCGGTGTGCCTTCGTGGCACCTCTGCAGCGGGTGACGGGTTTCCCCATACCCCTAGACAACGCAATAAAGGCCAACCAACCAATATTGTGGGAAGTCTCCGTCATTTACGTGAAGTATGCGTCCCTACCAAGTGTTCTCAGTCCCCTGACTACACTGGAAGAGACCATAGCAGTCACAATTGAGGGCCCTGTCCTGGATTTGAACTTGTGAAATTTTTTTTTGTCTGCCATTTTGTTTTGCTTTGTGTGCAGACTCTTTGTTACATTGTGGTTGCCGCTTGTTTCAATTTTATTTTTGTTGCAGGTTGTTTTATTCATTGTTCAGAGTGTTGGTACATTTTTGCTTTATTTTTTGGCGGGGGACAATTGTATTGTTTTTCATTTTCTTATTTTTTGGATTTTGGGTTAAATGTTTTTCTTTGAGACTGAGGAATTTGGAGGGTGTTTTTGTTTGTCACTTTGAGTCGCGTGAGAGGCTTAGTTGTGAGGGCTGGGCACTTTTTCATTTGAAGGTCTTGGAATTGTATTTTTCTCAGTGCTGTTGTGGTTGGGGCTCTGGAATTTATTTTCAGACGCGCTGCAACTGACCAAAGCACTTTGACGTTTTGTTCCTCTAATTAGCCTGGGGAGTCTTGCTCTCTCCCTTAGGCGGCTACAGGAACAGGCACCATTGTGTATCTTCTTTTGTGTTCTCCACCCCTTGTACTTAATTGAACTGCAGTGACCTTGTTTTAAAACCTCAATTTTACTGTTTGTTTGATTTTTGTGCCGGGTTGGGAAACATTTATTTTTCTTCTGCCACACTTTTTCTCTTGTTTGGGCTGGGTAATGCTCAAGTCTTGGGTTAATTTGTGCAATTTTATATTTTTTTTTGGTTTATTTTTCTTTTGTGTTAGGTCTGGTTAGTGCTGGATTGAGTTGTCTTTTTTTTATTCATCTCATAAAGGTAATGTCCAGTCAGCACATTAGTTTAATTTCCAATTTTATTTTGTTTGTTTGGTGATTTCTTTGTGTGTTTGGCTTGGCTTGAGTCTGACCTCGTTTATTCCTATAATTAGCTTGGGGGGACAAGGGTCAACCAGCACACAAGTTGGACACCCCCTTATTTTTAATTTTATGATTTTTCTTTTCTTGGTGTGCAACCTATAGAGGTGAGAAACCATTTGTAGGTGCTCAGATGTTGTGGTTTGGAGTGTTGAATTAGATCTGGTTCATCATTTCAGACACAATTTGAAAGTGGGGTGTGTAGAGGTTGGTTTTCACGAGCCAACAATGTGTTACTCATGACATTCCTGAGGTTACGCTGACGTAATGAGTGTCTTAGAGGGTCGACACCACACTGGACATTTGGTAGATTAAGTTCTTTTATTTCTCTCTCTGGGTCGGGCGATTTGGTGCTTTTTCCGAGTGTGTTTTTTGGCGGGAAATGTGTTTGTGGTGTTGTTGTGGTGGGCAGGCATGCTGCTGGGTGCAGTATATCCCAGTTCAGCCCTGTGCTTCGCCCGGACAGCAATAAACTAATGCGGTATATTTAGGGAAGCGCTGTTCATTACTGGCCAGAGGTACATTCCTGGTTTCAGCGGTTTGATTAATCTTTTGAATTACAGGCACATGTACTTAAGGAGAGCACACGGAGACTGGGTTTCCAACCCTGTCCCGGGCACTGGTGGAAGCAGTTTGGCGTAATTTTGGCTTTTTTGTGTTTTTGTGGCCACTTATGGCACATTTTTGTCAATTTCACTGCCTTACTGTCGAAATTGGGTCTCGGACAGCAGGGAGGGCGGCTCTTGCAGGGGATTGCTGGAGTGTCAAGCCTAACGGTATTTGCTTTCAAACCGCGCGTGGAATGCTTGCAAATACGAATTGGGTGGCTAACAGTTTCAAACGAAGACTGTGAATCCAGCCCAACATCTTTCAAACTTTTATTTTTTTTCAATGTGCTGTGTGTGGATCCCTTTTCCCAATTTTGTGAAACACACCACATCTTTCTTGTTCCCTTTTATCCTATTTCTACTCTAATTTCATATCCGGGTTGGAAAGGAGTGAGGCTCCCGGGGATTGGACCTAACTTTCCCTGGCGCTGGACCGTGTTCAGTTGCAATATTCTCCAATCCGACTCAGGCTCAGTTCGCCAATTTCCCTTCACTCTTAGTCTGAGGCGTCTGAGTCACAATTTTTTGCCTCATCAGGATTATCGCGATCTTGATGGTGTTTTGGGTGTGATTTCGGTGCAGGAGCAGGCAATATCGGAGGAATCCTAAAACACGCGATTTTAGCGTTTTCAGCAGAGGTTAAAACTGGTGGTAGACGTGTACACCAGTGCAAAGGAAAACGTACGACCTTAGCATCGAAGCTGTGGGGCGCGATGAGAAAATGCCACGAAAAATCGATATACGCAGTTTTTTCTACTTGGTTCTGGCGCGAATAATTTAGAACACGAAGGGAAAGACGAAGCATGCATTGTTTTGTTAGTTTGGGAGTGTCAGAGATCTTCCAGTCGCCCATTTCTATCTTCTGGGGCGTGGATAAATGCCGGAAAGGTGTTCGCTAATTTTTTATTTTGGGGCGTGGATTAAATACCAAAATATAACCGCTAATTTGATTTTTTGGGGCGCAGAGATGAACCAAAACTTAATGTTTTATTGTTTTTCAATAAAAAGACTTTCATTGTAATTTATCATATTTTATTTTTGAAGGTACACGGAATGCAGTAACAGGTTGATGACGAGGTCAGGGTCCGACCATTGACCCGCCACTCCTCTGTTTAATCGGTTTTAGCATAAAGGGCATGGACTCTGTTGAAAGAACAGGACGGCACCCCGGTGCGCGACTTTGGTCTTCACCAGATGCTCAGCGGCCAATTAGCTAAAAATAGAATCGAGGACCCTTGAAGCACTGAAAAGCGCTCGAAGGTCCAACACATGGCCAGTGGTCGGACATTCCTTTGAAAGGGATGCTGAGATCTTTTGTAAAATAATTATGGTCGACCTAGTTGTAGGCGGCTGTAATTGGTCAAGGTACCCCTGACTTTGGTTTGGCTGTAGGAAGTGAAAGTGTCCTTGGATTCCTTCTCACTCCTTGCCTGTGCGTGGTCTTGACTACACACACTTGGTTACCACTGGTTGCAAAGAAATAGCATCTTATGGCAAGCAAGGATCTCGATTCGGCTTGGGCCAGAGAACTGGCTGTTCTTTGCGACGTCGATCCATGCGACATTAAGACGCAGGACGATGTCATGAAACTCATTAGGTTATTTCAACGCGAAAAGCAGCTGGCAGCACTCGATGCCGCCGCTGCACATGGCGAAGCAATTTGGTCAAATTTTGCCGCAGAACAGGCGCGTAAAGCCGCTGTTCGTGCGCAAAATGAGGCCAGCGACATGGCGGAAGCTTGGGCAAGATCCGCGGTGTCGCAGCAATTGGATTTCAGTAAACGTATCATGGAATTGTCCAGCAGGTCGACGATAACTCGAGCCGCGGCATCGGACGATTCGGACGTTGAAAGCGAGCCGGAGGAGGTGGACCTGGTCCCGGAGAGCGGTGTGGTTCAGCCCGCCGAACTCTACGACCGGATCTCGCCACCCCAGCCGCTAGAAACGGTTGAGGCGGATGAAGGCGTCGTGACAGACGGCTCACCGCCCGACCGAGTCTGTTTCGTAGGCTTAGCCGTCGGAGCGGTCTGGGATACAGTGAGTGTCGCCGGACTGGGCAGAGATTTCCCTCTCCCGTTCGTCGACATTCGTTTTTCCGACCGCGAAGCGGTGGCACTTATGGATACCGCTGCTTCAGGGCAGTATATGAGTAGTGCCGCGGCCGAGAAATACGGACTAACAGCCTCGATTGAACCCTGTGATGATTTCGTTAGGGTTATGACGGGCGATAGAGTAACCAGTCCCTTGGGGACGGTGAAATTATACGTCAGCTGGCAGACGGGAGAAGATTGGTTACGGTTTGCAGTGTTACCTTCTTCTTCTGACTTCATCCTTTTGGGGTGTAGTTGGTTGAGGGAATATGGCATTGTAATTCGCATTTCCCGGAACGATTGGTTTAAAGCCGATAATCCAGGGATGACGTTTCCTTTCGCTCCGCAGCCTAGACAGCTAGACGACAGTGGTGCAGATGTTGACAAGTGGGCAAGGGTCACGCTGGAATACGGCGTCGACACGGCCGCACTGTCACTATCATCCAAACAATTAGATTTGTTGGAAGACTGCAGAATAGAAGATATGCGGAAGATGAGATTGGCTCGTGTGCTCGACGAGTTCAGCCACACCTTCAGCGAGATGGGAGGCTGTCATCCGACGGTGGAACTTCGGATCCCCACGTTTAATGAGCCATCCTTCTCGTGCGATATCAAACCAACATCCCCTGCTCAAGCGAAAGCTCTGCGCCGGTTGGTGAGATGCGCGCTGAAAAAGGGTGAAATAGAAAAGAGTGCCAGTGCTTATAGGAACCAGCCGGTGATAAGTATATTACCTGACGGAACCTTTGACGCTTGCATCGATTTTAGACAGCTGAATTCAGTCACGGAGAGAGACACGTACCCGGTCCCGTCTATTCCCATGATTTTGGCCTGTGTGGAAGGGAGTGTGTTCTTCTCTACTTTGGATCTGGCTATGGGCTGCTTTCAGGTAAGGATTGCGCCCAAGGACAGACCTAAGACGGCGTTTTACACACCTCAAGGTACCTTTCAGTTCGTGAAATTGCCCTACGGATTGTTGAATACTCCTGTGGCATTTCAACGGCTGATGGGGAAGGTGCTCGGCGAATCGAAGTTTAAGTGGGCGTTGCCCTACCTGGACTCGATTGTGGTGTTCAGCAAAACTTTTGAGGAACACCTGACACACCTGTCCGACGTGCTGAGCAGGCTGAGCAAATTTTGCTTGACCGCTAGCCCGTCTGGATCTTGTGTGATATCTACTTCTTGGGACTTTCTTGGCTATTCTATGACTCCCGCAGGTTTTCGACCGAACGAACGCCGTGTTCAGGCGATCGTGGACTACCCGCGACCAGCGAATGTCGCCCAGCTGCGACGTTTCCTCGGCATGTTTGGAGGAGACACACCGCCGATCGAGGGACTGGAACATCTGTCGAACCCGCTGGATGACCTACTCACAGTGGGTGCGGAATGGAATTGGTCCGACGAGTGTCAGGGAGTATTCAAATTTTTCAAGGATCATCTTTCGCGTGGGATCGTGCAGCCGATGCCTGATTTCGGCAAGACCTTTGTCATCCAGGCTGCCGCAAGTTTGACCGGGCTCGGTGCAGTCCTCACGCAGATCGATCATCTGGGGGTCAAAAGACCCGTTGCTTACGCGAGTCGTGCGCTGCAAGGCGCCGAGACAGTGTTAAGCCCGCCGGAACTCGATTGTCTGGCAGTTCTGCAGGCAGTCGCTTCCTTTCGATCTTTCATCGCGTATTCAAAATTCGAAATCGAAACAGGTTGCGTGGCGTTGTTTTGGTTATTACACTCAATCAACACGTCAGGTCGCCTGGTGCGGTGGGCAATGCAGCTCCAACAGGTGAGATTCTCTTTTAAATTCAGGAGAGATGTGGACGATCGGATCGCAGTCGCTCTTTCCCGTGTGGGCCTAGATGACGATGAAACGACATTGGCGACCTCACGCGAAGAGAAAGCTGCTTCCATGCTTGCCCACACTCTTGTCTCAGAAAGCCTCGCTGGTGCGATCATGTCTTACGATGAGATTAGGCGGAACCAGCGGGCAGACGCCGATTGTAGCGCGATCATGAGATGGCTAGACGAAGACCGAGAAGACGACAGTCTTCTGGCCCAACTCCCACCATCCGTGGCACAGTACATGTCCGATTATACGTTCGGCGAATGCGGAGAATTGTGTGTCAATACCCCGTTCTCACCCGAATCGTCACTGACCAGGACGGAGCAAGGCTTGGACGTAAAAATCCTGTTGCCTGCACCGCTAGCTGACCGTTGCCTCGACGTCATTCGATTGCATCCTCACTACACGCAGGATAACGCAGCCGACATGGTGAAAAGGCTACGACGCATTTTTTTCTGGCCAGGAACTTAGAAATTCCTTGTTTCGGCTGGATTTAAAGTGAAGAACGTTCGTCAGGCGTAGACACGGCAAATCCTCGTCATTGTCACACCGACAAACACAGAATGGAAACCGTAAGTTTCCCTGCAACGATGACTTATTGAAACGGATGTTTTTTATTTTTTATCGAACTCACCCGTTTTGTAGCAGTCACTTGTTGCTCGGTAAAGTTGGGAAAATCGATTAGCAGGCCCGTGATTCGTCTCGATGGTCGCCGATCGATCAGTGTTGGTCACTAGACCGATAGCACTGTTGAATTGATTGATTAAGTCACTGAAATTGGTCGGAGAAGTCTGTTTAATTACCTGCTTTCCGTGGCCAGTTTCAGCGGTCATGTTGCGGTCTCAACCGATGAGAATCGTGGCATTCGTGTGACGTCACGAAATCTCGCGGAGGAGCGTAACCATGGCGACGGTCTCAGCACCGCAGCCGCGATTTTTAAGCAGGTTTTATTTCTCTGCCCGGGGATCGTGGGAGTTTTTCGCTAAAAAATTCGGAAAATTGTCGTGGCAATAAAATAATATTGTTTCGTGGTGTTTTTCCTGCGCTTTCTGAGAAAGATTGTCTCTTCAGATTGGGAATTAGTTATTGCACCAATTGGAGGGGTGAGGGTGTCGTGGGACCCAATCACAGGTCACGGGTCGAGGATTGTTCTCTGTTTAGACTCGAGGTTTCTTGTTTCTGGACATAGTCCCCGTGTGTCACTTATTTTCGAGAGAGCGACCAGATAGCATCAGCTGACTTTTGCTTGTGTTCGTGTTCGGGAAAAGTTTTTGAGTTGCGATATGAGGGTAAGACACAAATTTATTTTCTTTTTGCATCATTTACTGTGGCCCTTTTTCTCGATAAAACCCGTGACCGATTGCTTTCTTTCGTACCCCGACCCCGTTATTACGTGCAACTTAGCGCTCGAGCAGGCAGTTTCGGCCGCCGCTCCTCGCTGGGGACGCAGGCAGGTTAAGTTGATTCTAACCCACCGCGATCGAATTGATTCACTGAAACACTTGTGGTTTCGACCATTTAGTGTTCAGAAAACGTTTTAAGAAGTATTTTGTGTGAAGAAAACCTGAAATTTCAGCGTTTTCTCTCACGAAACGCTTCGTGATACCTGATGCGATTGGTTTCGGTTTGCCATCCGTCTTCCGTCTCGAATTTTCTATCACTTCTTTTCGCTTCTCTTTCTTCTTTTTCCCGATGTTTCTGTAAAAAGTGCTTTTCGTTAGTTTTTTTTTTTTGCCCCGTTCTAATTTTTTTTTTGTTTTATTTTTCATTTTTTTTTGATCACGTATCTTTTTTTTTGTTTTTGCCTCCATTCGCCGTGTCCCCGGTTTTTCTTTCTGAAATGGGTGGGTATCGGCGTCGAATTCGCGAGTCAGCTGGCAAAGGTTACACCGTGACCCACGCCTAACCCCTCGGAATTCGTGCATCCCTCGTTCCTATTGTCCCTAATTGAGGTCAATGACCTGCGCGCTGGTCACTTGAGTGGCCAGCGGCACGATCTGAGACCCCCAATCTGGGAAAACAATAGCGGGCGGTGAGGGGTTGTCGCCGCGGTAAGAGGAGCCGAGAAGTTCGCTTCCCGAATCACTCGCCGCCGCGGCGCGACTCGAAGAAATCAAAGTCCACTTCCGTTTGGAGTTTTTCGTTCTTTTTTTTTCCCCCTGTTAGTCTTCAACCCCTCCTTTGTTTATTTTGCCCCGAACTCGAGTTTCTTTCTCAGCCGGCGCATCTGAATTTTTTTTTTTTTTTTAAATTCAATAAGATTATTTGGTTTTATTTCTTTTCTCTTTTCGCTCGCGTTCAGGCAGAAAAGGTGTATCACTTTTTCGCTCGTTCGCGTATTTCCTTTCGAGACATCCTTTTTTGTCACAATCGATGGTTTGTTCGTGTTTTCTGCGACTGGACTGGGTTCTGATTCAGGCGCCAGACTTCACCGGCATGCCGGGCCGTTGTGCAGAACGGTCCGCCATGTTGGTTGCGGTTTGCGTTGCCATCACCATCCCTTGCCGTGTCGTGTGTGAAATTCTTACAACCATCATTTCTTAGACCAGGCACCACGCTTTGGTCAGGATTTTATATCATCCTGATTCGGTTTAACGAATTCAGGAAATTATGTCGGCTTGCATCGCCGGAGCACCGAAAATGGCTTGCGCCAGCTCGGTGTCTTCGACGATTGTGTGACATCCACTGACGTCATGTGCTCGCGTGGGAGGTTGATTTTGTCGCCCCCTCGTGCCGGAATCCTCATTCATAGCCCTCACGTCATACTCTCAGCCCAACTTTTTCCCCCCTTCCCCTTTCACTCTTTGATATAGTTTATTAATTTTTTTATTTTTATTTTATCTAGAATTCGGGAAATGGTGGCGGCGACGGTAGCGAACAGTGGCACATCTGCCCTGTTTGCTCAGGCGAGCGCTGGGAGACATCAGCGGGCGGATGGGATATTGAACGTTTGGAGCAGAGGGAAGTAGCGCAAATTCGACGTGTGTCGAGTGTGGAAGCGTAATTCGGGCGCCGTGTCGCCGACACGGACGTAATAGCGACGTTGTCGCGAACGAGACGAGTGCGCGCGGCCAAATACCGCTTATGTGCGCCCAAAAAGCACAGAAGGTGCTCTAAATTAAAGTGAAATACTCTAAAAACATAAACATTTAATGGAAATAATAAATATCTTACAAATAGAGTCCTTTTCTAATGTTGAAAAGCAATGAGAGCACATATTCATGTGCGCGTCCATCTTGGATGGGGAAAAAACATAAGCAACGACACCTTGTGTCGGAATTATGCATTACATAAAAATATAGCTAGGGAATGCATGATGCTTCATGCTTAAATGCATAAAGCAAACATAATACCAAAGTAAATAAACATGTGAATTAATACATCGAGATAATTAAACTAAACAATCAAAATGTGATTCTATATCACATCGACATAAAACATTTGGGTTTCTCAAAACCAACAATTCCCCCTTTCGATGGAAATAGAATCGGGGAAATAATGGACAGATACTGGAATTACAGTGTATAAGAGATAAAACAGAAATAATAAAATCGAATCATCGAGCCGGGTACTATAATTGAAGAACGCTACATAAGCCCGAATATTCCCACTGGAACTCGATGATCCTCACAATTGGGAATAAGAAATAAAGAAAGTCACAATAAAGTCACAGTGAAATCAGTGCCGGAAGATCTTGTCGATTAAGGACTTCAAACGTTCGGAACCAAGCCATTTGGTGAAAATGTCCGCAATGTTCTGTTCACCGGATACTTTATGAAGGTCGAAACATCCCGCCTTATACCACTCTCGCAGCCAATGATATTTGACGCGGATATGCTTGGTCTTGGAATTTTCCACGTCATTTTCAGTAAACTGGATAGCCGAGAGAGCGTCGGAATAGATCATTGGTCGAGATTGTCGGTTGAGAACTGGAAATTCGGTGTAAATGTGGTCGAGCCAGAAAGATTCTTTAACACATTCCACTAGAGAGAGAAATTCCGCCTCCATAGTAGAACATGCGACCGTTGACTGTTTTCGGCACGACCAGCCAATAGGCACATTTCCGATAAAGTTGATATAGCCTCCGAAACTTAGGGACGTTGCATGATCGCTTGCCCACGACGCATCCGTAAAAGCCCACAATTGACTCGAATTACAGTTGGAAAGTTCGATTCGATAGTCGACGGTGTTAGCCACGTACTGGAGAACTTGTGTGAGGGCTCGGATGTGCGTTTTGTCGTAACATGTGTTGAATTGGCTCAACGAAATAACCGAAAATAAGATATCGGGGCGTGTTCTCGACGCGAGGAATAAAAGCGAACCGATTAGGGATCGGTAAGGAAAGTCCGGTAGATTATCGGTTGACCCCTTTACGAGTGTCGTCCCAGGTGTGACGGGAACTTTTACGAGACGGTTGATGGAAACTTCGAACTTCTTAACGAGCTTTGTGATGTAGCCACGTTGTGTGATGAAAGTCCGTCCGGCGTCGCGAATAAATTCGACTCCCAATAATTTCGTGATGGGACCAAGATTAACAATGTCGAATTTGGACGAGATAAGCCGAATAATCCGAGTCAACACGGTGTCGGAAGCGTAAAAGAAAACGATGTCGTCCACGTAAACTAACATGACGGCGCAATTGCCGTAAATGTACACACAATTGCACGCGGGCATCTTCCGAAAACCGAGGGCTCGAAGCGTTCCATCCAACTTTTCGTACCACTCCCTCCCTGATTGGTGAAGTCCGTAGAAGGATTTAACAAGCAGCCAGACGTTTCCGGGATTCGAACAAGTTGCACCTGCGGGGATGCGCATGTATACCTTGTGCTTCAGGTCCCCATACAGGTATGCACTTTTGACGTCGAGGTGAGCATCCTTCCATCCTCTGAGGACGACCAGAAGACAGAAGAATAGTCGGATTAAAACAAAATTCACGACTGGGCTAAAGACCTCGTCGTAACCTACCCCGATGGTTTGGCGAAACCCTTGTGCGACGAGTCGAGCACGATAACGAGTTATTTCGCCGCTTAGATCCGTTTTCAGTTTGAAGATCCATTTACAGCCTAAGACTGTAGTGTTGGGCGGCTTCGGAACTTCTTGATAAATCTGCCTTTCTTTGAAAATGCCCAATTCTTCATCAACGGCTTCGCGCCATTTTGGGGCATCTGGTAATGTCGTTATATCAGAATAGGATGATGGCTCTGTACGGCAAAGATGAGCTGCATGACGGGCCGGAGGAACCAATGGTAATGAATGTTCCATAACGCCAAAGAAGAATAATTCAGGATCGTAAGGGAGATCATTCACTTGACAGAATGCTGCAATGTCGTTACGGGATCGAAGTCTCGTGCCAGGCTGTGGAAAATAATAGACATCTGCGTCAATCGTGCCTGGTCGTTGATCTTTTCTTAAGTGTTCTTCGCGAACCCATCTCCTGAAGACTGTGTCTCCACCCACATAACGCCACATAAAAGAGGTCTTGTTTCCATGAGCTGGAACGGACGTCGAACCAGTTGGCAAAGGTGACATTGCTCCCTGGCCAAGTATGGGCATCGTGTGCTGAAGAATGTCCCCTCCGTGTCTTCGACGCAATGTAATAAAACGATTCGGTGAGCCAGGTGGGGAAAGCTGGGAAAGCTCAGGAGAGCTGGCAGGAGCTGATGAAATATTCGGAGAGTCAAACTGTTGTGATTCAGCTGCATACGATCGAATAGCATCATCATCGATTTGATCAATATCTTCATCGGTGTCTTGTTCTTCTTGAAAAAAGATTGGGTACGTTGCTGAATGTCCCAATGTTGCAGAACCCGGTAATGCTAGTGCACACGCTTCTAGTAATTGACGTTCGGGAGTCCCAAGTGGCGAAAGATGTACTAGTGGGATAGAAATGGATCTAGAAACATTTCCATCTCCATCCTCATCATCATCATCATCGTCATCATCGTCTGGGTTGTCGCCATTTTCATCCGATGCATTGGATGAATCTTCATCAGAATCATTCTTGGGCCAGTCCAGATATTGGACACTGTCGTCAAAAGTAACTCGAGGTTGTTGACCAACATCAGGTTCTTCATAAATTGGATAGTGGTTGCCGTTTTGGTTTCGCAGTGTCTTTTTGTAAGACTGATGCTCATCGATGCGCACGTGAATTGATTCCGTTACGCTATTATCTAAAGGGTTCCAGACACGGTAACCACGTGTACCAGTTGCGTAACCCACGAGAAATCCCTCCCAGGCTCGCGGGTCGAGTTTCCTGCGTCCCGGTGCAGTGAAGTGCACCCAGCACTTAGATCCAATTTTTCTCAGATGACGCAAGGAAAGAGCACGCTGTCGCCAAAGAATATATGGCACCTGATTATTCAGACGAGAATGTGGACTTCGATTTTTGATGTATGCGAAGTTGACAGCGATCTCTGCCCATAAGGCGGCTGGAAGTTTTGTTTCTTCTTGTACAGCTCTAATGTGGTCAGCCATTGTCCGGTTGATCCTCTCAGCTGTGCCGTTCATCTGGGGGCTCGAAGGATTTGTTCGCTGACCCTGGATCCCTTTGTCCTTTAAATACTGTTGAAATTCGTTCGATAAGAATTCGCCGCCTCTATCAGTGCGTATGGCCTTGACACGTGTGTTGGCGACACGCTCAACTCTGGCGACGATTTCTTTGAAGCACGAGAAGACTTGAGATTTTTGTGCTAAGGGGGTGATCCAGGTATATCTGGTTGCATCGTCAATGACGGTGAGAACAAAACGAGCACCACCAAATGAAGGAACCGGATACGGCCCCCAGACATCCATATGTAAGAGGTCAAGAGGCTTGGTGGTGGAAGGATGAGGATCCGGCTTATGAGAAGCCCTAGTAGACTTTGCAATCCGGCAGTCATTGCATGCTAATTCCTGCGACACTTCCGCCGGTTCAAGTCCGTAAACCTGGTCATTATTGGCTAACAACCGCATAGCGTTGGTATGAAGATGTCCAAGGCGGCTATGCCATAAACCGGTTGCATCCTTGACAGAAGCAGGATTGGCTTGGACTTTCTTTGGTAATTGGGCAGGGTTAGGAACAATCTTCTTTTGTGATTGAGAAGGATTGCTTACGGATTGGACGACAGGAGGAGGTGTAATAGGCAAAGGGCTGCTTGGGATGTATTGGATGACATCAGCATAGGACGGGGTTGGAGAGTTGTTGAGGACAGGCAAGGATTGTGAGACAGGATTGGTGGCAACCGGAATTGACATCGGGGCCTCCGTCGCAGGTAATGGCAACATTTGAATCCTAAAATCCGTAATATACTGTTGCTGTGACTTCTGTTTCTTCGGCTTCGGAATCTTCACGAAGTCCTCTTCCGTCGTAACGAATGTTTGTACGGGTGATTGTTGAACAATCGGTGAAGTCGTAACGGCAACGGTCGGATTAATACACAACCCATCCACATAGTAGAGTCCTCCCTTTTCCTTTGCTCGTAAAATAGCATTTGTAATATCCGTTTGATAGACGTTGATTTCTCCGTTAAAAATATGGATGTGGTGTCGGGTCTTATCAATTTTGGACACTGAAATTAGATTCGCCTCAAAATTGGGTGCATAAAGCACATTCGTTAACGTCACATTGCAATGAGAATTGTCCACGCGTGTTTGTAACGCAACGGTTCCTCTGCCGGTCACCTGTGATTTTCCCTGTCCCAATTCGATGTCAAATGGGACAATGTTCATGAACTCGGAAAACCACGACCTCACGTGGGAGACGTGGTCTGTGGCGCCGCAATCAACTATCCATTCGTTGGACTGCATCAGGTGGGCGACAGGACGTTCAACAATCTGTGGGGCATTGACGAAAAATACCGCGTTGCGAACCGGATGGGAACTTCCTCTTGGGCGATTGTCCTCGGGTTTGGAGGCCGAGTTCTTGCCACGCTTCTTGCTTTTGCTGCGAGAACGTTGGAATGTTGCCGTTGGTTGTTGATTCCGGTCGTCACGCTTCGGGTATGGGCACTTGTTAGCGTAGTGACCCATCTCTTGACAGTTGAAACATTTAACCTGCGATAATGGACGGCGCGGACGTGAACCTTGACGAGATTGCTGCTGGTTCTGGGCAGATGCGTGAGCCGATGATGAAACATTGTGTAAACCCACTGATTTGAGACGAAGATATTCAGATATCAATTGTTCAGCCACTTTGTTCGGTGTGAAGTTCGCTTCAGGCCAGTTGTAAATGGCAAATGTGGCCTGCGCATATTCCGAAGGTAGGCGATTCAAGTATTGGTAAGCATGATGCTTATCCGATACTTCCTCTTTCATGTCCCTGAGTTGGCGTACGTGGAGATCGACGCGACTGACGAAATCGACCATGTCTTCATTCGGTTGAAGATGTAGGCCTAAAAATTGCCATCTCATGGCTGCTTGACGAGCCAGGGAACTAGGAGCGAAAATCTTAGTGAGGATGTCCCATGCCTGTTTCGGAGTGTTGGCATTGTCCAATGTCGAGCGTTTTGCCTCGCTTACGTGACAATATATGTGCCCTAACGCCTTATCCTTTTTCATCATGAATTTTTCGGTCTCTTTGGGTGTCAATGTCAATAAATACTCGGCTTCTTTTTCTTCCGTTACATGCCTCCAAAGCCCCTCGGACTTTAGAAGCATGCACATTGCACGACGCCATGATTCATAATTGTTTATGCCCAACATCGGGCATTTTCCAACCGTTGGCTCCACGTAAGGTGATTTCTGCATCTCGACGCGGAAAATGGCGTGGAAAGAGAAGATTTCGCACACCACGCAAATACGAAGGCTTTGAGAGTGATATAGGCGTCGTCGGCGAATATTCGAAGCACTGCACTGGCACAAACACTAATCGAAGCACTTTCGAAGCGGAAAACCACGAATTGGGAGCCGATGCTACAATCGGCTGATAACCTAGAGTAAGTGTCCCCCTAGTGTCCTTTGAGATCTCCTGGGATCGCGGGAATACTAGGTGGCGCAGGGCTCAGCCTTACTCTAGAATACAACAATAGCTTGGACAGACTTGTCCGAAGGGCTATTGCGATTCTAATAATGACCCAACCAAAATACCCACTTAAATCTAACAAAGTGTATTGCGACAAGAAGGAGAAATAGGTGAATCTGCCGCGGTTGCGACCTCGTGCAAATGAAGGCACGGCGCGGTTTTTCTCGAAAAAACCGGAGAAAAAACGCAATTTGGATTCGAAAATCCAAATTCTTCTCATTAAATGAGGCTCTTCACAAAAATGTGTCGAAAATAAACAAATCGTCGTAAATTCGTCGATACTATATACACGCCGGGGTGTATATAGCGAGAAACGTCTCATTTCCGTCGAGAAATCGTCGAAAAATCGTCGAAAAATAAAATCGACGCGAAAATCTGAAAATATAAAGAAAATTCGCCTCGAAAACCGCGAGACCGCGCGAATTCGGACAAAATTAGACGTGGAATCGTGTGGTGGACAACCCTGGCTGTCTCCAAACGTCGGTGACACGTCGTCAATTCGAAAAATCGACGAAAAACTGAAAAAGACGAAAATTCGCCTAAAAATTCGCGAGATCGCGCAATTTTTGGCGAAAATAAACGTGAAAACGTATAGTGGACAACACTAGTCGTGTCCAAACGTCGGCGATACGTCGTCGATACGAAAATAGGCCCGAGCGTCGATGGATTCTGCAAAAACACAAATCGCCGCAAAAATTCGCGAAATTCGCGAAAATTTTCGGCGATAAAAGGAAAAATGGTTATGCAAACAAGCCAACCATCCTCTGCTACCAATTGAACGTTTGGAGCAGAGGGAAGTAGCGCAAATTCGACGTGTGTCGAGTGTGGAAGCGTAATTCGGGCGCCGTGTCGCCGACACGGACGTAATAGCGACGTTGTCGCGAACGAGACGAGTGCGCGCGGCCAAATACCGCTTATGTGCGCCCAAAAAGCACAGAAGGTGCTCTAAATTAAAGTGAAATACTCTAAAAACATAAACATTTAATGGAAATAATAAATATCTTACAAATAGAGTCCTTTTCTAATGTTGAAAAGCAATGAGAGCACATATTCATGTGCGCGTCCATCTTGGATGGGGAAAAAACATAAGCAACGACACCTTGTGTCGGAATTATGCATTACATAAAAATATAGCTAGGGAATGCATGATGCTTCATGCTTAAATGCATAAAGCAAACATAATACCAAAGTAAATAAACATGTGAATTAATACATCGAGATAATTAAACTAAACAATCAAAATGTGATTCTATATCACATCGACATAAAACATTTGGGTTTCTCAAAACCAACAGATTCACCATGCGGCAACTGCCTCGGCATGGGGCTGGTGCATTTTTCCATCCCCAGGCAGAGGTGGTATGCGCGCCACTCGCAGCGACCGGGCGGCGACCGGAGTCGCGCCCGTTCGATGGTGTCGTGGATGAGCGTCGACTCGTGGGAGAGGCGGACGCAGGACCTGTTGCGACATGGGCATGCCCTCCTACCACGTGGTTTGACGGTGGAAGCTGTCAGAGCGCGGGACGGGCAGCCTGGTCCATCGGGTCCTGCTCCTTCGGCGCCAAGGGTTCAGGCGGGGCGGGCGGCTTCGGCAGAGGCCCCAGCCCAGCCGAACCCAAAGCGCCAGAAGCAAGAGCCAGCGCCGTCGAAGTGGACGGAAGAGATGACCGCACGGCTAGAGACCTCGTTGGCGGAGTGGCGGGCGTCCTACCCGCGCGCTACTGCGGTTCAGATCGAGTCCGCAGGGAAGCTGCTGCCTCGTCGTATCAAGGACAATGCGAGGAAGGCGCGGTCCGCCGAGGCGGCGAGGCAGGCGGTGGCCGAGGCTGAGGCTGCTGCTGTAGCACCGGTCGCGCGACAGTCGTGTGGATCCGGTGCCGTCGAGCCAGAAGTTGTGGCCATTCCTATGGTTGTCGTCCTACCCGTGGTTGACAACGCATCGGAGCTCGTGCAACAACCGGAAGTGTTAAGGGACGAGGTACAGGCTGATTCAGCAGTGTCCCTCGCTCTGGACCTTCCCGGAGCGTCGGGCGAGCAGGTGGTCGAGATGCCCACGGAGGAAGCCGGCTGTAGTGAGCAGGCAATCGCTTGCGCTTCACTCGCACTCGGAATTCCCGTGGCGCAGTTCGACGGGACGGGAGGACTGCCCCATCGCACTTGGGGTAGCCTCATGAATCTCGCGGGACGGTCGGAGCCATCTACCCCGCGGGAAGAGTGTATTGTTTCCCAGAGGCAGGACGGCGCTTGCGCCGAACTACCGATGGTGCAATCCCTGATGCCAACGCCAGACGACAAGATGATGGAGTTGTCTGTTTCGGAGGACGATGTGCTGCAATTGTCGGTGCTGGAGGGTTTGTCCCTCGAAGCACAGCTGTTGCGGTGCGGCGACCCCGAGATGGTCAATGCAGGAGTAGGAGCTGCCGGAGGAGGCGAAGGACCTTCCCAGGAACCACACCCCTCTGGACAGCACGAAGGAGCGGAGTTCTTGGAACCCGTCGAGGGCCAGGTTCCGCTCGAGGTCGCCGACCTACCGCCTGGTGCTCCGGTGGTCTGCACGGCACTTGTGCTGTTGGCGATCCCACGCCTCAAGCATGCGAACGCTCAGGTGGTGGCGCTCTGGGTCGCCGAAGCTAAGCGGTGGGGGGAACTCCACCTGCGCTTTGTGGACGCGGCCGGGAGCGACATCAGGACGACCAGAGCTATCGCCCTGATCCGACAGAGGATGTGGATAATCCTCAACATCCCCCCTGTCGCATCGGCCGCAGCGAGGAGAATCAGGTGGTTCGAGACGGTGCGCATCGTCGCGTGGGCGGTGGGCACTGCCATGAACGCATGGTACCTCCACCTACCATCCCCGTTCGTGGTCCAAAGTTGGACGCTGGAGCAGACGGTGGGGGCGGACCATGCGGATTTCGACCCGGCGATCTGCCGTGGCTACGTGGAGACGTTGGCCGGGCTCCCGAGGTTGACCAATAACTACGGTCACCAACGGATGTTCGTACCGGCGTCCCACGAGCCTGTACCTATCGTGATGCCACCAGAGTTGGCGGCGCACTCACCGCCACCCCCGCCTACGTACGAAGAAGTGATAATGACGCGGGTGCACAGGCGGAAGGGCTACCCCGACCAATTTAGCCCCGACGTCTGGGATCCGATCGAGGCGACGCAAGATGCTCGCAAGCAGAAGGGGAAGGGGAAGAAGTCCCGCACTGCTCAAACCGTGGCAGCATCGAGAGAAGAAGCGGCGGCACGACGCGCCTTGGCCTCAGTCAAGACGACGACAACGGAGGAGGTGCCTCAGCTACCCCCCCAGTCGGCGTCAACTGCGGCGGGAGCGGCAGAGGCGGTGGAAGCAGAGAGCAGGCAACTAATGCCTCCCCCACCGTCGATACGGTCTGTACTGGAGGCGGCGAGAACTTCGCCAGCCCCAGCAGGACCCGCAGCGGTTGCAACCGAGTCTGAGGAGGAGCCGCAAGACCCCTCTCAGCCGCAACCACCGTCCAACGACAAGCCGGAGCCGTGAAAAGCCTCGACTGTCGTCCTTGGACGCGAATTGTACAAACGACGGACCTCTGGTCCCGATAATATTTTTTCCCAACAGCATGCCGTGAGATGCCTGTCCCGGGACATGTACGCCGAGCCGGAAGCGAATGACGAGACGGAGACGCCACGCCACAAGCCCACGTGCCCGACGGATACCGGAGTTTTCCCGTTCCATCGGTGGACCTCCCGACTGTGGATCTTGGTCAGGTCCCGGTCGTTGTATATATATTATTTCTTTTTTTTTCTTTTTTATCATTTTAATGTTTGTTTAACGTATAGCTTTAGTTCAATTATTTTATGAGAGGCTTGACCAACCTCTCCCATCCTTGTTTTGTTTACCGTATTTATTTTTCGTTTTTTTTTTTGATTTTTTTTGTTTATTTACGATTTCGTCCCGGGCTTGTTACGTTCAGGCCCGGTGAATTATTGTTTACATTGTATTACATCAATAGTTTGTTTTGTTTTCGGCCAGTCTAGGGCGAGGTGGTTCCTGTCGCCCAATGCTGCTAACATCGTTGACCGACGGTGCGGTGGTTTTCGGTCCACCAGCACCGAAGGTCGGCACCGGTAGCCCGACAAGTTGTGGTCTTCGGCTGACTTCGTTGTTGTGTCTGCCTCGGCTTGCGTGTCCCCGTCGGTGTTGTGTGTGGCCCCTTAGACCTACCTTTTCGTGGGGGGGGAGATGTGACCGCCAGGCCACCTAGGTGACCTGCGGCACTGCCACACACCACCGTGCGGCCCCAAAGGTCAACCCCTACGAGGGTAGTTGACCTAGCCCGGGGAGGAGGGAGTAGAGTAGTGTGGTGAGGAGGGAGTGTTGTGAGAGAGTTGAGTGTGGGACACGGCCTGAGAAGGACATGCCTGCAGCAGCTCCCCGAGAGGAGAAGGTGTTCATCTGGGAGGGACAAGCAGTGTCCCGGTTTGACTCTGTACTCCTCACCATTCACCACGATGATACTCAGTACGACGGTTCCCACCGTTGTGCAGCCTCCATGAGTGGACGCGTGGGTCGTAGGTGAGTACGACACGAATGTTAAGTCGAACCGACCACGCCACGCATTGGGTTCCCACCCAGTGCGCGGCGGGTCGGTTGCCGGTGCGGTGTGCCTTCGTGGCACCTCTGCAGCGGGTGACGGGTTTCCCCATACCCCTAGACAACGCAATAAAGGCCAACCAACCAATATTGTGGGAAGTCTCCGTCATTTACGTGAAGTATGCGTCCCTACCAAGTGTTCTCAGTCCCCTGACTACACTGGAAGAGACCATAGCAGTCACAAGATCTTTCGCTGCTTGAACCCTGAGTGTCTCAAAGTGACGTGCAGGTGACTTAAAGAGAAAATATGAATAAATAAAATGCTAATTTCTAATTGTTCATTTTGTAAATGAAGATCGTGCAAGCAGCCGAACCACCTCCCGCTGGGCTGCGACGAGCAGAAATCCGAAGTGCAGTTCCGCACGTACGTCGAGGACCAGATGACGGACGCGTTACTACGCACGTGTCCCGGCTGCAAACGCCGTATCATCAAAGAGTACGGCTGCAACTCGATGATGTGCACGTGCGGCACACACTTTTGCTAACGTGTGTCGCAAGACCGTCAGGGACTACACGCATTTCGACAACGGAAGGTGAGTTAATGATTGATGAGTCACAAAAGTGAATCAATCTCATTTGAATTATCAGGTGCCCTCTATTCTCCAACGACGACGAACTGCATCGGCTGGAGGTGCAGGAAGGCGCCAAGAAGGCGAAACAAGACTACCTAGAGACGCACCCAGAAGCGCACGCTTCGGAGCTGAGGCACGACCCGGCCCAAACGCCGTTCGCGGCCGTGCAGAGGCAGCAGCAGCTGTACGCGCACGGCGCCATGCCCAGGCTGAACGAGCAAGGCCAGATCGTCTTCCAGGAACCCCGACCTTACGCCAACCAGCAGCAGCGTGCGCAAGGGGCCCTGCCATTCAACTTGCCTTGGCCCTTTAATTTTGGGCGCCCTGCGCCGAGGCCCCCGCCGGTAGAACCTGCGCCGAGACTTATTCCGCTAGTAGAACCTGCGCCAGACCCCGATCTTTTTGGACTACCTGCGCCAATCCCCGATCCTGCGCAGAGGCGTCGTCGTCGTCGTATTCGTCCTTTTTATTAATTTTCCTCTTTGCCATCAAAGGACGTCGTTGTCGCTGAACGGAATTGAACAAAAAGCAATAATTAATTATTATTTTTTATTGTTCTTTGCAATTGATTGGTCTTCGTGCATACTTGTATGGATATAAAGAAAATCATTTTCTTATTTGTTTTTATTTGTTTTTCTATCTTTATAAAATTTACGAAATTGTTTCAGGAATTGTCGAGAATTCCTCCATTTTTCTATCAGTTCGGAGGACAATCCGCTGGTTGCAGTTGAATTCATTCTTCTGCTTATTTGGATCGGACGAAACGAAAATGATTTTAAATGAAAAATCGAAAACGTCCCCTCGAAACTTCTCTGCAGCGCACAAGGAATATTAAAATGCGGGATGCTGCGCAAGACACTTCTAACGTGTCTTACCAGGCGAAGAAAATGACATTCTAGAGACATTTGATCGTAATTATTTATTGCCACACTTCACAAGTATCAAAGCAAATTAAATTTTTTAATTTGCATCTAAAGAGTAACTTTGATCGTAAACACGTTTCAAGAACTGCATCCGGATTTCGTAGCGTAAAAATGCCAACAAAAGGAACATCGTAATCGATCGTTTGATCGCCGAACGGCTAAAGGAACCCGAACAAGCGCCGATGAACATGCCGGAGGAAAACAAACAAGTTCGACGAATTGGTCAGCGATGTGGAGGTGGTGGTCAACTTTGTCCAGAACAAGATCCGGGAGGAGATTCTCGCGTATCTGGAGGCATTCCATGAGAATCCCGACCGAAGACGCATTGTCATAGACGAGTTGCTCGGAATGAACGGGCCGGCGCGGTTTCCTGTGGCGAATGACGCCGGGAATGATGGGGCAAAGTCGACTTCGGCCGAATCGATGGCGATGGCGAAAGTCAAATCCATTTTGGAGCTCTTCCCGCACGCAGATCCCGAATATCTGCGCAATTTCGTCGAGAAATGAGCGGACGATGTAAATTACATCAACACGACGGTTTACGGGTGGATGGAGAATAACTCGTATCCAAAGTTGGCCAAAGCTAAAGAGAAATTTATAGAAAGGTTTGTTAGTTATTTGCTTTATTTTATTCATTTTATGTGGTTTTTAGTATTAGGCGTATTCACTAACGCATAAACGGTCGTTTAAACCCGTTTAAAAGAGGTTTTGAACGAGATTTTCGGTTATTATTATTATTATTATTTGAGTTAGATCGACGCCACCGGTACAGTGCACTCACGACTCGGTCGTTGTTTTTGAAGTAGTTCTCCGGGTCCGGGAACATCTCCAGGAATTCCTCAACGCTGAACTTGCTGCAAAACAAATTCAGTAGAAAATGATGACAAAAATCAATACAAACAACAACAAATCATGAAAAAAACATCAAAAACTGTAAAAACTAAATGAAATAGACAAAATTAGTAGAAACCTTTAGACAAATTTCCGCTTGACCGCCGCCTTTTGAGCTTCGGCCAACCTCGGATACGAACAGTTTTCCAACCACCCGTTAACCGTCGCGTTGGTGTAATTCACATCGTTCTTCCATCTCTCCAGAAAAGTGCGCAGGTATTCGGGATCAGCGTCCGGCGGAAAGAGCTCCAAAATCGAGTTGATCTTCTCCAATGTCGCCGAAACATTGTTATTCTTTTCCGTCGAAATGGAATTAAGCGATGGTTTCCGGCCCATTATTCCCGGCATTCGGGGCTGCATTCGTCACGGGAAAAGGCGCCATTCCGGTCATTCCGAGGAACTCGCCGATCACAATGCGTACTCGGTTGGGATTCTCGTGAAACGCTTCCAGATACGCGAGGATTTCCTCCCGGCTCTCGTTCAAAACGAATCTGCTCACCACCGAATTGATCAACGATTCGTTGATCAATTCGTTGAACTTGTTCGGTGCGTTTTCTTATCTTTCGGGGTGGACAACGGCGCTTTTTCGGATTCAGTTAGCCGTTCTGCGATCAAACGATCAATGACGATGTTTCTTCGGTTGGGATTCGCTCTCACGGTTCCAATCATCTTGTAAACTTCGTTCGGAGCACTCGAAGCGAGTTAACGATATTAGTCACTTCCTACAAACAAATTAAATCCATTTTAATTATTTTGTTTCATAGTTGGGACTAATTTACGACGAAATACTTGTGTAATGTGGTTGCAATGTGGTTGCAATGTGGTCGCAATGTCTTCTTCTTCTTCGTCTTCTTCTTGTTGCAAGAAGAACCCGAAATAGGCTTTCTTCAGGCCTAGATTTTGGAATGGAAGCCAAAAGTTTTGAGATGATCGTTGTTGTTGTGTTTTTGTCTTAAACAAAACAAAATATCGTTCTCATCCTTTATTATTATTTTCGTCGCAAAATTATTGTTATGATTTTCATTATTATTATTATTATTATTATTATTATTATTTTCAAAATTTCAAAATTTTCAAAATTTTTGAAACGTCATGGCCCAGAATGGTCTGTGGTTTCATTTTGACACCATTTGGTATATTTTGACACCAGATGGGGGATGGGAGTGTTAGTAATATTGTTATTTCCTCATGATTATTATTTGAGATAGATCGACGCCAATACGATGTAAGGTGAGCAATTTTGCACCAGTTGTTTTTTGTTTACAACTAAAGAAGAAGAATGATACTTACATGTGGAGTTAGGCCTGGAAACAAAAAGAACAGCGAGGGCGAGAAAACAATGCAGATCGCCTAACAACAGCCGCCATTTTCTACACTTAACCTAGATCTCGATCTGAAATCCCGGATCAAGTTTGCAAGTTTAAACAATCGCTTATTTAACAAATAGATAATTTACTGGCCCAAAAATAAATTTTCTGGACCAAAAATGAATTTTCTGGCCCAAAAATGAATTTTCTGGCCCAAAAATGAATTTTCTGGCCCAAAAATGAATTTTCTGGCCCAAAAATGAATTTTCTGGCCCAAAAATGAATTTTCTGGCCCAAAAATGAATTTTCTGACCCAGAAATGCATATTTTCTAAAATTTAATTATTTTTTGTTCGAAAATGCATTTATTTTGTCTGAATAAAATCCACTCTCTGCACAATAGTGCATTTTTCATCTGAATTTATTTCTCATAAAAATGCTTCTATAACCACACCCATCCCCTCGCAGTTCGGAATTTCAAGATGCAACCTCAAACTAAAGGCTACCGTAGTCACGCGGGATTACTCGGTTGTGATTGGTTACAATTTGTGATTCTTCCATAAGCCACGGGATAAAATCAGACGTCATAAGTCCGTATAAGTGGTTTCAATTCAATTTCAACACGATTAGTGGCGATAAAATGAATCCAGAACTTGAAAACGTACCGTGTTTAATTTCGTACAAATTAAACACTCATCCACGTGTCCACGAACACACAGTGGACAGAATTATCGTTCTAAACGACGATGTGGTAAAGAAATTGGTCGAATGGTCAATTATTTAAACCAATTAAATGAAATGGTTTTTCTCTCTCTAGTTTACCATCGGTCGCGCTAATTCCGCCGATTTCGTCATCAAAAATCCAATCGTATCGTCGATCCATGCTATTTTCACCAGACGTAATGATGTGTGGCACGTGGCGGATGATAACGTATGTAACAATCGCTAAAATGGTTGATTTTTATTATATTCATTTTTTTAAATAATTGACAGAGCACGAATGGAGTTTATGTTAATGAGGTGAAATTAGAAGCGCATAATGCCACGAGTCTCAAACATGGCGACACGGTTTGTTTCGGCGAGGAAACAGCGAGCCGGGAATTGTTATTCACGTTCAAAAGTGACGGGAGCGGAGAGAGTGATAGAGGTCCATCTGGCGGCGATAAAATGAAGAAGGAAAACGAGAGATTGGAGAAGGAGTTGAAGCGCGTGCAGGATGAATTAAGCCAGCAGAAGAGAAAAGCCGAGGAAACGTTGAAACGGAAACTGAAGCAGAAGGAAGAGGAATTCGAAAAGAAAATGGCAAAAATTTTATTTTTTTTGATTATTTTTTTAAAAATAATTAATGAAATTAATTTTGATTAATTTTTAGGCGATTGAAAAGGAGAAAGTTCGGACTCTGCTGGAACGAAAATCGAAAAATGGAAGGAGAAATGGCGGGAAAATAAGATTTGAAAGATTAGTTGACAACATGAAGGGTCAGGTGGACGCGAATCGATTGCAATTGGAGTTGGCGGAAGACGGCGATAAGAGTCGGTTGGAACGGATGCTCGAAGTGAAGGAGCGACATCTGGCGATTGTGAGCGAGGAATTGGAGACGATGGCGGAGAAACACAAAAGTCAAAGCGAAATTGTGTCGAAACTCAGCTCGGTGCTCGAAAGCGAACTCGAGTGCTGTGTTTGTTCGGAAATCATAATCAAGGTGATTTTCATTTTGGTTTTAATTTGGTTTTAACTTTCAATTTGATTTGATTTTGATTTTAATTTTAATTTTTAATTTAATTTTAATTTTAATTTTTAATTTAATTTTAATTTTAATTTTTAATTTAATTTTAATTTTAATTTTTAATTTAATTGTAATTTTAATTTCCAATTTGATTTGATTTAATTTTCAATTTTCAATTTTCAATTTTCAATTTGAGTTTAATTTTCAAATTTCAATTATTTGATTTCAATTTTCAATTATTTGATTTCAATTATTTGATTTCAATTATTTGATTTCAATTATTTGATTTCAATTTTCAATTATTTGATTTCAATTATTTGATTTCAATTATTTGATTTCAATTATTTGATTTCAATTTTCAATTATTTGATTTCAATTTTCAATTATTTGATTTCAATTTTCAATTATTTGATTTCAATTATTTGATTTCAATTTTCAATTATTTGATTTCAATTATTTGATTTCAATTTTCAATTATTTGATTTCAATTATTTGATTTAAATTTTCAATTATTTGATTTAAATTTTCAATTATTTGATTTCAATTATTTGATTTCAATTTTCAATTATTTGATTTCAATTTTCAATTATTTGATTTCAATTTTCAATTATTTGATTTCAATTTTCAATTATTTGATTTCAATTTTCAATTATTTGATTTCAATTTTCAATTATTTGATTTCAATTATTTGATTTCAATTTTCAATTATTTGATTTCAATTATTTGATTTCAAATTTCAATTTTTTGATTTAAATTTTCAATTTTTTGATTTTAATTTTCAATTTTTTGATTTTAATTTTCAATTATTTGATTTAAATTTATAAATTAATTTGTTTTGATTTTAATTTTGATTTGCTTTTCCAGGCTGTCGTGTTGAATTGTTCGCATTCGTTCTGCTCGCACTGCATCAACGAATGGAAAAGGGAAAAGTGCGAATGTCCGGTTTGTCGAACGGAGATCACGAGTGAAACTCCGTCGCGTGTTTTGGATTCGATAATCGACAGCATGGTGGAGACGTGGTCCAGCGAATTAATAACGCGTCGTCGGCGATTAATCGAGAACAGAATGAGCATCCAACACCAGCAACCTGTGCAACAACTTCCTGGACCTCTTCATTCTGTGCACGAAGATGATCTTCTAGAATTTTATTTGGAGCAACAATTTCATGACCCAGAATTGTCTTGGATTTCCGATTCTTCCGACTCATTCTTGGCTGATGGGGAGGATTATTCCAACCACGATGAAGAAGGAGATGAACAAGAAATTGAACAAGAAATTGAACTTGAACAACATGACGAAGAATGTGAACACGAAGACGAGGAATGTGAAGACGAAAACGAGGAATGGGAAGACGTAGACGAAGAATTAGAATGTGAACACGAAGAATTAGAATGTGAACACGAAGAATTAGAATGTGAACACGAAGAATCAGAAGGTGAAGACGAAGACGAAGAAGCAGAATGTGAAGACGAAGACGAAGAATGTGAACACGAAGATGAACAAGAAGAATGTGAACAAGAAGAAGAAGACGAAGAATGTGAAGACAAAGATGAAGATGATGAAGAATATGAACAAGAAGAAAATGACTCTTTTGATTCTTATTCAGATTGATAAGAAAGATGATGCTTATGTTTAAAAATATTTAATTCTCTCTTAAATCTTACATAAAACACCGAAAAATATATTTTTTTTTACTTAAATAGTAACTAACTGTAACATTAAATTCAAGCATTTCATTCACCATCATGAGTTCTACATTTCTTTGTCTTATTTTGAATTTGTACACATTTTTGTAACTTACAGGCAACATTAAAAAACAATTTACCGTATACACTTGTGCATTGAAAAACATTTTATTTTTAACCAATGCTCTGTTTTTGTATTTAAAGTGTAGGTTGGCGTCCAAAATGATTTTTATTTCGACCTCCGTATCAAAGGTTGGTCAATTTAAAAGAAAAAAAAATTGTACTAATTATTTATTATTTTATTTGTTAAACTATTTTTTTCCTCATTTTTTCTCATCAGTTTGAATATTTATTTGTGAAATTGACATTATTTTCAAGAATTTATCTGAATTCTTCAATTTTTGTTGACAAACGGATTGGAATTTCAACGTGGCATCTCAAGACTACCGTAGTCATGTGTGTTTATTGTTTGCTCGGGCTTTATTTGATGTGCGATGGCTATCGTTTCTCCTGTCTTACGTAAATGATAGGCGTAAGTAGCCTTGATACGAAGCGACGTTGCAAGTCCCTACACAAGTGGTTTTACGTGGTCTTAGCACACATTAGTCCAGGTACACACAGCTGAATTAGAAAATGAATCCGGAAATCCAATCCGGAGCATTTTCAGTTTCGTAGAGAGAGAGAGAGGTCCATCTGGCGGCGATAAAATGAAGAAGGAAGACGAGAGATTGGAAATGTAATCTCGGCTGAACGAAGTGAAGCGGAGCGAAGCGGAGCGAACGAGTGAAAGCCGATAACATTCACTCGTGTAATTGGAGGTTTAACAGGAGATGGCGCTACTAGTCGGGTTACGTCAGTCTTAAAAGCTATCCTGGAAAAAAGGAAGTGAAGGACAAAATGGAGTCGACGAAATCAACGGTGTTGACGGTAAGCGTGATTTTCGTTCATTTTTAAACATTTAGAACGCTAGGTAGTGATTGAAAACGAATTAGTTTGTGTTAGATGGAGCTTAGATAATTTAGTTGTGACAAGGGAGGTCGGTGGGTCCTGTTAAACCTCCAATTACACGAGTGAATGTTATCGGCTTTCACTCGTTCGCTCCGCTTCGCTCCGCTTCACTTCGTTCAGCCGAGATTACATTCACTCTTAGTAATCTCCGGCTAAACAGGAGACTTGAAAGGTAACTTTTTTCCATAGGATAAAAATAAAAATGTTTTGGAAAAAACAAATTTAACAATTTTTCAGTTTAATCATTTTTTATTTATGAATTTATTTTGGAATTGGTCTGTTTAGGACTGATTCCTGAAAAGCATTGTGGTTGACAATTGTTTTGTTGTAGAACCTCGCGAATGTTTGTTCGGAGGTCCAACCGGCAACACCTAATATTTGTTGTACCGGAATAACACTGGCGGCTGCGCTGGTGGCCGCAGCTCGCGTCGAATGAGCACCAAACTCTTGACCGACGCCGATCTTTTTTTTTTTTAAAAAATCCTTAATCCATCGTCGCACAGTATCTTTGGTAGGTGCGGCATGGGGTGGTTGTAATTTTAAGAACAAACCATCGTCCTTGCGTAACGGATTTGTTTTGGCCAAAAAATCCATCAGGGCCTTGAAAGGGCAGATGGCCCGTTCTTGCAAATAAGGGGCCACTCGAAATACAGTATGGTGTCCAACACGAGAATGCTTGTGTAAAGTTTTCGGGTTGAAAATGACCGCGTCAGTTGAGACTGTCATCTCCGAAATTTTAAAACTTTGCAGCGAGCTGACCCTGGCAGCAGTTGTTAAAGCCAGCAGCATGAGCAGTTTTTCTTGGAGTTGTCTCCAATCGAGATCATCATGCGGCCAGAGTTTTCGCAGGGCGTTCAGAGCTAGGCCCACGTCCCAAGTGGCCACATAACGTGGTAAGTTCGGCCTTAAATTATTAACTCCTTTTAGAATTCGGGCGATACGATCATCAGCTCTAATTGACGGGTCAATGAAGCCTGCGGCGGTGATGGCCGCTAAACTTCCCGAAATGGAGGAGTGTGACAAGCCTTCATTGAATCTTGAGGCGATGAAATTTGCGGTATTGACGAGCGTTAAACGATAGTTTGGGTCAAGACTGGGAGGGAGTGGATTGGAATAAGGTGACCCTTCACCAGAAAATTCCGTCCACCTCTTAATTCCCGCCGTGTACGTTCTGACAGTTGTCGATCTCCACCCGGCCGAGTACAAGTTGGCAGCGTCCGGCGAAAAGCCTCCTGCGATGAGGTCACTCCACTGACTTTGCAGCCAAGGAGCTGCAGGGCCTGGAGAGGAAACTGGGCCTCTGGTTGATGAACCAACATCAGATGTTCTGGGGCCGGAAAGGACACTGGTACTGCGACCAAGCAGTCCAACAGTGGTACAAACCACGCTTGTGAGGTCCATTTTGGTACTACTAGAAGTACCGTGGCTTGATCCTGGCGGATTTTTTGTAAAATCCTAGAAATTAAACAAAAAGGAGGAAAGGCGTAAGCAAAAGTTTCTTTCCAAGAATGGGAGAACGCATCTATCCTGTAAGCGAAGGGGTCAGGGCCCCAAGAAAAATATTTTGGTAATTTATGGTTTAATCTCGTAGCAAACAGATCAATCTCGGGCAGTCCGAATAGGGATTTTAATTTATTAAACATTTTTGGAGATAAGCTCCATTCCCCATCCGTAGTTAAAAAATTACGCGACAGATAGTCGGCCATAACGTTTTCCTTGCCGGGAATGTGAATTACTGAAAGGTCAATATTTAATCTTTGGGAATCTTCCCACACTAGTCTACCAAAATGGTGGAGTTGCTGGACCTTACTGCCCTGGTTCCGGAACACGCTCACTACTGTGGAGCTGTCGGAATGAAACAAAACGTGTTTTTTGCCGTCAAAGGGGGCAAAAACCTTCCAGGCGAACCAGAGGGCCAAAAGTTCCTTGACATTAATGTGAAAATCATTTTCCTCAGCTGTCCACTGGCCATTTGCAGAGCGGGAGTTCCAACTGGCTCCCCAACCCAAATTGGAGGCGTCGGTGAAAACCTCCGTATCCACATCGCGACGGTTTAGATCTTTGGGGGAGAAATTTTCTAATTTAGTCCATCTAGACAATTCGGCCTTGATGTCGGGGTAATTTTTAACTAAAGTATTATAGTTGTGGTCATGAAGGAACAACTGTCCTGTTTTGAAAGATTCCAGGGGCTTTATGTTCCAAAAACCGTCAGAAAGCGCTGGCTCGGCGGAAACTAAATTGCCAATAAAAATGGCCAAATCCTGAATAGAGAAATTCTCCAATTGGAGAAGGCGTGAAGCTAGCTTAGTTATTTTTACGATTTTCCTTTCTGGAAGTGACACTTCCATTTTTCTAGAGTCTAGTGTTAATCCTAAAAATTCTATTCTAGTTTTGGGAATAAATTCGGATTTTTCCCAGTTAATGCAGAGGCCTAATTTTTGAAAAAAATTTATTACGTCGATACAGGCGCTTTTAGCCTCGCAAAAGGAATCACACAGAAAAATTCCGTCGTCCAAATAAGGGATTCCGCAAATCCCCCAAGTCCTCAACTCGGAAAAAACAGGGCACATAACCTTAGTAAAGGTCCGTGGGGCACTTGCCAAGCCCATTGGCATTACCTGATATTCGTATAACTGGCCTTGCCACAAAAAACGTACATATTTCTTAAATTCGTTTTTAATTGGTAACAAATAAAAGGCGTTAGTGAGGTCGATTTTAAACATAAATTGACCCTTTTTCATAAGGTTTATCGCATCTTTAAGCGAGGCCATTTTAAAATGGAGATATTCTAAGCTCTCGTTGAACTTTTTTAGATTTAAAATTATCCGTACAGATCCGTCCGGCTTGGGGACGGCGAAAATTGGACTTAAGTATTCGCCTTCAACGTGGGCGACCTGTTTAATTATGCCTTGCAGGCAAAGCTTGTCCACAGCTTGGGAAATTGCAGAAGTTTCGCTCAGTTTCATTCTATATTCCGTTCTTTTAACGTGAACGAGCTTGTCGAAATTTAGATCGAATTTTATGCCCGACAGGGCAGATAATACAAAAGGATTGGATGTGATCTTACGCCAAACAGGCAAGTAATATTGTAAATTCCCTGGCTTAAAGGACAGATGCGATATGTGTAAATTAAAGAACAACTCTTTATTTCTTACATTTTCATTTTCAATTACAGGTGATTCTGTCGCTACTTCTTGTAGGATTTCCCGCGCTGGTTCTTCCCCCGATCTGCAAAGAGAATCGGAATTAGTAAACTCGGTTACAGGATTAGAACAAACAATGTTCATACTATTTTGGCGCTTAAAATCGAAACTTCTTGAGTTGTCTGAGCGCTTGTAATCGTATTTATTATCGTACCTATTGTACGGGTGGAAGCGGCGGTAATTCTTGTCCCTGTCGGACTTGCGATTTTCGGCTTTATCAAAAGTGGCCTTGGAAGTAACCTTCTTTAATTCGTCGAATTCTTTGATCTGCTTCGACAAATCCGGGCCAAACAGGTCGGATGGGAAAACAACCTTCCCTTTTGCAAACTGCTTGTATCTAGGTGCGAGCGAGTCCGCGAAGTCCAGACGTCGGCGTAACGTTAGCGCCGTATTCATTGCGCCCAGCAGCGTCATGGCCTCGGCCAGGTGGATGACCAGTGAATTGGGGTCCAAATTTCCCGCCACTACGTCCTTCATTGCCGAAGCAAGCGGAATGTAAGCTTTCAAAACGAGCTTTTGATGTTTTAGAGACGTCGTGTCTCTCGACCTTATCCAAGGCTGCACTTCTCCAAACAGAGTGCCGTCCACTTTAGGCGGGTCCAAGTATTTTGCGTTTTCAGGGATTATTAGCTTTTCAACTAATTGATCCCTAAATTCCGTCGAGGTCTCAAAAAGCGATTTGCTTACCAAAGCCTCTAATTCGGCGGGCCAGGCGTCGCCAAACTTGGTCTCGGCGCCCAAAAGTTTCGAAACATCCGAAAAACCAACTTTGGTTGCTGGAGTCGGAGCCGTTGAACCGTCAACTGGCTTGCTTGTGACGACAAGGGGAACTGCGATTGCGGGGTTCAACAACGAAGTTGTCCCGTCAGTGGCTTTTGGGGTAGGTACAGCACCTGGCCCAGCCATCGCGGTGTTCTGCGGCGAAACGACGACCGTTTTCGCAGTTAGCAAATTTTGCATTATGTCTTTTAGCTCGTACACAGTGTCGGCTAGACATTCGATCCTATTTTGCATCCTTCTCGGCGAAGGTGGCTCTTCTACGATCTCTTCTTCGTGGTTAGGTTCGTGGACCTCCTCATTTTGGAGATTTTGGACCACGTGGTCGTTCAAAGTAGGGAATCCAGAATCGGTAATCATAACTTGGGAATTCATAATAGAATGTTATAAAACTAATAAAGAAACAATTATTAGAAAGGTGTTCGAAAATATGAGATCCTTTAATTAAAAAGGGGAAAAAACGATATAAAAGCAAATTTTTCTTGTAGAGCAATTCGAACCTGACCGCGCAACCCGTTAGTAGAACCGGAAGACGTAACCCGACTAGTAGCGCCATCTCCTGTTTAGCCGGAGATTACTAAGAGTGAATGGAATTGAAGGGTCAGGTGGACGCTAATCGATCGCAGTTGGAGTTGGCGGAAGACGGCGACAAGAGTCGGTTGGAATTGGAACGGATGCTCGAAGTGAAGGAGCGACATCTGGCGATTGTGAGCAAGGATTTAGAAACGATGGCGGAGAAACCGACGAGAAACACAAAAGCCAAAGCGAAATTCTTACGAAACTCAAATCGGTGCTCGAAAGCGAACTCGAATGCGGTGTTTGTTCGGAAATCATAATCAAGGTTTCAATTTTCAATTTGATTTGATTTTAATTTTTAATTTGATTTGATTTTGATTTTAATTTTTAATTTGATTTGATTTTGATTTTAATTTTTAATTTGATTTGATTTTGATTTTAATTTTTAATTTGATTTGATTTTGATTTTAATTTTTAATTTGATTTGATTTTGATTTTAATTTTTAATTTGATTTGATTTCGATTTTAATTTTTAATTTGATTTGATTTTGATTTTAATTTTTAATTTGATTTGATTTTGATTTGATTTTCCAGGCTGTCGTGTTGAATTGTTCGCATCCGTTCTGCTCGCACTGCATCAACGAATGGAAAAAGGAAAAGAGCCAATGTCCGGTTTGTCGAACGGAAATCACGACTGAATCTCCATCGCGAGTTTTAGACTCGATAATCGATAGCGTGGTGGACACGTGGCCCAACGAATTGAAAAGTTGTCGACGGCAATTAGTTGCGAGTAGACCGGGCAATCGATGCACGAGTTTCATGCGTCGGATGCAATTTTGCTGGGATCATTTTTATCTTTTTCTTCTTCTTCTTGTTTTTGCTTTTCTGCTTTATCATCTGCACCAATTAAAGCAAATTGAGAACAAGTTACGTTCTTTAGGTTTTGTTTAGTTTGTTGTGGTGGGCGCCATCTGTTGGGAACAATCGTTGCACGAAATAAAGGAGTGTGTTTGGTGATTGTTAAAGTTTACTCCGTGGTTTTTGTCTAATTTTTTATACTAATTTTTTTTTTTCTTGGGGTCTCTAAATTATTTTTTTTAAGCCTTGTCCCGGTGTTTGTTTACGCACGGCGTTAAATCGAGGCAGTACGGTATCTTAAGTTAAGGCACGTTAGGTTAGGTTCCGTTAGGTTAGGCTAAGGGCACGTTAAGTTGCGATTTTGTTCAAAAAGTTTTTGAACAATTTCTCAAGATTTCTCAAGATTTTGAACGACTTCTCAAGATTTTGGAAAAGATTTTGTCCGATTTCGCAAGATTTCTCAACATTTGCGCTATTTAACTTGAAATTTAGCAATTTCGAACGAGATTTCTCAAGATTTGCGTCATTTAACTTGAAATTTAGCAATTTCGGACGAGATTTCTCAAGATTTGCATTGCACCTTTTCCTGCATTCATAACTTTTGTGGCTTTCAAGATAATTTTGATAATTCTTTGACAATCTTTATCGCGACATGTAAAACATGTAAAACAAGCAAATCGGCTAACTTTGCAAAATGTCACCCAACTTTAAATTGCCATTGCGCAAGATCTTTCATGTTGGAATTCTCGGATCCGAAACAATACGAGTCATCACTAGGGTTAAAGATTACAAGTGTTTTATTCATTCAAATGCACAGGTTTAAATACGAAGATAATCAGCCATATCAACAATGCGCTTGTCACGTCCGCGCGCCCTCTTGCGACGTATTGGCGGTCGACATACACAATGTCCAACATTTCCTCTGCAGTATGCCAGCATCAGATGGCGCTTGGCATTGATTACGTCCCTTATAAAATGAGCAAGCATAATATAGTACTCTGACTAACTATAAGAATGCACTCTTTCCCATTGGCCCAGCCGTTTTACTAGTGTAGTGATACCAAAAAATAGATCAAAACACTGGCTGACATTTTGAGTGCTTTCCAGGCAAAACAACCAATAAAAAAATTCAAAAATTATATTGTTATACTTGTATAAGTTATATAGGATTATTATTATTATATTTAATACATTGACTTTTGATAGGTTTTTAATCAGTGTTAGTAATTAAGTTTGAGTTTTTAATGTTAATTTCTTTAGACATGGGCAAGTCTATTAGTCTACTGAACTTTTTGTTGCGAGACTTGCAGTTTCTGCCTGTTTATTGCCTGTAGATACAGTGAAGCCGAGGAATTGTGAGATCTAGTACAAATTGAATCAAGTTGCTAACGAGACTTGCAGTTTCTGCCTGTTTATTGCCTGTAGATACAGTGAAGCCGAGGAATTATGAGATCTAGTACAAATTGAATCATGTTGTTTCAAATAAACAAGTTGCTAAATGATGAAATCTACAAATTCTTCATCTCTGCTAGAAAAAAAAATTTGGTGATAGCAAACCCAACTCTCTACATTCTTGGTTATCTCTAGTGAAAACAAAATGAGAGCAATGGTACTTTAAAATGATTAAATAATAAAATGGTGAATTGAAAAAATTACAACTCATGGTGCTAGTCATTCTCAGTATGCAAGGATGTGTATTTTTGCAAATTGATTGAAAAGAAGAGAAAAAGAAGGATTTAGAATATACTTCAAATGTTTGAAGCATAAAAACAAAGATTGCACAAATTTTTGAGGATAATTTCGACGTCGTTCTAATTCACTTTACACCACCACCACTAGAGGCGCATCGTGACTTCTTGACCTTTTGTGATGTATCGATGACGTCAACTCCATACTGCCGACATCCAAAAAACCGCCCAACTGTAGTTTTATGTATTCCAACTAATTTCTTCTGAATTCAGTCGAATCTACTGCCAAAATCAAGGCCAAAATGCACAATACTGCACTTTGTTGTCAATATTGACATTTATTTTGTTTACCCTAACCGTTACAACTTTTTCAACCGATTGTGTAATCTGCGCTTGCACTTTGGCCAGAGTATTATCTTATATATAGTGAACTGTGTTGTAAATTTAGTGACAAAGCTGACAAACTTTCAAACACTTAAATCAACAGGTAAGATGTTTTCGTTACATTTGTACATTGTTTGTATATATGTATTTGCAAAATACAAAGGTTAATTTTTGAATGGGTCCTGCTTTCTCTATTATTCCACTCTTGTTACGGGAATTATAAAATAGTCCATTTTCTAATTGACCTTTCCGCAGCAATGAGTAGAACAAAATAGGCAATAATGACTAATTTTTCTTTTTGCACAATCAAAAAAGACAGAAATAACTGACCATGGCTTGCATGTCATAGATCAAACATGGAGCAAACTTTGCACCATTTTTTAAATTACATTAAAAATAAAACAGTTTATTTCAGCCAAGTAGGTTATTTCATCTGCACATCAAACCCTCGCTATCGCTACTTCTAAAGCAACCGAACCAACGATATCGCTTTCGTTATCAGCTGATATTTAGGAGGGTAAAAATATTGGAATAAGCTGATAACGGATAATTAGTGTACCCTATCAGTTGTAACGATCCAGAATATTCTTCGGATTCGTAGTTGCCACGACGGGACTTACACACTTAATTTCTATTTAGAATCGAATGTTGAACTAACTCTATCTTAACTGAGGGAAATTCAATAAAGACTAATTGAATTTCTCAAAACAAACACAATCTTTTATTCTTTACGCTTAAAAGAACTTTCTAATAAAATACAGATGATAAGAAAATAATGATTAAAACTAAACACAATAGACTAAGTATTAAAATAATCAAGTACTAAAGCAAAAGAAAACTGATGTCGGCGACGATTCCAACCTGGCGTCGGCGACAAATGGCGACGTTCACGGCCCGTTCATGTCGGTAAAATCAACTCTTACTCACGTCACTCTTCAATGGAACGGAAAAATTTTGTACTTGAAGTCCTGTAGGAATTATTCCGACACAATTCGGATTTTGGTGAATCGTTGAATAATTTGGACAAATTTCCATATTCGCAGCTTCTTCTCTCAAAACTCGCATCAGATTCTTCGTGAATCCCTCGAACTTGCAACTCGCAACTCGCTCGTCGCGAAAGATATCTCGCCCAAACAATAACTGTTTGGCAAGAATAAATATCTCTCCGTGAGTTTTCCAAGATGAAATATCCTACTGTGGAATGTGCTCAACAGCAAAAAAGCTCTTGGAATAATATGGCATTTATTGCAAGAAATGAGTTCGAATCTTCTTCCAAAAGTCACAATCTGTATAGGAAATTTCAATAGTTTCAGAGACAGATATTTTTGTGACACAGACTTGGCAAAGTAGATTTTCAAACTGAGGAGGAAAACTCCTCCCAGGACGTATTTCCTGTTAGAAAGCTTGTGGGCTGGTTACCCTGGCAACCACCCACATGTTTCTCCCACTTGCCTAACTTCCTTGTTTTAGGCGTACAAAACATAAAACATAAAATAATAAATCTCAGCCTTATTTCTGATAAAGGGTTTTTATTCTTCTAGTGACCACTAGGGTCACTGCACAGTCAACCCTATTTGCAAAACTTGGCATCTGTAATGTGTTTCTTGAAGGCGGATTGTAAGAATATAGTTGAATGTAGTTATTTGCGTAAGTGTGCACAAGTCCGCAAGGGCAGCGTCACAAATTAACAGAAGAACACGTGACAAGAAATTGCAGCGCGAAAGGCCCTAATCTGTGCAGTCGGTGGCATAAAAAACTGAATGAATAATGTGTATAAACTTATTTTTAATTTTTAGTTTTTTGTTTTTATAAAGGAATAATTGTCAAAATATACGCATAATGTTTGCTTTGAAGACTTGTGATGACCCCTTAATAAAATACACTGTCGATCATTCATTGCGGCTTCTTCCAGTGCAAGAAAAACTTAAAAATGAAACGTCGAAACAAAAACTTGCAATCATGATGGCTGCACCTGAAGTTTGTCAATTATTGCAAAATTTAATTCGTGCAATAAGTGCTAAAAGAATGATTGAAATAGGTGAAAAAGAAAGAAAACTGCTGTCGGTCTTTCGAGTAATTTTATTTTCAAGGTGTTTATACTGGTTATTCTACGTTGGGGTTTGCTTTGGCATTACCTGAGGACGGTCAAATTATTGCATGTGATGTCAGTGAGGAGTTTATGGATATTGGAAAACCATACTGGAAAGAGGTAAGCAAACCAATTGTGAAATCTCAATTTTATTTGTAAAGTTTTGATGAAAATAGGCCGGAGTTGAACAAAAAATAGACATTCGGATTCAAAAAGCAGAAAATACTTTGGGTATGGGATAGTTTAGTGTTAATAAATTGCATTTTTCTTATTCATTTAAATTTGTATTCAGACGATTTGTTGAGAAACGGAGAAGCAGAAAGTTTTGATCTCGTTTTCATTGATGCGGACAAAGAAAACTATGATTTGTATTACGAAAAATCACTACAGCTTTTAAGAAAAGGTGGCATTGTTGCCATTGATAATGTGAGTACAAATTAAATAGGTAAGTTTTAAAAACTACGTTTTTGGAAAGGCCTTTGATATTAGTTTTTTCAAATTGCCGCCAGAGTGCGCTACTACCGCAGATTTTTTCGTCAAAATCGCAAACTAATGGACTCTTCCACATTAAAATGGAAAAACAAAATATATGGGCAGATAGGAATTTTTATTTTAACCAGGATTCGTCTGGTTTCAGAATTTATTGAGCACTTTATAATTAAAAACAAAACAGATTTAGAGTTGACCCTGACAATCTGGCATCCATTTTAGTTTAAATATACCAGTGGTGGCGCTACTGTGCACCGGAAGTTCAAACAAACACACAAACATTCAGATCAAAAAAGATATTTTTAATTTGGATTTGGGCAGACTGGCATTTTAATTAAATGCCGTTTAATTAAATGCCTTTTACTTGGGTTTTCGTTTCCGTCTTTGAGTTTTTTAAACAAATATTCTTTTCTTTCAGGTTCTATGGTTTAGTTCTGTTCTGGATGAAAATTCAACTCTTTATGGTGCTTTAGAAATAAAACAATTTAACAACAAGTTGAAAGATGATGACAGAATTGAAATATCAATGCTGACTACAGGAGACGGTCTCACATTGGCTTTTAAAAAATAATAATTTTTTTCATTTTCTTTACAATTAATTTTATAAATAAACGGAATGTATTATGAGAAAAGACTCTTGCCTAGTCTAGTTAGGCAAGATATTATTAAATTTTAAAAATACATAAACAAACTATTTTTCTTTTTGTCTAAAACAAGTTACCTTTCATCTTCCCGTGGAAATAAATCCCGTGGAAATAAATCCCGTGGAAATAAATCCCGAGGAAATAAATCCCGTGGAAATAAATCCCGTGGAAATAAATCCACCAGGAGCATTTAATGTGAATATAAATTAATTTAATTTATTTATTTTCGTTGTGCACTACTCACGCCTGGCTGTAGTGGGAAGAATTTGCACGATTGTTTCATTACAACAATGACGTTTAAAATAAACCTAAATTCGCAGAGTATTCGCTAGGACATCCAAATTGCCAATCATGAGGACCATTTTGGACTTGCCGAGTCTAAAACATATTTCGCTCGTGCAAATTTCCGTTTTGCTGTGGAAACGTTATAATTTGGTTCCACAAATCAATAGCACGAACATGATGACACACAGTCAACACAAGAAGTGGTTAGTTACCCAAGAAGCAGTTTGTAAATTAGTGACCCGTCTTGAAATTCCGAACGAGTTGAAAACGATGTTGAGCGAGTTGGTTCGACACGTCGGAGAGCGCGCGTGGGATTTGCTCAAGTTCTTAGTCACAAGAATTTTCAACGGCCACAACTTCTTCAACGTCAAATGTGTGAAATGCATAATTGAGTGCACGCGATGGACACTACACGGACAATTAGACGTGAAGAAAACAACGCGAGTTTTGTCGCAACAACTATTTTTGTCGATCGAAAACAGATTCGACTTGGCCGTCGTGTGTTGTATTGCGGACGTCATTAAGGATGATTGGAAAAATAATGCCAAGGTTTTGATAAAAAAAAATAAATCACACTTGAAGAATGTCATGTACAAATATTGGAACGATGTAATGACGGTTAAAACGAACAGTTTTGAGCAGAAAAGCGAAATGTTTTTCCTCAGCATGAACTACAAAAACCAATGTGGCGTGCAATACTTCTGGTCGGTCATGACGCCGCGCGAGAGAAATGCCATTCTGAAGCAGCTGCTCGAAAGAGGAAGCAAATTGTCCGAATTGATCGAACACGTCGACAGTTGCATCTCGACCGACTTTTGTTTCTGCACTTTCGAGACTGGCATCATGAGTTTCTTACTCGCTGAAATAGACAATGAGCAAGAAATAAGGAGCATTTTATCGTCGCAATACGCATTGAAACCTCTCACACCTTTGCTCGCACATTTCAGCAACGTGACCTCGTTAGCGCCTGCATCGAGCCGCATTCTGAGCGCCATCTTGTCGGGCGATGAGTTTTACGACATCCTCTGCAAGACTGTCGAATCTTCTCGCCCGAGCGTCGTTGATTGTTGGACTCGTTTCTGGAGAAATGCTCCGGTTGAAATGAAGAAATGTCATAACGAACATCAATATTCCTTCATCTACGAAGAGTTGTGCATGGCCCAAGATTTCGACAACCTCCATTTATTGCTCGAGAATGCGGATGTTGTCAAGAGACGGCGCATTTTGTCGCGCTGTGTCGCGCAACTTCTTTTGAAGGGCGCGAGCTGTCGCTGGGATTTCCTCGAGTGGGTTGCGAAGAAATATATAACTAGCGAGGAAGAAATGTGTATTTTTAAGATGCATTCTTCTTACTTGGCGTACAACATCTGTCACAGTTTGCTTAACTTGAACAAAAGCGACGAGCAAAGGTGGACGAAACTCGACAGATATTTTCATTTCTCTTTTTCGAATGAGGAAATGATGCGCACGGTTAAGAAATGGATTCTGTTCGAGCACTTTACTAATATTCCGAAAGGATCGCAGTTTCTCGACGAATTTCGAAATTGGCTTCCCAAAACCGACGGAATGAGCGAAATGTGCGAGGCGGTTGCGAGAAATTTAGAAGAAACGTTGGCTTTGCTGGCTTTTTATTTCCGACAAGACATGACGACGATTGCATCGCTCAATCGCGCGAGTGTGCGAGACAGAGAGAAATTGCTCGAAATTTGCATCGCTTTTTGCAAAATCTCTCAGATTATCGACGCTCGCGAAGCCGGCGTGGTGAATAAAAACTTTTTCGAGTTCATTACTCGGAAAAAAGTTAAAGTGGAGAACGAAATGGCCGTGTTCGGGCAATTTTGCCGTTGTTTTGCTTACAGAGTGTGCACGTTCTACGGCGGATGCACTTACCAGTCGATTATACAAGATTTTCTCAACTCTTGCTTCGTCAATTCAGACAATTCACCCAATCTGAATTATTGTACGAGGTGTTTGCCATTTTATTACTTGATTGAAGGCCGTGCAGCTGCCGACCCAGACCGATTCGAGGGGATTTTGACGTCGTGCGGTTATTCTTCAGAAGAAATAATTGATATAATGCTAACTTATCTGTATTAAAATTGTAGATTTTTGTAGATTCAACAAAATTTTCAAATTTGCTAATTTGCTCTGTATTCATTTACGGCCACTGTGATATAAAATTTAGTTAAATGACATGACCAACATTCAAAAGTTTAATTTGCATAGCCATTTCAAAAGATTCCAAAAAAATCTCAAAACACTCCAAAAAATCTCAAAACATTCCAAAAAAATCTCAAAACATTCCAAAAAATCTCCAAACATTCCAAAAAAATCTCAAAATATTTACCGTGTATAAATATTTTTTGTCAGATTTCCTTTCAACCAGGTCGAAAATATTCCTGGTTGAATGGAATCCTGCTTACCATGAATACGTGTTATTATTTCTGCATTTATTTATTTATTTACGCGTTGAAAGTTCTGTATTTGAAATTGCATTTTGTGTTCAACTCAAATTTCAGAAAACTTTAACTTGTTTTAATTTGTTTCATCCACGAAAAAAAATCTGCCATTCCTGTATATTTTTCTCATTTTTCTCAACTTGCAAAAAATAAAAAAAAAAAACTGTTTTTTTTTTATAATTTTATTTCAAATGACGTTTTGTTTTTCTTTTTAACTCAAAATTGTGCTTCAATTTGTTTCATCCACACTTGCTGTGTTTGTATATTTTTCTCGTTTCATTTCCAATCTTTTATCACGAGTGACACAATCGAAATGGAAAATGTGAAAATTCGTTTAAAAATTCATGCCGGAGAGTATAATGCGCTAATAACCCAAAAAGATCTTTCGGATCACTGTACAATTTTACCCTGTCCAATTAAAATTTTCCTATAATCTTTCGAATCTCAGAAAAACTTGAAAAATTTTAATTTCCGACATGTTGATTTAGATTGTGTGGTGACATCTCGCGGCGAGTATTGTAGATGAGTAATGGCGGCCAAAGGGACAGGCATGTGCGACTAGGAAGAAACGAAAGCAAGTTTGACCAAAATCAACGATAATGACGAGAAAATCCGTTTGTTTTGAATATTACCTCGCTTTGATCGTGTTTTTTAAAATAATTTTTGTGCTATTAATTTTATTAGGCAACGACGAGAGATTTTTAATTTTGACTTTTAATTGTCGTAAGATTTTTCACTTTAAAGTGTATATTTACTTCAAAAAGCGCCGAACATCACGTCGATAACATGAGGTTTTCCCGTCGTGCCAAAACAGCCAAAAGCACAGGTAAATTTTAATTTTAAACCTCCAAAACATCCTTTTTCGTATCCCAGTAGTGTTATGAATGCAAGTTTCTGGTTCATCTCGGAACTAACCTGGGTCGAAAACGTAATTGGTATTCACAAGTATACTGGAATCGGTATTTTCGTAGCCATCTTGTTTATAAATTATTTTAGTTGCAATGTTCGTCCAAAAGAAGCTTGTTCGCTACGCAACTCGCAAATAAGAAACAAAAAGCAAACCTGATGAAAGAAAATGAATCCACAAATATAGAAAACAAGTTTGGTAATAAATTAATTCTTTTCGCACCGATAAAATAATAATATTATAAAAATTGTATTTTATTTTTACAGGCGAAGAGACGAGGAGAAGCGGGAGAAGGAGAAGTTGTTGCAGTTGCAGCAGGAAGCAGCAGGAAGAACAGCGCCAGATTGAAGAGCAGTAGTTGATCGCGCAGCAGCAGACGATGGAGGAGAAACGGCACAAGGATGAGGAGTTGTTCCGGTTGCACGAGAAGGCGTCCATGATGGTGAAACAGGAAGCGCAGATCCAGCAACAGCAGCAGATGATACTCGTGGAACAACCGATACGATTGATACACTCTCAAATGGTGATAGATCAATTATTTTATTTTTTTAAAATTATTTCGACTCATTTTAAAATCTTTAAAATTTTTTTCAATTTTTTTTTTTACTTATCTCAACTTATTTTAAATTTTTTCGACTTATTTCAAACTTTTTCGATTGACTTAATTTTTTTTTTAAAATGTCTAATTTTCCAGAATTATTTTTGATTTTTAATAATTTTCCAACATAAATATTTATTCGTTTTTCTACCACGAGGTGTGCAAGGCCCAAGATATGGATAACTTGCACTTGTTGCTCAAAGATTTTTATACATCGACGAATTTCGCAATTGGCTCCCCCAACAGTTTGTCTTTGAAATTTTAATTCATCACTTGTTCCCAATACTCTGGTGGGAATAAGTGTTATTAACTATCTGATTCCAACCAATAGCGATGCATCTTTCGTCGCATAGCAACAGTTACGTGGTTGCGTTTCATTTCGCGCTTGAAGTCGTGCATTTTCGCTTCATTTTCGCTTCGTTTTCGGTTCGGTTCGATATTTTTCACAATGTCCATGCGTCTTTCGATCGTGTTTACGTCCAAGTAACTGGATTAACATTGGATTTTGATGGATGGTTTGGTACGAGTTAATATCGAATTTAATTTGTTTGTTTCACGTTCCATTTTCCATTCTCCGTCTTCCATTTCTATTTTCTGTGTGTGCAAATTTCCTTTCTGATTTCTTTATTTACCTTGCTTTTCTATTTGTCAAAATTACATATTTAGTGTGTACTACATTTGTGAATAAGATCTCGAAATTTTAGATTCCATTTTAAGCCTAATCTTAATTTAATAGAAATGTAAGTTGAAGGACAACATATACGTGGGGGTGTAAAATCCAACTCTCTACCTCCTTGTGGTCACCCCTGGGTCATGCTAAAAGAGCTCTGGTTGAAATAATGTTGGTATTTAATTGGTTATCCACTACAATAATTTCACTTAATTGTTTTCTTATCTTTTCCTTATCTAAATGTTCACTTAGAAGACCTCCATTTCTTTGGTGTGTGTTGAATTCAAAGTTGCCAAAATCCTTTCCCTTTGAATTGTGTCCAAGATGCGATGACAGTTGCTGCTGAAGTTGTTGTTGCAGTTGTTGCTTTTGGAAATTCCATTTTAAGCCTAATGCATTTGAAATGAATATATTTGTTATGAGTGTACCATAATGGACTCGAGAAATATCTTTATTTTCTTTAGTTTGGGATTTTAAATTCAATTCTTTAGATTTTTTTTGAAATATTGAATTTCGTGTTGCTTCTTTCTTGTTTGATAGAGTGCAATGATCAGTTGGTCACTCTTGGATAAACTGATGACTTGACTTGTCTAATTGGAACTGGAAGAGAGCTCTGGTTGTGCAACACACCCATGCCAAATTACAACCCCAAACAAAGGGAATTTGCATGTTGATTTGAACCCACATTTCCGCACTTGTTTTCTTTCATGCACTGTTTTCTTTCATGTGCTGCCAATGGACAGGTACTTATGGTGTGTTTGCTCATTGTGCAAAACTGTTCGCAATTATGTCTGGAATGGTGACCTAAAAGTGGTAACTTGCATTATGGTATCATCAATTAATCTCACTGGACTTGATGTAACTTTCTTTTATAATGCAACTATTGCCAAGCAAATGACAGCTAGAAATTTGCAGAGCTAAGCTTAAGATTGCTCTGGTTGGCATAATGCTGGTATTGTAAGACTGCACAGAGTAACAAAAATCCTAAAAAAAAATTTTTTGCTATTGGAAAATATAAATATGGTGGAAAGTTGTTTTCATTTCTTGTGTGTTGAGTTTGGTTAATATCCAACTTTTTAACTATTTCCACAATTTCTCCTGTTTGCTTGTGTTGGGTTGTCATAGAATAACTAGCATCTTTGCCAACTGCAATCGAGTTAAATTATTTCTTAATTTCAACTTCTTCATATTGTTTGTGATAATTTCAGCCAATGGCAGAGTTTTATGAAGTTAAAAATCTCCATGACTTCGTTCAGGGACCTGTGTCTGTGCCAATTGTAAAATCTTATAATGGTAAAAGCAATGGACAAAAAAAAACATTCTTTCAACAATTTTAATTCCTTTAAAACTTCTTGGGCGAACCTTCCAACTGTCTTTCTGTTTGTATTTATATTTCGGGTCAATATTAATAACTTGTTCTACTATTGCTGCCAATGCTGGACTGGCCGGTGGGATACCCGTGGCTTGATATAAATTTGTTCCCTTGGCCCGACCTATCCAGATTTCCCGGTGCTAAATTTCTTCCGAGTCCAGCACTGCTCATTGCAGTTGATTTCAATTGAATTACAAACTGAACGGTCTCTGACAAACAATTCTTCCACCCGTGATAAGAACGAAGTCGGGTATCTTCATCGAATCCCGTTTTATCGAATGGCGGTTTATTCGATGAAACGTGCCATTTTTTCAAGAAATTCGATGAAAAGGTACAAACAGAAAACCCAAAAACCAAACCTAACCAAACCTAAACCAAACCTAACCTAACCTAACCTGGAGCATATCCTCTCTCAACAAGCCTTTCTCAAAACAACAGGGACACTCATGAGGTTTCCTTTGTCAATTGCTTCTGCCATCCTTATCTCCCGTTCCGCAGCCTTTTTTGCTTTATAATCTGAATGGAATTGTAAGTAATTACACAACATCATTTTTTTAATCTTAAAGTTACCCTCGATACTTTGCTTGTTTTTGTTATAATACAATTTAATGTAAAACAATTCGTTGATATCGGTTGGTATTGGGATATGGTTGTTCTTGAACTTCATTTTCTTGCATACGAATAACGATTTTGTATACAGGGTGGTGCAGAAAGTCTGGTTCACAGTAAATAATTCCCAAACTATTCTAGATGTCGATTCAGCAAAATGATCGTTAAGGTAGTATGTCGGGGGAATTCCAATTATGACATCCAATTTGACCTCTGAGGTCATCTTCAAGGTCATCCATAATGTAACTCGAGAACCGTGACAGTTAGAGCAAAAAAGTGAATTAGAAAGTTGTAGAGCATCATCCAATTAGTCTAGAACTGTTCCTAAAAAAATTATTTCTTAGGGAAAAGTTTTGAGAAAAAAGGTCTGAAACATTGGCCTACTCAGCATTATAACTCAGCTTTGTAACTTAAAACTATTGAGGCAACCAAGCTAATCCTCAATTAGGATACTTTATTGGGTCATACTTGTAAGTGGAAGAGAGGAAATACAAAAAAAAAGGAAATAATTTATTTTGGAAATACATTCCACATGATAGTTTTAGGTTACAAAGCTGAGTAGACTACCATTTCAAACCTTTTTTTCTCAAAACTTTTCCCTAAGAAATAATTTTTTTAAGAACAGTTCTAGACTAATTGGATGATGCTCTACAACTTTCTAATTCATTTTTTTGCTCTAACTGTCACGGTTCTCGAGTTACAATATGGATGACCTTGAAGATGACCTCAGAGGTCAAATTGGATGTCATAATTGGATTTCCCCCGACATACTACCTTAACAAACATTTTGCTGAATCAACATATAAAACGGTTTGGAAATTATTTACTGTGAACCAGACTTTCTGCACCACCCTGTATAAATGCCGGCAGGATCTTGTTAGGAGATGTTCGTGCTGACATCTTGTTCAGCAAAATATTCCTTTGGATTTGGGAAAACAGCCAGGAATTCTTTTACAGTAAAATTGCTGCAAGAAATAAATAAAATTATGCGAAAAAAATTTATAAAAACTTTCTGTTAGATTATACAAATACCTTTCAACGAATTTTCTTTTTCGTGCCGCCTTTTGAGTGTCAACTAACATCAGATATGATTTGTTTTGTGTCCATTCGGAAATCTTTTCGTTCAGAACGTGGTCTTGAGAGTTTTGAACGAAACGCGCCATGTGTTCTGGGTCTGCGTCCGGGAACAACTCACTGATGAACGCTAGCCTCCCCGTTTCAGTAGAAGTGGACGCGATTGCTTTCAATTCCAACCAGCACTGCTCATTGCAGTTGAATTCAATTGAATTACAAGCGGAAAACATTCCCCTGAAACTACTCTGCGTCGCACAAGGAATAATAAAATTATTTATTTATTAAGAAATGAAATTGTTAATGAATTGCCGGTCGGATCCCGTTTCATCGAATCCCAAATTATTGAATTTTGTAAAAATTAGGGGTGATAAAAACCAGAATCGGCGCCTGCGCATATGCTGTAGTGATCCTGAGCTTTAATAGAAACTATAACTACCAAAACCCAAAATCTACTATTTCAGTTGCCACACCGGGTCTTACAAACTCTATCTTCTAAAATTACTTAAAACTGACTTTAATTGACTGGAATTGATTGCTTCAATCATACGATTAAAACAAGCAATTCGGGCTAATAAATGTAACAAACTTATCTGTCTTACTATTGCTGCCAATGCTGGACTGGCTTGGCGGGATACCCGTGGCTTGATATAAATTTGTTCCCTTGGCTCGACCTATCCAGATTTCCCGGTGCTAAATTTCTTCCCAGTCCAGCACTGCTCATCGCAGTTGAATTCAGTGGCTGGTTGCGGCGGTCTCTGACGAACAATTCTTCCGCCCGTGATAAAAACCGGAATCGGCGCCTGCACATACGCTGTAGTGAGCCTGAGCTTTAATAGAAACTATAACTACCAAAACCCAAAATCTACTATTACCGTATATTTAATTACATTAAAATTATATATTATTTACTTCGAAAATGAAAAACCTGTGGCGACCAACACCACAGCTGCACTGATGACAACATAAGCAAACAGGCCAACCAACTTCTCAAGCTCAAAAGCGATCATGTTGAACGAAATCCGACGAGGTGTTTGTCTGTGAAAAACGAGGTTTAACTTAAAACTTGACTTAAAATGTCGCTTAAACATGCTACTTGTATACACCCCCGAAACGTCGCAAAAACGTTACCGGAAAAATTAATACAAATGGGGGTATATTCAATGATTTGGTGGAAAAATAAATGTAAATCAAAATAAATGATTTAGGTGTAAAAATAAATGAAATTAGGGGGTCATTAAATACAATCCCTCTAAAAGGCGTAGGAGATTTGCCATTATTTGCTCTGATGTACTCTATGAACCATTTCGCGGGCATCGGCTTCGGCCAAGAACACGAACAACTGACTCGGGGAGGTTTGCGACAATGTTTTCGTGTTTGTTGGACAGAACGGGAATGATGTTCAGAGTTCAGATCTCGGCGCGCGCCCCCTGCAAAAAATGAAAAATATACGAAGAGTATGTAAAAATGTACCTAAATTACATGAAAATGTACAAAAAAGTACGAGAATGTACGTAAATTACATGAAAATGTATACAAAAATATACGTAAATTACATGAAAATGTACAAAAATGTACGTAAATTACATGAAAATGTACAAAAATGTACGTAAATTACATGAAAATGTACATAAATTATATAAAAATGTACCTAAATTACATGAAAATGTACAAAAAAGTACGAGAATGTACGTAAATTACATGAAAATGTACAAAAATGTACGTAAATTATATGAAAATGTACGTAAATTATATAAAAATGTACCTAAATTACATGAAAATGTACAAAAAAGTACGAAAATGTACGTAAATTACATGAAAATGTACAAAAATGTACGTAAATTACATGAAAATGTACAAAAATGTACGTAAATTATATAAAAGTCGGTGGCTATATCCACCCCCTTGGAGGGTAAATTAATAATTCAAGTTGTTTTCTAATTTCATTTCTTTATTTAACTGCATTCAATTTCAGCAACTGCGACGTTTATTTGGGACAACGAGGCCGAATAGGTGTCGGAGTATTACAATTGCTGTTTAAAAGTGTCTGGCTTTTCACGTGAGTCGATGTCACAACGAACTGGAGGTCGTGGCTTTGATCGAATTTGCGCTCTACACGTTGGAGACCGGGACGGACGTGATTCCGCCAGTTTATTATTATTATTACTCCGTATTATTTTATTTCAAGCACTCCTGGGGAGTAGTTACAATGTGGTGCTAGTTGGTAGCAGTTAATTAGTTGTTACATTGAGTGATCAACAGGAAATTTCTTAGTACTATCCAATTTATCTTAGTCATCTTAAATTAAATGTATCAACGCAATCGGATGACAGATAAAAACAAAGTTGGGAAAGTGTAATGGCTTTTTTTGCTCCTCTTTGATCTCTCTTTTGTTGTTTGTCTTGTTTTTTTCTTCACTTTTTATTGACTACATTGTGTATGTCAAAGCCAGTTATAGTTAAACTTTGTAGTGACCCTAGTGGTCACTAGTGAAGCAACAGAAAAAGTCTGTAAAATAATATTTTGGTTTATTATATTTTAGTTTGAGTTTTTTATGCTTCCTGTCTACAGGCAAGAAAGCTGAGCAGAGTGGGAGGAAATGTGGGTGGTTGCCAGGGTAACCAGCCCACAAGCCTCCAAACAGGAAATGAGTCCTGAGAGGAGTGAGAACTCCTCAGTATGATCACAAACTTTGCCAGAAAAACAACACAAAATAACCCAGAGAAACCCTCCAGTATTTTGTGAAAACCTCAGTGAAATTTTATACTCATTTCTTGCTGTTGTACAGTTACAACAGTGGGATATCACGGTCTTGCCGCATAATTTACGTGCGGTGGGATTTTATTCACATTCTTGAGATAACTCATTGTTGTCTTGAGATTTCGCCTTGCCGTGGAGGAAATCCGGCTAGACGTTGCGAAGAGTCGCAAATACGTCGCCACGACGACGGAATTGCGAGCCGAGAGAGAGTTTAGACGATACGGAAAGAGTCCGATTGACCAAGCGAGTCGACGTGAGTTGACTCGTATCAGACGATTTCCAAGGAGTTCGAGAAGTTGAGTGACTGAATAAGTCCGTTTCACCGTGGAGCGACGCCGAGCAGAATATCGAGACGAGCGTCAAAGAGAAAGCCGTAGAAGCGCGACGAAACGAGCCGTTATCGTCGCCGGAACGCTGGAATCGTCAAATAACGTTTCCACGTCGATTTGAAGTTATTTCATCATTTCATCTATTATTTCATTTCTTATTTCCATTAAGCCTTAGTTATCACTGTAATTTATCTTAGTCTAAGTCAGAATAAAGAAGTTTAGTTTAAAGAGAGTATTTTTATGATAAGTCTTGTCAAAGCATCAATAAGCTTGGAATTATTCTTTATTAATTTAAGGAGTAATTCAGGCTCATTACACCTGGGGGCCCGTTAAATAATTTGAACCTTAACAACTATCTTCAGTTGAGGGACCACCATTTTGTCTTTTAAAAAAAATTTGTGGTAGGAAATTTTCTGTTTCTTTCTTCTCTATTCTGTTTTACAAATAATGTCTTTGCCACAAGATTCGAGGAGAGGGAGAGGAACGAGACGAGGAGTCCGCACTAGAGGCGGTACGGCCGGAGGAGCGACCGGCGGAGCAGCGGAGCCATATTTCGATTCATCATCCAGCCCGGAAAGAGAATCGGACCAAGATCCCGAGCAGCGCCGACTAACCAGTCAAGATTTTTGGTTGGAAACGTCGCAAGAAACTCAAGGGGAAGAGCCCCGTGTTAACTCACCAGTCGACAAAACTCCGCCCAGCGTGCCGTCAACTCCGAGCAGCAAAGTTGATTTAACGAATATGTCGTTGGAGCAGGTGATTGCCGTCGCTCACAAACGAGGGAAATTGATAAAACGTTATCGCACCGCGGCCAAGCAAAGAGCGCGAGACGACGCGGAAACTTCGGGCGAAAATTCCCCGACCCGACATAAGTTGTCACGAGTGCGCCAACGTATCGCCGACCTAATGCAAGAAAATGCAGATCGGCTGGCGGAGCGACAGCGTCAGTACGCGGAAGGCGTTACACTTTCCGATGAGGACGTTGCAAACATCACAAAGGCGATGAAAGACAGCACCCGACAGCTGCAAGATTTCCATCAGGAGGAATACGAGATGGTGAGACGTCTAAAAATGGAGGAACACCAAGCACGCCAGGCAAAGTACGAAGCGGAATTGGCCAAGCAGGCGACGGAAGACGAAATTCGTGCCAAAAAAGACCAGTCTGACAGAGAAATACAAGCCGAAAAAGACAGAATGGAAGCCGAGAGAATCCGCCTAGCAACGGAACGTCAAGAATTACGTGATAGACGTAAGGCGCAGGAATTGGCAAATCGAGATGCGATACGTGCCGAAAATCAACGTATCGAGCAGGAAAAAATACGTTTGGCGAACGAGTATCGAGACTTGCAGGAGAAACGTCTAGCGGAAATAGCGGCTGATCGAGCAGCTATGCAAGCCGAAAGACAGAGGATTGCAGCGGAAAAAGTCCGCGTGGAGACGGAACGATTGGCATTAATTGCAAAACAGAAGGCGATGGACGAGTCGGAACAAAGGGACATTCATCATTTCCGCCAAGCTGCATTCGAAGCTCAGGAGGAAACGGAGAAAGTCCGGAGAGAATTGGAAGAAATTAAGTATATTGCACAATGCAATTACGAGCAACCGACGAGAGTTCCATCCTATCGCCCAGAAGTAGTCAATCTATCTCCAGGCGCATCCGCGAATCCATTAAAAAGGAGAGGTGATATGGATGAAAGAAAAGATGCTAAAAGAGCGTCGGTGTCACCAGCAAAGAATCCAAACGTATTAGACGTAATTGCACAAAGAAATCGTCAACATGCAACGGACCAACCGACTGGACCAATTAAAAAACAAGGTGCAGTAACGGGAGTGGACCCGGAGGATTTCCAAAAATGGGAGAAAGCGTCCAGACGAATGGATTCAGACAACAGAGATCGCCAAACTCCAATAGAAACTGAAAATGTCAGTAACCCTGCAACAAAAGGCGCGTGTGGAGGCAAAGCTTTGGGAGAGTATCTTGAAGACGCTCGAGACGATGAGAACCCCGCCTATCGAAGGTCATACATGTTCATGGAAGCGGTTGAACAGGTAGCCGAAGCCAATGAAAGAGAGGATCGACGAAGATCGCGGGAAGCGCAGAAAAAACAACAAGTAGATAGTCAACGCGAAATGAGTCGCGAAAGTGGAAAACAAAAATTCCAGCATGATCAAGAAGTTCCGGAACAAGATAAAAGCAGTAGTCAAGATGCTGCAACCGGGCAAGATGGAGCAACTGGACAAGCCAGTTACACGAAAATTAGAAATTATGACGACTATCTACAAGGAAAATATTCGCAGCATTCAGGCGAAAATTACAATAGAAGCACTCAACAGTTGAGTGAAACTCGATCCAGTTACAATGTCCAACAACCAGAAAACACAAATCTACGAAATGAGTCGTACTATCGTCAAGAAGCCCGTCCGCGCAGTGAAGTGAGATTTGCGAATGAAACTCGAGCGCATAATGACACAGATATGCGAAATATGCCTCATTATCAAGACGAACCACGCCAGCAAGGTGACGCCCGCTTCAGAGATGAAACTCGCAGACAAGGTGATTATGGTCCAGTGGGACAAAGCTGTTATAATCGAAATGAGTCGATATCAAGAGAAGGCCCAAGTCCACAACATGGCCACCAACAGGATTCACAACAGAATAGGGGCTCCTATTGGTACGAATCCTATACGAATAGAGATTCACATGAGCAACGTGATGATTCACACAGACGACGTGAAGATTCCAATAGGCAACGAGACGACTCATACCGAGACCAACGAAGGTCACGTTCTAGTCCACCACCATCACAACACGAATATGAGAGAAAATACTCACATTCTGAGCAATTTCGTCGTGAAGAGCCTAACTACTCAAGGCCGCAGGGGGAGAGATGGGATAGAGGGAATTCCCGTTCGGATAATAGAGATCCGCCCCCACCAAATACATTACCAACTAGTTCCAGAGAATTGGAGGAAATCATCGCAAGGCAGATTGATTCAAAATTGTCGCAAATTCCTTCAAAATCTCAGGAAATGGAAGAAGTTTTGAGAAAGCTCATTCTGAAATATTGCTCTGAAAATTGGACACATCACTACAGCTCACCATACCAAATCAAATGGGACCGCATTAATCCGGATATGTTTGATGGAGGATGGCAAATCGGAACCCAGTTTCTGGATGAAGTAATGCACGTGGTGACAAGTCACGAAATGGACCCAGATGTGGCTTTACATAAGTTGATACCAAAAATGTTGGTGGGAGGAGCAACAAATTGGTTCCGAAAAAATAAATTCACACACTGGAATGAATTTGTAAAAGCATTTATGAAAGAATACGGGGAATCCAATGCAATGATGATAAAGTATTGGGACAATCACAAACAGATGTTGGGCGAAGATATTCGCTCATACTTAAGACGTACAGAAGACCTGATTGCTCAGCTCCCGTATCACATCAGCGATTTTGACGAAGATAGAAAATTCAGAAATGGTCTGACACCCTTTTCCGAGAAGGTATTAAGAATGGTGGATGCACCAATGGCCAGCTCTTTTGAAAAATTACAAGAATTTATAAGGAACAATCAAATGTATATTGATGACAGATATGCATCAGACCTCCCGCTGGAAGAGCAAAGAGCACGGGATGACCTGCAGCGACACCACTCAGACTACACTAGATCCGGTGCAAAAATGATGCGCCCACGCTCGCAATTTTTATTATCTCGGGAGGAAGGGTCCACCAAAAAACAAGAAAGTGGACCATCACCTTATCCACAGCCACGAGTGCCAACGCGACCAACGGTCAAATGGGTACAAGACCCGTCCAAAGCAACCGAATCAGTCGGTGATACACAAATAATGTTGACAGATTACTCGGAAGATGAATTAAACACTTTGATGGATGCGGCAAACGTATTGTTTACACGGAACAATCCAGCGATAACAAAATACAAGCCGCAAATGCAAACAAGGTTGCCACATCAAATGGTTGTGCAGCCGCAGACACAAGGAAATTCGTCCTTTCCGACCAAACCGTACTCTGTCGACTTCAACTCAAAAATAGAAGTACAAACTCCACAATTAAGTGAAAATAAGGGACAGACTTCTACGCCAGGCGGCGCAACGGATGGTAACAAGACCAGTCAAGTAAAATTGACACCAGAGAATGCACCGTGCCATAATTGTGGCCAAGTTGGACACTGGGTACGGCAATGTCAACAGCCAAAGAGAATGTTGTCCAAAGAAGAAATGGAACATCTTATTAATTCTTTATCCGACAACCTTACAAAAAACTTGAACGCGCGGGCTCAAGAAAAGCAGTAGAGCTCGCGCTGACAAAAAACTCGGAAAATCTGCTAGCAGCCCAACCAACACAAGAACTATCAATTGAGTCGTTACAAGATTCGAAAGGGTTATCGGAGACCCAATCAATAGATGAAAAAGTAACAGAGACTTCACTAATATTAAAAACATTAGTGGAACCACAAAATTTGAGTGAAAATATCCAAGAGACTCAACCAACAGCAAAAGCACCTTCAGGATCACGATTCATCAAAGATAGTCAAACTGGAGAATATGTGCAATCAAAATTGATTGAAAAACCACGAAAAGTAATTGGAACTTTGGAAGGTGGAAGAGGAACAATAGTTGTTGATTTCGAAGATGGCGAAGTTGTGGGATTGAAATTTCCAGCCCCAAAAGCAACAACGGAACCAAAACCGGAAATAGCCGGGTGTTCATCAAAATCGGACAGTTTATACAATAATGGACCACTGAAAAATACGACTATTCCTGTAATACTCACGCCACCAGAAGCAATCGGCACGATGCCAAAAAGAGGAGAAATGATCTGTGACATGGAGTGTGGACAACTCGTCGGAATGAGATTCCCGCCGTTAGAGATAAAAGATTGTCCACCTGTAATACAAGAAGCTTATCGTTCAAACGAATTTAACAAATCATATTTCACAGTCAACGTGACCGAAGCTTTAAAAGATGTAAAATTGGTGCAGGAAAATGAGGCAACTATTTTTTGGACGAAGGTAAAAAAGACCTATGAAGAAACTCCATCAATAGCGGCTTGGATGACTGATACGTCGGTTGAACCAGTGGATTGGGACCCACACCTAAAGGAACTAACAACTTTGGAGCCAGAAGGACCAAGAATCAGAGTCTTTAACATTTTACTCCCCGAAGAAGATGTTTTAGAAGGAATGACGACGATCGACATCAAAACAGAACAAGGTTCGATCGCCGCGATGTTGGATTCTGGTGCTAATCGCAGTTGCATTTCTTGGCCCCTGATTCAAGCGATGGGATTGGAGAAACAAGTTTGGCCCCTCAAAGCCAACATGACTGTAAATACAGCGGACAAAAAGGTCCAACCCATGGGGACAATAAGAATGATGATCAGATGGACTCACGGGATGATGCAGCAATATTTTTTAGTGCTACCCCACGACATGAAGTTCATGTTGATCGGCAATGACGCGATGAAACGGATGAAAATACAACCGAACCCACTCAACGGCAAGTGGAATTTCATCACGACAATCGATGTGCCGCAACCTTACATGCCGCAGTATCTTCTTGATAAATATGAGCAAAAGAAAGAAGAACCCGAATCGTCATTGAAGACATTTAGAAAAGAAAGTAGCTTTTGTGCATTCGAGGCGAGGTTGAAGGTTGGAAATGGAGTCCATGACATGATCGAAGAAGCAAAACTGCACTTAACTGAGGCAGCACAGTTAGAGCATGTGCTGAGAAAATATGAGAAGATACTCAGCAAGAATCCTGGAAAAACACACGTGCTCCAACACACGATAAACTTAGACACGGATAAACCGATCCGAGTTCCATTCAAATCATGGAACCCGCAGAAGCGCGAAATTTTAAGGACCCTCTGCCAAGAGATGATCGACAAAGGCTATGTGTCGGAAGCTGAAGGGGATTACGCAACGCGAATCGTACTGGTAATGAGACCAGGTTCGGAGCCACGCCTCTGTATCGATTACAGAGCGCTAAACGAACACACCCTTTATGACCCACCACAAATGCCGACCATTACGGAAATCTTAAGAGAGCTCGGCGAATTCCAGTGGGTGTCGACCATCGACTTAACGAAAGGATATTGGCAGATAGACTTGAGACCGGAAGATTGTCCGAAAACGGCCTTCTGGAGCCCCATGGGCCGGTTAATGTTCAATGTCATGCCCTTCGGGCTGGTCAACGCGCCGACAACGTTTCAGCGATTGATTGAAAAGGTATTAGGCGAAGCATTCAGGAAATATGCTTGGGCCTACCTGGACGATATAGTGATCGTATCAAAGACATATGCTGAACATATGAAGCACTTGGACTCAGTATTGGGAAAACTACAGCAAGCCGGATTACATGTGAATCCGACCAAGTCCAAATTCTGTAGAAAAGAACTCAAATTCCTAGGGTATAAATTAGGAATTAATGGATTAAGTGTAGACCCCGCGAAAGTAGCGGCAATCTCGGAATTTCCAGCGCCAAAAAATTTGACTGAGCTCCAGAGATTCCTCGGAATGGTCAACTTTTTCCACCGTCTTCTGAAAGATTTGGCAACTGTAGCGGCACCACTACGCCCACTGTTGAAGAAAGGAATAGAGTTCCTATGGGAAAATGAGCACCAAGTTGCATTTGATGAAATAAAAAAGTTATTGACTGATGCAAAGACAATGCACTTGCCAAATTTGCATCAATCTTTCATCGTAAGAACAGATGCAAGCAAAAAAGGTTTAGGCGCTGCTTTAATGCAAATGAAGGAAATTGACGGCCAGATGATAGAATCACCATGTGTTTATATCAGCCGATGTCTGCAGCAGGCAGAACTCAATTATAGCGCCACCGACCTCGAGTGTTTAGCTGTCATATGGGCACTACGGAAATTTAGGCCGTATCTCGAGTTCACGAGCTTCGTCGTGCAAACTGACCACGAGGCGTTGAAATGGTTGATGAGACTGGAAGAGCCAGCAGGCCGTCTTGCCCGTTGGCAGATGGAATTGATGTCTTACAATTTTCAAATTCAGTATTTGAAAGGGACAACCAACACTTTGGCAGACGCATTGTCCAGAGCACCAATTCAGATAATTTGCGACGCTGAGGACACAGGGGAAGCCGATGGTGATCTTAGGTACTGTCCAACCGAACCACGTAAATGGGTGGTAGGAAATTGGAACCAATTACCACGACCCCTGACTGAGGACGAAGAAGTTGCATCATATTGGTGTCAGGTGTATAGTGCGCCTAGTGAAGAGATGGAAACAAGTCCAAAAGAAAAGAAAGAATGGCAGTACATGCCAACTTCCGAAAACGAGATGGTTACGGCATTTATTGCAAAAGTGACGGAACAGGCAAACTGCACACCGCCGACACGAGAAGAGCTCGTCGATCACCAGATCAAAGATCGCCACTGTCAGGCCATGCGACACTATCTGGAGACGGAGCAATTTCCCGCATATGTGAAAACCCCATTACATAGGAAAAAATATCGGATCTTGGCAACAAAACACCTTGTAGAAGAAAACCTTTTACTCAAATATCACCCAACAATGTCGGATGATTTGGCAGAGGATTCGAGAGCACTTAAAATTGTAGTGCCGAGATCATTAAGATTTAGAGTTCTGTGGCAAATGCACGGACATCCTTTGGCGAGCCACTGCGGAATAGCACGAACACTTTATCGTATGCGACAAGTGTATACGTGGGAGGGGATGAAACGAGATACAGCTCGATTTATTAAACATTGCTCTCGCTGCCAAGCGTGCAAACCCAGAGCAAAAACACGAGTGGAACCAGCTCAAATCGGCCCGTATGCGCCATTTGAATGTTTGAGTATCGATTTGGTAGGACCGTTAACTAGAACGGAAACAGGAAATAACTATATCTTAGTGATTTTGGATATAGCCACTCGTTGGCCAGAACTTTATCCACTGGCAGACCCGGTGGCACAAGATATAGCGGACTGTTTATATGACACATGCATGGGCTGGGGATTTCCGCTCCGGATTATATCAGATAACGGACCGCAGTTTAAAGCACGACTTTATCATGAATTTTGTAAAAAATTCAAAATTGTGCCGCGATTTACATCTCCGTATCATCCCCAGGCCAACACAGTCGAAAGGACCAACAGAGACCTGAAATATATTTTGTCAATTTACACATCAATCCACAAACGCTGGGACGAATATCTAAGAGAGATAGCATTTAGCATACGCACAACAGCAACAACAGGCCGTGATTACTCGCCAGCATACTTGAATTGTTGCAGAGAATTCAGGATACCGTGGGATCCTCGAATTTTGGATGGAATTTTGAAAATTGACCCAAATAAGCCACACATTTACATCCAACGATTGGAAAAAGTCATTCGCAACACGTACCATCATATGATGGCACACATCATGGACCTTCGTGAACGTGTGGACAACCATAAATTAGATGGAAAATTTCAAGATTTTCGAACAAATGACCTCGTGTGGAAGGAAGATCACGTTTTGTCAAAAGCGTCACAAGGAATTTCGGCGAAATTATCCGACAAGAGAAGTGGGCCATATGTTATTATTAAAGTCCACCAGGGCGGAGCTGTCAAATTAAGACGACTTAAAGATAATAAGATCTTGCGTTCCATTCACATGTCCGAGTTAACACCGTTTTTCCCGGAATTTAATCAAGAAATTTGGGAAAAAGGCCAAACACAAAGTAACCCGGAAGGAAAAATTATTAACACTTTGTTCGACGAGCCATCAACATCCGAAATGCAAGAAATTGCAAATATAGAGAGTTCGCAAAACGTGCAGAATGAACAAATTCAAGGCAGTAATTCAATAGAATCTCAAACTTTGCGTCAAATGCAAAATTTAGACGATTCGCAAAATCAAGGAAATTCACAAGAATCACAAATTTTGGATCAAACACAAAATTTGCAAGATTCGCAAATTTCGCATGACCAACAAGAATCGGAATTACAAGCAACGCCAAGTTCATCAGACACGGAAAATAATGAGAAAATAGAATCTACAATTCCAAGCGATCAGCAAGTCGAACAAAGTGAACAAATTAATGAAGATCTAAGCGCAACTTTACAGAAAAAATCACGAGAAGAAGCGCCACTTTTTCCGAAAAATTTAGTTGTAGAAACAGACGAACAAGTTGCGTCGTTTCCTAAAAAGGGGGGAGAAGTGGTGAAAAAAGTGAAAGCAAAACAAAGATATAAAGATCTGCGTGAAAATCAATCAGAAAAAATTAAAAAGAAAGCTGTCTTGAAGAAATATCCACTTCGAGACAGAGGGAGGATTAAGCCTCCAGACTACCTCTAAAAATAGAAGGTAGCGACGTCACTCGGGAGTCCGGAAGTGGACGACGTCGCAGCTCGATCGTGATTGGTCGAACAAACCACGTGTTGATGTAGCTGGAAGTAAAGACCACATGTTGCTCAGATTTCTCCAAATCATCAACAAAACATTGAAGGAATTTGAAACAACGATCAATCGAACGAGTAATAGGATTTACGAGGAAGTCCGGACGAAACAAGTGTGAACAAAAAGATCGACGATGAATCAAGATTTTCGGCCACCACCAAAACCGAAGAAACCAGTACACGAAGAGGTAGTAGAAAATCGAATTAAGTCGAGAAAACTAAGGATAAGAGATCCAAAATAATAGTTATAGTTATTCATAAATTGTGCGTGTCATAAAAAGTAAAAATTTATCGGTGATCGTAAGGGACGAAACGAAATAAGTCGTAAATACGGAGACGCGATCACAAAACCGATAAAAGATCGAGATAAGTATGGAATATCGCTAAGAAGGCTAAATCTAAGTTAAAGCTATCAGAAATAATTAATTTTATGTGAAAAAATTAGTAAATAATGGCAAAAACTTGAGAAAAGCGACATGAAAATACGTCGCGATATACGAAAGAGCGCCATCTGGCGAGAATTTTATGAAACGTAAAATTAAGAAAATGACACACGCAATTGAGAATAATTTCGTAAAAAGATAAAAAATTAATGAAAATTTAATTTATAGACAAGGAAAGCAATGGAATCATGGGACGCATTACCCAAAAACGCAAGAGTTCCACGAACCTTCTATCGGGGAAGAATCCATCGAAAGTTGAGAAGAATATTCGAGCGGAGAGGCTACAAACCAGCCAATGTCAGACAATTCATCTCATTAGCCATGCAACGACGCTGGGGAACCCTGAAGAGACTATTCAAGGGTTTCAAAACGTGTTTCCACGAAATATTGCGCTTAATTTCAATATTAACGGACACACACGGACCAATTTGGAACGAATTGATAGGTGAAGATTTTCCAATGACTCCAGAGGAGGCGGAGGATTATGTCATCTATTGCGACCCGGCGACAAATCGAATCCAATTTGCACGGCAAGTAATGAATCGACTTCAGGAGGGCATGGCGGATGTAGCAGCCGAGTATTTGGAGAAGAAGGCGAAATGGCAGGCGGAGCAGGCATTGCTGGACGAACCAGATTTGGAAACTGTACCACCCTATTACGTGGACTCTCAATATAAAATGCATCAATTGACGATGGCGGGGGTACTTGGTGTCCACATCACTCCAGTATCAAAGGAAAAACCAGAGTTGCGAGATGACTTTGGACCTCTCTATTACGTAAAAAGGCAACGACTAGAGAAGGAGGAAAAAGAGCGTAGAGATAAAAGATCTCAGGCCGATCAGGAGCCAAGTCCAGAGCGTCGAAGAAAGACACCGCCCCAGACAACTCGAAAAGTGGAGTATTCGTCAAGACGACCACGAAGTACGGTGCGGCGAGAGAAGACTCCGCCAGAGAGGTCAGAAAGATCTACAACATCCGCACGCCATCCGAGAAGTCGATCAGCGTCCAGAAGTCAACAAAAATCGGAATTAAGTCCGAAACCTCATCATTCATCGAGAAGTCACCATTCTAGAGATAGAAACTACGATGAATTCTGATCTGAACAACATGAGTTAGCTCGAAGAGGAAGGGAAGCAAGGACCCGAGGAGCACTTCGGTACAGAGGAAGCGACAGACGGAGGAAAGAAACTCCGCCGAAGCAAAGTACGTCGAGAAACCGAAGTAAGGAAACAAGACCCCTTGAACGAGACGAAAGAATGCGACAAGAAACAAGGGAGCATCGAAGTCACTCGTCGGAGCGGCGTAAAGTAAAATATGTTTCCTCTTCTCGTAGAAGAGACAGTCGAAGTCCGGAATTAAGTCCGATAAACAAAAAACGTCAGTTAAAAGAAAATCGACGACAGACAAGCAATAGTTTGACAGAAAAGAGGTCGCACTCAAAATCACGTCCGGCGAGCAGTCATCGATATTCTAAGATGCGCCCAAAAAGGGAAGTTTTAAGGAGCAAAAAGGATGGGATTCGAGTACGAATCACACAAGACAGTGATTCGTCATCGGCGCCATCATTCCACACCGCAGATGAAAAGTGGGATGAAGATTACGTAGTCATGGATGAATGTCGAGAGTCTACGTCGAGTGAGGCAGAAAGGCCTGAGGAGAGAACAAAGGGACCTAGAACTCCACCACGCCAGGAGACTCCACCACGTCAGGAAACTCCACCACGTCCAGAAACTCCGCCACAACAAGAGACTCCTCATCCTCAAACAGCTCCACCAAAGGGGAGTAACTCACCAATTACCTGGACCCCAACATCCGTGCCAACAACGCCGACGCCCAGAGCCTCATCTCCAGAAGACCTGACTTTTGAGAGTTTTCCCGAGTATGTGGAACCATCAACACGCATTTTGGAAGAAACGCCAAATGAGCGTCATGAAGAGAGAACGCGGAAAAGAGTTTCCCCTCCAAAATTTGCCATCAATCAGGAGAAAATGACGTTGGAAGAGGCGTTGGAAAAATCGAAAAATCAAGTGCCGAAACGACAAGACCCGAAAAGGATATTGCGACCAGCACATCGAATGAGAGACCCAAGGAAGGCGAAGCCTCGTGAAGCTAAAGTGATGAACGAGAGGGACCCACACTTGTTGCCGCAAACGGAAATTAGTCCGTACACTGAATTTACATTGCCAAGACCAGCCATTGCAACTGTGCAAGGTAACATTCCACTGCAACCAGACGAGAATTTTGACAAAAACTATGAGCCATTATGGGGAATGTATATTAAATTTCCGATGAGCTCACAAGGACTGTTGACCCCTAACTTGGATGAATTTCAGCAAGTCCAACTACAAGTGACATTAGCAGAGATGAAACAGCTTGCGCTCGAGTTTGTGCAACAGTCCCTCGAAGCACAGACAGACGAATGGTTGGAGCACTGTAAGCCGTTCGCTCGGAGAATACTGATAAGACTCTTGTTTCCGGGAGTATTCCCAACTGACGAAACAACTTTGATTGCGGTAAGTTTCGTGTGGACAGAGCCGATGGGGATTCCGCGAGAGATGTTAAGAAATTGGAAAAGTATATTGGGAAGTCCGCCAAAATTACGAGCAGAATTGGTTCGAGAGATCCTGAGAAGTGGGGAAACTCCATCTCAAAGCGCACAAAGACTGAGAACAGAATGGATCCAATATCGCACGAATCTGGCAGCCCAGCAGAGATTTCGAGATTTCTCAAAACAGGCATTACCTGACTGGACACCCGAACCCCAAACTCAGGAAGCCATGGAATTAAGTCCATTAACATTTTTGGCGATGTCGCAACCAACTCCGCAATTTCGAGTTCCGACACAAAAGGCCCCATCAGCCACGTTCACGCCTACAGCTCATCGAATGGCATTAGAAAGGGCAGAATCAAGCAATAGGTCCGATGTAGAGTCTAACACCGAGCAGGGAGTGTCCAGACGAAGCGACGACTCCTCATTAAAAGAAACTGACGGATCGCGTCGTGGCCTTGCCAAAGCAAAAGAGCCGTTGAAAACTGGAATGAAACGGAGCAAAAACTCGGACTTCGGGAGGATTCGATACCTGTACCCGAAATTGAGAGTCTCCGACGCCACCCGCACAATGTTAATTTACAGCACTACCTTGTGTCGGGATGCTTTGAAGTGGCTCGAAAACTCGTCGAGAGAGCCTCAACGAATTGTGCGTCATCAAAGACTCATTGCGGTTCGAAGGGCGCCTACAGGGAATCGGGAAAGATATGACGTGGACTATGATCGAGTTTGGCCACGCACGGAACACATTAAAGAAGTGTGGTTTCATGTAAATAATGGAGCAGTATCTGGACCCATGAAAGGCATGCCCCGATTTTCGGTGTCCGAATCCGAGACTCCAGGTCCAAGCTTTGAGTCCAGAAATGATGAGTAGAGAAGTAAAAGGAAGAATCGGAGATCCTTCCTAAAAAGGAGGGAGGTGTAGTGACCCTAGTGGTCACTAGTGAAGCAACAGAAAAAGTCTGTAAAATAATATTTTGGTTTATTATATTTTAGTTTGAGTTTTTTATGCTTCCTGTCTACAGGCAAGAAAGCTGAGCAGAGTGGGAGGAAATGTGGGTGGTTGCCAGGGTAACCAGCCCACAAGCCTCCAAACAGGAAATGAGTCCTGAGAGGAGTGAGAACTCCTCAGTATGATCACAAACTTTGCCAGAGAAACAACACAAAATAACCCAGAGAAACCCTCCAGTATTTTGTGAAAACTTCAGTGAAATTTTATACTCATTTCTTGCTGTTGTACAGTTACAACAGTGGGATATCACGGTCTTGCCGCATAATTCACGTGCGGTGGGATTTTATTCACATTCTTGAGATAACTCATTGTTGTCTTGAGATTTCGCCTTGCCGTGGAGGAAATCCGGCTAGACGTTGCGAAGAGTCGCAAATACGTCGCCACGACGACGGAATTGCGAGCCGAGAGAGAGTTTAGACGATACGGAAAGAGTCCGATTGACCAAGCGAGTCGACGTGAGTTGACTCGTATCAGACGATTTCCAAGGAGTTCGAGAAGTTGAGTGACGGAATAAGTCCGTTTCACCGTGGAGCGACGCCGAGCAGAATATCGAGACGAGCGTCGAAGAGAGAGCCGTAGAAGCGCGACGAAACGAGCCGTTATCGTCGCCGGAACGCTGGAATCGTCAAATAACGTTTCCACGTCGATTTGAAGTTATTTCATCATTTCATCTATTATTTCATTTCTTATTTCCATTAAGCCTTAGTTATCACTGTAATTTATCTTATTCTAAGTCAGAATAAAGAAGTTTAGTTTAAAGAGAGTATTTTTATGATAAGTCTTGTCAAAGCATCAATAAGCTTGGAATTATTCTTTATTAATTTAAGGAGTAATTCAGGCTCATTACAACTTGTGCACGGATTTTTATCGGTTGATTGGTCGGTAGTTGGTTCAGTGGAAACGGATAGTTGGAATTTAATCCGGGGCTTTTTCTTTTGTCGTGCGAGTTGCTTTCATCCGAATCGATATGTGGGAAACAACACGAGTGAGCAAGTTTTAAGTGTGGCGCGTGGGAAAAAGAGAAAATAATTTCTGTTTAATTAGAGATGCACACAGTTAAATCAGCTTCCTTCTTCCGCCAATTTGGATCAGATTTATCCCTCACTTCTCATTTCTCTACACCTTTGAGGATGTGAGGAGATTGGATCGGAATTAACGCGCACCAGCAGCATTAAAATATTTTTTTTTCTTTCTACTTTTATTATTTGTGTCGGTGGCGGCGAAACGGAAGCGGCCGGAGTGCGTGACGCCTCCGAATTGTGGGGAAATGGTGCCCGTACGTCTGCATAAACTCAAAGACAGATGGCCCCAACAAATCTCCGTAGTCGTCGGATTGTTTTCTTTTCTGCGCATGGGCAGAAGAACCGTTTTCAGCGAGAGACGCTAAACAATAATCTGTCACGTAATTTCGTCTTGACTCGATCAGCACACGGCAAGGTGAACAGCAAGATTTTGCTATTCGGCATGCTGTGTTCGTTTTTCACGTTATTTAATTCGGGTTTGATTTCCAAAAGGTTGATTGGTTTCATTAACACAGCATTAACATTTCCGCAAATTTCTCAGCAGGTTTGAATTCTTTGAAAAATGATCCATTTATTTTCTTACATTTGTTCTTAACGCCATTTTTAGGCCTACTATATAGGCCTACTTCGAATTGTATTTTCCTCCGTTACGGTTGAATATATATTTGGCAAGAATATTATTTGATGCACAGTTTGGAGTGTTTTGGTGCCTTATGGCGGTTTTTCAAAGTATGGTTTGAAGATTTCATTTGAAATTTTTTGGTTTTGTGATATGATATTTGCCATTTTTCGTGACATCAAGTGTTTAGTTTGAGAATTGATTTCTGAAACCTGGTTTTTATTTTCAAACTGATCAGTGGCTCAGGGGATGGTCATAAACTTTAAAAATGACATTTTCCAGCAAAAAAATGTATTTTCAGATGGAAAAAATGCATTTGCAAATGGAGAAATCCATTTGCAGATGGAAATCAAAGCAGAAGAAATATTTAACCAACCAAATTTCTCAACAATATCTCGACCAATCAAACTGGGGCCACTGCTGTTGTGGCCTTGCTGATTGTTGTAGTAAGCGAGACTCGACCCAGCGTCTTAATGGGGTGTTTTTGATACGCAAAAAGCTTCAAACCAGTTGATTTGATCTCCTGAGCCGACAACAAACCTTTAGCCAACAGCACATCACAATCTTTAGCATTTAGGATGGATAATTCACTACCAGTATCTAGCCATAAATTAAAACTTAACAAATTCAAAATTACGCGATCACGGCGGGGAGCGCAGCCTCGCAGGCGCCAGTTGAAACAATGCGAAATCCTCATCCTGTTCTTGAATAACCAAGGTTTTGTTTCACGTGGATTACTAAATAATTCAATTAAATAAAATAAATTAAATTAAATAAATAAAAAATAGATAAAATTTTTACTTCGGCTGTCGAATCGACTGCCATGCTAACACAATAAAATCGTTACGACCAAGCTCTTTTCCCTCCATTTTTAAATTGAATTTGACTTTTAGAGAAGAAAACAATTTAAAATTGCTTTCATGTACAAATATTTTGTCAAGTCATTTGGTTTACCTGATCAAAAATAATGTGGTCGAAAGGAGTCCTGATTCCACTAGAGTTAGGCCTAACGTTCAATGCACGAAAAAGACAAAGATAACAGCGGTTGCCATAGAAACTAGTGCATAGCAACAGAAGCGAGTCATAGTAACGCTGCAGTCCAATCACAACACAGGAAATAATTGCATATTTTTTAAAAATTTCTCGAATTTGTCAAAATTAGTTCCGTGAAATTTAATTTTCCCAAATTGTTTTAAAAAAAATTTTTGCAACTCATCCAAATTTTTCTCCAATTTTTCTCAAAAAGTTTTAATAAATTTGAGAATTCTTTTAAATCATGCCACTGACGTGACATTTTCGTAATATATCGTAGTCCTCCGCTTTTGTTCAGCCCGAGCGATTACAGGATTAGCTACGTGGCCACGAACGAGAGCTAAAGTGGGATTTCCCACAAACAAATCATTCGTTGGAATCGGCAATTCGCTCGTACACAATCAATGGGCTTTCGCCCCTCACGACTTATCGCGTCCAAGTGACGACGGTTCGTACACACACCCGGGTCGCGTCACCGTCACCACTCGCATAGAGACGCCAACCAGTACACCGAAAAACAAGTGAGAAAGATTTGTATATCTGCGCAATTAGCTGAAACTGGTGCAAGACTATTCTAAGTATAAGCTTAGAAAAACTAAGCCAAAGACGCAGTTTATTCCCGATTAAGTGATAAACTTTATTGTGGTCGTCTCCTCCTTTATCTGCTTGTAGTGAATTATTATTTTGTAATTACTGTACAGTTCTGTCAAACACTTGTACTGTAAATTTGATTAGTCTTGTAGTGGAACTTCGTCTTTGCTAAAAACATAATTTGAAATGGCCAATTCTATTTTGAGAATGTCAATACAGTACTACTTTAGGATTTGTCATTCTTTGACATCCTCACACCCATGGTGCTACCAAATTGACTAAGAAACGGCTTGTTGGCTTCCTTTCATTGATTTTGGGCGGGGACTCTTTCTTCTGATGTCCTCATCCTCCGAGTCCGTGAATCTGTGTCGTATCCTCCCCTGCTGAGGTGTCACTTTCTCTCCACTCTCTTTGTGTCCTCTTATATATGTAAAAATAAAATAAATATATAAATAAATAAATAAATATAAAATATAAAACTAAAATATATGTATTAAATTAAATAACTTCTATTAGCAGAAATAAATCAAAAAAATATATTTTCATTCTGTAAACAAGTAAATATCTGTAGTGCATGGAAGCATTACATCTTAGACTTCTACACCCCTTCTACACTTTTCTGTATAGAAGTACATCTGTTCGTCTGTCCTTTAAAATTTTTACTTACTCAGCTTTAGAAGTCTAAAAAAAAATTTCTGTTACCAGTTTGTAAAAGTCTAAAACCAGTTTTTTTATTAAACCCGAGGTCGGAGAAATACAAAAATTTCTTAGGCACCTATTGAAGGTATTCGGAGTTCATTGCAGTTGCCCGTTTGGCTGAATGTTGGTGTTGATGTTAATATAAATGCCAATATTAAAAACGATCAACGTGGGTGGAGGTGGAGGTGGAATCGACTGCATGTTCGGTATGTCATGTGTTGGATTGGACGGTACAATGTTTGTTCAATTGTATTAAATTAAATAACTTCTATTAGCAGAAATAAATCAAAAAAATATACTTTTATTCTGTAAACAAGTAAATATCTGTAGTGCATGGAAGCATTACATCTTAGCTTTCGTTTCTTTCGGAGTTTTGAAACAATTGCCAGGATCGTGCCTATGGGAATTAAGAAATGAGTCCTTTACGGATGGGGCCATGCATTATTATTATTATTATTATTATTATTATTATTTTGTTTGAATTTTTCTTGCAACAACTGTTAGTTGCTTTTCAGACGCCCCGCCCTCCTTTATTTGTGTATACTTGTATGTCAAAAGAGCTAAACTGATCATTTTTACATGATTCCTGTCAAGTTGGTTGAAATAATGTTGCTTTACTGGTTGGCTAATGAGTTTTTAGCTGGAATCTAATCTCTCTTGTTTGGTGTGGAACTCTGCTTTCCCTTATTCTTAATTATGTTCTGCACACAGCAGAAAGGTGACGAGGAACTACTAACCTACCTATCCATCCATCTTTGAAATTGCGGTTAAGAAAAATAAAATACATCAGGCGACATTTCACGACCAAAATCCTCAGGAATGTCAAGTGCGTTTACTGGCACTGCCTTCTTCTTTTCCTTCTTCCCATTCTCTTAAATATTTGACAGCTTATGTGCTGACACTCTAAACGCCTTGCGGTGAACGAATTTGCGATCTACAAACTTCTACATACTCAAAAAAAATTTCTCAGAACATTGAAATACACTGAAACATTGCGAATTAATCGTCGAGTGAACGGTATAAAGTCTGAAGCGGACGCCATTTGGCGTGGAATTGTTCACTCATTTAAGAAGATAAATTGGCCGAACCGTTATAAATTCGAGTATAAATTATTATTTCCGTTACCGTAACTTTTTAAAACATCTCCGCAATAAGAGTGGCGCCACCTCTTAATAGTTTCCCATACTAATCCCACAAAGGTTGGATTTTTCGATCAATTCGGCAAATCAGTGTCACAAATGCAATTTTCACCCAAGAAGATCCATGTGTGAGTCACCCATCCCCTCTGGAAACAGACAGCCACTAAATTAAACTCCAACACACCACCGGAGATGCAGGAAATGTCGTTCCCTCCGCGCACCGTTACAAATTCGAATTCCTCAGCAAGCAAAAAGGGTCGCCTCACCTGCCCTTGCAGCTTGCCTCTGCCTAGGTTCTGGATAATTAAAACTTGTTAAAGCAGACTAACACTTTCAGAGCATATAATCAACACCTATGCCTCGTCGATTTGGAACTCAACGGTTCGCCGGTTCAAGTTCCCTCTCGCTAAGGCGTACAATGCGGTCATTCGCAACGCTTTCAACCGTTACGGTCATAACCACATCACCCCAGTGTGCAATGAGTTCGGTATCCTGACTTTGGACAACCTCCTCCTGCTTCATGATCTCTCCGCCATAGCAGACGTCCTCCGAAATGCGGATCATCCTGCTCATGCCATCACGGAATTCTACCACTCTGATGTGAATACCCGGACGTCTCGGCGCCATAAGTTCGAGATCACGGTAGAGCGAACGACCTACCTACGCAAGACATTCCCACATAGATGCACGACACTCTGGAATGATCTTCCCATCGACCTCCGCACTACGGTCTTTGACTGTGCTGCCTCAAAGTGTCGTTTCCACTGCTGCCACCTTCATAAGCACATAAGCAAACACCTATTAGACCAACAAGCTCTTTCATAAACCTGTATCCTACTTCCACTGGAGTGTCTCTTAAATAAATAAATAAATAAATAAATAAACTTAAGCTGAGGGAAAGGTCACAACATCACCCTAACTTTGACCTTATCGTTTTAAAACCCAAGTTTGGCCTACTTTTCCCTCCACAAAACCACATGGCGACTCAATTTGCTTTTAAAAACTCGAGTCAAGGGCACGTGAAAAGTAACACGTCAACAAAAGCAAATTTCTCATTTTTTTTCTTTTTCTTCTTCTATTTTTCTCGTATTCTTTACTTCCCATATAACCTTCGTCTTTAATTCAACTTCCGTTCATTACCATTCATTTAAGACAAACATCCTATTTTCTGAGAAAGAAGAACATTAATTCACGTCCTGGATTTAATAATAATAATAATAATAAAAACATCCAACCCATCGCTCCAATTCCCAATAATCGTCACCAGATGCCGGTGCCGCAGCAAGCTTCTTCAATCAAATTTCAAATCAATATCGAAATCCCTAATCGAACCGCATTCCGCCACGCTGCCCGATCAATATTTGCCTCAAATTAAAAAATTATTTACCACCATTTCTATTTTTAAAGAAAATCCTCAACAGGTTGCGCGGCAATAAGAAATGTCACAACAAATAAAACTCATTTCCCCCGTGCCTTAAATCGATACACAAACATCTGCATTTGGATTCTCTCACGAAGATGCCAAACTCCTGGTTTATTCACACGCTTCCAACATCCAGATCCAGAGCTTTAAAGCCCAAAATATAAAACTCCACTACCCAACCTCGCATACCTCTGGGGGTCAATATCCATCCTGCAACCCGAGAAGCAAAAGGAAGGGGTTTGGGTAAACGAGCGTGGGAAAAAACCGAGCAAAATAATTTCATCCGCTTAATCCTATTAACTCCAATTTATGAGAAAATCCATTAGCCCGCACGTCAATCTCAAAGGGGCGGGGTGGCGCTATTGTCGCGAAAATATAAATCGCGAATTTCAGCAATCGCGAAATTAGCGATTCCTGAATTCAAAGAATTATATCGCGAACTGGCACATTCGCGAATCCAAGAATCGCGAAAGTGACGTATCGCGAATCGGTGTAATCGCGAAAACCAAATCCACAACGTGCAATGACATCGTATTCAATAAATTTAAAGCATTTGCTGGGAAAATAAAATATAAATTGATTTTGAGCTGGAAAAATTCCATTTTCACGCAAAATAACGCTTTTTTCTCATAAACTAGTTATTTATTTATTTTGTGGTTGTGTAATATTGGCATGGAAACTACGTACATAATAAGTACACTGTTTTAATACGTAGATACGTCCCAGAAAATGAAAACGTGCGTAAAAAGAAATTAGCTGCATTCAAAAAGTAGTTTTATAACTCTTTTAGTTATTTGTGTTTTTGTTTTGTGATTTTAAAAGAAACACAAACACCAAAAACGGGACTTTTGAATGCAAAACTACTGTGTACTTTATTAAAAATCTTTATAAAAAAGCCGTTATATCAAATAAATCGTGTAAAAACAGAATTTAATTACTTTTCTGGACCGTGTAAAAAGACCGTGTAAAAACAGAGTTTGGTGTAAAGGATTTATACAGTATACTGATTAAGAAAAACAGACATTTACAACTTCGAGAGGAAATACTATAATTCTACCGTAAAATTGAAAACGTTTTAAAAATATTACTCATTTAATTCTTTTATTTTCTCATCAAAAGTGAAGACTTAAAGACCGTTCTTATTTTTCTTCTGGATAATGTTTGACTTGCTGGAAAACCAACAATTTCGTCAGTTTTGTTTTTGATGTTTCACTCCAATTACTCCACAAAATTCCCATTTTTCACTCGAAAACAAAACTGATCCACTTTGAAACAAGTAATCACAAATTATCCGAGAGGACATCATCTAACATGCGGGCAATTCCACGTCCCGCCCATCGAGCCCAGAGCCCACAGCACAGCCAATTCAAAGCAAATCCCGCATAAAATCGCTGGAATTATCTGATGCGAGCTGGAAATAAACGAATGGCCCTCGTCTTTAGTCTCCTTGTGGTGACCACGAGGTCACAAAAGTGTTTTAATAATTTATAATTCAATAAATAATGATTTTAGTATTCATAATAAAATATTGTCAGATCATTACGGGAAAACTAGCTATACTAGTTTTACCGTTTCTGCGGGACTGACGTGACAACGTCATGAATTTGCATAATTCTCCGAATTTAGGCAAATACGTCATTTCCGGTCCAGCCAGTATTTAAACCCGTGTCTGACCGGAAACCCGCCACTTTATAGATACCAGAGCAACATTAGCATCACCACCTCACCGTCAGGCCGTTTTACCGGATTGATAGAGGATCGATGCCCGTTGCCAATTACATCTATAAATCAGAGTCACAGATATTATCGTAGCAATACTACGATCGTAATATCTCCCGAAGCGAAGCGTTTGCGAACACGTGTTTCGCCAGACGCCATTACCCTAGACAACAGTAGAAGCCACGTGTAAGACTGCCGTGCAGCAACAAATCGTATCCGCCAGCAAGGATCCGAGACCACATTGTTAAGTATCATTATTGTATTATTACAAGTGTGAAATAAAGGGTGTTATTAGTAAGATATTGTGTAAGTTTATTTACCGGAATCAAGGTTACGACACGTGGGGGCCCGTCCGGGATAGTTTTGAACATTCAAACTATTTTAAATAAACATATCTTACGGTTTGAACTTTGCAAACTATCGAAATGACGAAAAGCGGGAAAAATCGAAACCCTTCAACCGCAAGCGCCCGAAGAAAAGCCATGGAATCCGCCAAGGCAAGGGCCGAAACATTAGCTAGTCCAGCGTTAGAAAAGCAGCCACCGGAGCCGACGAGGGAAAAGGCGACTGGAAAGACACCAGTCAACGAAAACCACGCGGAAAAACCACCCGAGAATGTGCCGACCGGAAGAACGCCGGCTAGTAAAGTACCCGCTAGCAAAAACCCAACCAATAAAACGCCGATAAATCAGCGAATCGAAGAAGAAGTCGAAGAAGAGGAGGAAGAATCCGGACAAAGTCAGAACGGGTATAACCTATTCGACAATCGGGATAATCGCCAGAGTAATCGTGTCACGATCACACACGGTTATAATTCGAAGAAATCCCAGATCGATAGCTGTAAAGAAGCGTACGAACTCGCTCGACTGGAGGGAATCCCTTACAACGAAGAAGGGGACCCGCTAGCACAGATGAACATGATCATTCGTCTTGCCAAAGAGCGAGCGGAAAAACGAGCCCTTAGAAGAGGTCGAAAAAACGTAAAACGTCAAAAAACGAATAACCAAACGACGGACTCCTATGATTCCACCCGAACATCCGACGCCGACGACGAAAGCGAGGCCGATTCCCTCAGCTCGAAAGGAATCAACGTTCAAGGATGGGATAGTATAGTGGACGAGCCAGTCGAAATCCAGAACGAATTCCTGGAAGCCTTCCAGCAGGACCGTCGAAATAATAAGGGTCAACAGTCGTGGGCAATCGCCCAATCCTTTGCTACGAGAGCTGGCCACACCAGTCAAACCCCAAAGGATCCTAACGCAGAGATGATTAGACTGATAAATCAGCGAAACCACCTCAGAAACCAGCAAGGACGGAACAGGTTGGCAATGCCAAGCCTCGAAGATATCCAGACGGTACAAGCCAACGTCGAAGCAGCAAACGAGGCGGAAAGAATTAAAATACAAGCCGCCAACGAAGTCGACCGAGAAGCCGCAAGACTAAAGACACAACTTTACAGCGGGAGAGGGTCGACCATTTTGATCGGACAGAAGAACGGGGTCCTAAATGGAACAGCCATAAACGGAATTTTCCCCCCCGGAACACAACTGACCGAGTCGCAACCAAACTCGACAACACCGACCTTGACCGACCCGAACTCAACCAACGGTAATTTCCAACGATTTGCGCCACAAAATGGAGCTACGTCCCCGAACTGTGGGAATCAATACCAAGCCGATCCCATAATGGAAGCTAGATTGAGAGCACTCGAGGAACGAGCACGCGCCGACTCCCAGGTCAACCAAAATCGAAATCTGAGAAATCGCCCAAGACAAAACGAGAGCCTTCTTCGAAAATATTCCGCCGATCAATGGGCCTTAGAACAAAAGGACCGAAACATAAAATGGTCACAGTTGCGACTGATGAGATTCGACGGAACCTGGAGGGCCGGCAATAAATTCTTAGACGAAGTGGCACTCACCATTTCACGACTCGGAGCCGAACCCGACGAGATGGTAACAAAAGGGCTACCCGAAATGTTAGTAGGGGAAGCCAGAGCCTGGTATGTGGAAGCAAAATTAAAAACTTGGGAACAGTTTGTCGTCGCTTTCAACAGTCAGTACGGCGAGACCCAAAAAGAAATTAGACAGAGAGTCAGTCTCATGCTACAAGCCGCAGGAGAAGAATTACGAGCCTATTTCCGACGAGCGAAAAGTTTGTTCAACGAGTTGGATACGCCACTCGACGAATATGCGCAAAACGTGATTTTCGAAAAAGGGTTAAACGACACCTCAAAGAAAGTACTGAGAGATATGAACGCTCCCACAGCAGATAGTTTCGAACAGCTGCTAAAATTTGTAAATGACTATCACGAAGAAGTAGACGATCGTTATACGGAGGCCCTGACGCCCGAACAGAGGACACAAACGCAACTCCGCATACAGCGTATCCATGCGAAAAATCATGACGCAGGGAGACTGATCCAGTCGCGTAGCTTCCTGAACGGGGAAATCGAGGCCGCACCTCCGAAAAAGGCGAACGATAAAGCCACCTCGAACCCGATACCGGCTCCAAAAGCTTACAAAGCCAGTACAAACTCCGACGCAACTAATCTCGAAGAAGGGAGGGAAAGTGAAGAAAACAACTCCGAGCAAAACTCAGGAGGAGATACCAGCGATAGCCAACAAGAAGAAGAGATTCTCCACGCTAACATGGGGAAAGAAATCGCCCCCAGCTACCGACCCCGAATGAAGACCGCGAATAAAACGGAGCACCACAACCCAAAAAGCGAAAAACCCTACGAGAAAAAAGAGTTCGTGAGACGACCGTACCCGAAAACAGATAACTCCACCACAAAACCTTGTAATTACTGTAACGAGGTGGGACACTGGAGAAGAGATTGCCCAAAACGAAAGAAGAGGAAGGAAGAGAAGGAAGCCGCCAAAAACGACGCATTGTTAGAAAAGCTAACAGCCAAATTCGAAGAACTGACAAAAAACTGGTTAAAGCAGACAGAGAAAAAATAATAAATCTGTCTGCACGCCCGGAAGACCAAACCCCAAAATTTACCAAGAATACGACAATTAACCAGGCAATTAACGAAGTAATTACGGAAGAAGTAGTCAAATTAAAACTCAAATTAAAAGAGAAAAAATCGAAAGAAATTGAAACAAATAATAAAGAAATTAGCGACTCAAGTTCGGAAGACGAATTAAAAGCCAAATGGATAAACACCAATTGGTTAGAAAAACAAATAAAAGAATTACAGAAAAAGGTCGTTTATTTCACTACGGCTTACTTCACCACAGAAAAACGCGAATATAGTGGCCCAACCACTAATACGGCGGACGGCGAAAAAATAGCCGAAACATTCCAAGAATTACCTCACGCCTACGAGGAGGCCCCACCTCGAAAGAAACGCATTTTACATTGTAATTTGGTTAAAGAGCGGAAGGACTCACTCGCAATGTTAACAATCAAGTTTAACGACAAAAAATTCATCGGTTTGTTGGATTCGGGAGCCGACCGGTCCTTTATCTCTTCAGATCTATACGAGTCGCTGGACAAAAAACAACGCGACAAACTACGGGGAATAAGCGAAAATGTGGCCGTAAAAACCGCTGCTGGAGAAGTGCGTCCAGTAGGGGTACTGACAACAAAAGTCATATGGGAGGGAGGCGTAATAACCCACCCTTTCATCGTTTTACCAACCTACGACACGGTCCTACTCTTGGGTATGGACATCATGGCCATAATGGAGATCCAGCCCAACCCCATAACGAGGTCCTGGAACTATATCGATAAACGCGAGGACCCCCGACTAATGACAGTACCTACCGAACTCCTAGATTCAAACGACGAAGAGGACGAATGGAAAGGCGGAAATTTGAAGCAATTCGTACAAGATTACGATTTCAAATCTTTTAACGCCCGACTCCAAGAAGGAAATTTGGCTCACAATTTGGCCATGGACGCGAACCTAGGAGAAACCCAGACTAAATTACTTGAAGAAATGCTACAAAAACATCGAAAAATCCTGACTAAAGAACCGGGAAAGACAAATTACGTAAAACACGAAATAGAATTAAGTACGGATAAGCCAGTACGAGTTCCATTCAAGGGCATGAACCCCCAAAAACGCGAAATCGTCAAGACGATCTGTCAAGACTTACTGGACAAGGGGATAGTGTCCGAGGCATTAGGAGAATATGCGATGAGAATCGTGCTCGTCATGCGTGCAGGATCGGAACCCAGACTGTGTATCGATTATCGACCTCTAAACGCCATTACCGTTATCGACCCCGTCCAGATGCCATCAATCGAAGCTATTCTTCGAGAACTAGCCCCATTTAATTGGGTAACAACGATGGATCTGTCGAAAGGATATTGGCAGGTCGAACTCCGTGCCGAAGACAAAGAAAAAACCGCTTTCTGGTCCCCGATGGGCAGATTAATGTTTAATGTCATGCCATTTGGCCTAGTAAATGCCCCGGCAACATTTCAACGATTAATCGAGAAGGTTTTGGGCGACGCGCTACATAAATACGCCTGGGCTTACCTGGACGATATTATTATTGTTTCCCAGACTTTTGACGAACACATCAGACATATCGACGAAGTAATACGTCGTTTAGCAAAAGCCGGACTCCACATACACCCCGGAAAGAGCCAGTTTTGCCGAAAAGAACTTGCGTTTCTTGGATACAAAGTTGGAGTCAATGGCTTATCCATAGACCCAAAGAAAGTACGAGCAATCACCGATTTTCCAGCACCTACGGACGTGAAAGGGGTACAACGTTTTTTAGGAATGGTAAATTTCTTCGGCCGACTCCTGCCACATTTAGCGGAAGTCGCGGCCCCAATCACCGATCTTTTAAAGACTGTCCAGAAAATAAATCCAAAGGAGGACCCGCCGAAAGACCCCGAAATCAAATTTAACTGGACCAGCCATTGCGAAGCAGCGTTTGACAAAATCAAACAAATGCTAATCGACACCAAAACCATCCCTCTCCCCGACTTGAATCGCGAATTTATCTTACATACGGATGCGAGTAAAATCGGATTGGGGGCTGCGTTGATGCAAATGCACGAAATCGACGGCATACATCAAGAAGTACCCACGATCTTTATCAGCCGGAAAATTCAAGCCGCCGAGAAAAATTACTCAGCGACAGAGCTCGAATGCTTGGCAATCGTATGGGCAGTTCGTAAATTCAGGCCTTACCTCGAGTTTACAAAATTTACCGTCCAGACCGACCATCAGGCATTAAGGTGGTTCATGGGCCTGAAAGAACCTTCGGGCCGGATGGCTCGATGGCAATTAGAGCTCATGGCTTACGACTTACAAATCGAGTACAAGCCAGGGAAGTATAACACAGTCGCCGACGCGCTCTCTAGAGCTCCCGCCTCAGAACCCGACGAGCCAGACGACGACGGCGACGACGATTCTCGGATAGCTTACTGTCCCACCCCGATCAGGAAGTGGGAATTCAGAAAACAGAATGAACTGCCGAAAGAAAAGTTGGAATCTTCCGATGAAAAATACGTCGGATATTGGATGAGGGCATATCAATCGGCAAAAGATGCCAGACCAAATTACGACTTATCCATCGAACCCAGAGTCTCGGATAAATTTGTGCGAGCTTTCGTTACACACGTGAGTAAAGGCACGAACTGTGTCCCACCTACTCGCGAGGAACTCGTCGAAGCTCAGAAGAACGACACCGCCTTCTGTAAAAGGTTCTATGACTACTTGACCAACGAGACTTTCCCTGGCGACGTCTACAGCGAAGAATCCAGAGAAGAGTTCAAAATTAAGGCTTCCGCTTATCTGATAGACGATGGCCTACTTTTAAAGTACCATCCGAACTTTCGGGACGACTTGACAGAGTCAGGGAGTTCAATTAAAGTCGTAATTCCGAGAAAAGTTCGAACACAAATTCTGTGGATGGTACACGGCCACCCTCTAGCCGGACACGCCGGCGTGGCAAGGACTCTCTACCGGGCCAGTCAACTGTACTATTGGCCCGAAATGAGAAGGGACATCGTACGATTCATACGACACTGTCCACGATGCCAAGCCTGCAAGCCTCGGAATAAGGCTAACTACGAGAATTTATCACTTGGACCGTTCGCCCCTTTTGATTGTTGGAGCGTAGACCTTATGGGTCCTAAGATAACAAGTGCAAATAGCCACAAATACATACTCGTGATCATGGATGTCGCAACAGGATGGCCAGAGTTGTATCCGATGGCCCACCCGACTAAGCAGAAAATAATCCAGTGCCTCTACGAAGTCGCGTTACATTTTGGCTTCCCGCGGAAATTAATTTCCGATAATGGCCCACAATTCGCATCAAGGTTATACAAGGATTTCTGCAATCAATTCGACATTCAACCATCATTTACTTCAACGTATAACCCACGGGCTAATCCCGTGGAGCGACTCAACCGCGACATAAAATATGCGCTTGCTATTTTCACAGACGTACATTCCAAGTGGGACGAGTTTCTTAAAGAAATAGCATTTAGCATCCGAACGACCATTTCGAGAAACCGCGGCTTTTCCCCGGCTTATCTCAACTTCGCTCGAGAGCTACGAGTGCCCTGGGATCCACGCATCCCAGAAGGAATTCGAAAAGTCGATCCAAAAAATCCTCACATTTACGTACATCAACTAGAACAAGCAATTTCGGCAACCTACCAACATATGATGTCACATGTGTTTGACATGCGCGAACGAGTGAAAAAGTCTGAAAAGAACACACAATTTTGTAATTTCAAAATCAACGATCTCGTATGGAAAGACACTCACATTTTATCCAGTGCAGATAAAGGGATTCATGCCGGCTTAGCCGACAAACGAGACGGCCCATACGTAATTACCAAGGCCCACGGCGGGAACGCATTTTCTCTGCAACGTTTGGCCGATAATGTAAATTTTCGATCAATCCACGCTCGAGAACTGACGCCTTACTTGCCGGAATTTCCACAAGAAGAATGGGCCGAGGACCAAACGCAGCCATCTCCATCGCCCACAATACGAGATATGTTCGACGACATCGCCACTGTTTCAGACTTGAACGAAAATACGACTCACGCAACTCCAGACAGCGCCGAACTAACTAGCGCCCCAGATGGAAATTTAGGAGGGGAGGAAGCAGCAGTTAACGAAGAAACTCCTAAAACTCCTGAAAAAGAAAAAGAGATTACTAAAAGATCCACACGATCGAGAAGTAAAATACCGAAACCTATAACACGACAAAGTACAAGAAAAAAGGCACCAAACCCGTTTATAAAGGACGGTAAAATCACCGGGAGGACATGATAAAGCAAGAAAAATCCAAAATGGTTGGCATAACCAATCAAAAGCGATAAAACAATATGACGTAATTACCCCGACCTCCTAGGGACAAAAACAATCACAAGGAGACTCCAACAATCAACTACGTATTACATACGAAAGCCAATCAAGATACTTAACCTCGACTACCCTTTCAACTTTGCACTCCGCGTTCTGTCACGACGACAACAGGTGCTTGACAAAAATCGCAACCAACAAATTGAATCAAAAATGCGAAGAAACTGGAAGCAATCACCCGACAACGAAGAGGAAGAAATGGATCGGGACCCAAGCGAAGACGAATGGAACGATCCCGCAAGATGGGACGAGGTTGAACCGGAAGAAAATCGGGAAAAGCCCGATGGAAACGAAAAGGTAAAAATAACAAAGAATTTAATTTGTGGCTAAACCACAAAAATACGTGAAACAAGATTCATAAAAGAAAACATCTTTATGTCAACAAACGAAAAATGACACGAGCCATTATTTAAGATTCAACACGTGTAAAAAGCACATGGTCGACCATGGCGCCATCTTGAATCCAAATTCGGAATTTAACAAAAATCTAATTTTTATGTATTCATTCCTCAGCCGGAACACCAACTTACGTGGGGACCCATCGATCCGCAAAACGTGTCTTCGGGTACACTCTGGAGAAGCGAAATTCCGACCCCATTTCGAAGAGCGTTAGAGGACGACGTCGACACCGGACCATGGAAAATTCGGCTCACTTCATCCCGAGCCCGATCGCGATTTTGGGCAAGTCAGGAGACCCTGATACACTACTTCCCAGAAAAGATGCGCGACGCACTGAGGACTGAAATTCCAGAACGCGACGACGCACCAGCACCACTCCCAAACAAGTTTTTGGAAAAGGACTATCCAAGCGAGCCCGAAGAGTGGGCTGTCCTCGAGAGGTGGCAAAACGCCGCTACAGACGAAGAGCGCCGACAAATACACAGAGACTATTACAACGAAGTCAGACGGACGGCGTATCGAGATCTCTTCAAAATACTGAAACCAGCAGGGTATTCGACAGATGAGATAAAAACTTGGTTAAGCCAGGTTCGAGGAGAAAGACCAGACGTTCCCAACTGGCGACCCGAACACGGATTTATCACCTCACAGAAAGCAATGCACCAGCTCCACTACCTGGGCATCTTTGGGCGCAAGCGACAAAAAGCGGAGAAGCGACTCTCGAGCGAGTTGTTGAATAACACACACGACAACAAGCGACGACGCCTGGATCAGCCAAGCACGTCGTACAACACGCAAGATCGATCGCAGTCACATCCTCGAGTTTATTACCGACACGCTCGAGAACCCTCACCGCGACGAGAACCCAGAGTCGAGAGACCACGAGAGGTTGAGACTTACCGCTACTCCAGGAATCGACCGAACCAACGCGGATGCCTCAGGTTATCAAGGCCACGAGCGGAAACATGGGGACGCTTTGAGAGATCACGTGAAGTCGATGAGGTAGAGACTCTGCAAGTGGAAGTTCGACAAGAAGTGCCAATAACGATCGAACACGAACAATCGGTAGAGCCGATGATCGTACCCGAACAAGAAAAACTTTACACCGAAGCCGATATGGTAGCAGCCGTCCTGAAAGTCAAGAACGAACAGGCGAAACCCGTCTATCGGCCGACCAAATCAATCGAGATGAGTGTAACATCGGTACCAAGCGCATTCATCAAGGCGCCAACAAAACCAGTTAGTAGCGTACCTTCTAGTCTGCCCAGCGCATTCCGAAAGACTGTGATTATCGGAACCCCAACATCGCTGAGTCCCTTTGAACAACTTAAACGACGACAAGATCGTTTTGGACCCATTTTCCCGGCCGTACCGGAAGAAACGCGAAGCGAAATTTCCACGTCGAGAACGCCGATTGTTTGGGATGAGCCCGAACCCGACATTCAACGAGTTTTAATTAATTCAAAGCAAGTGGCCGTGGCTAAAACCGATAAGAACGACCAAACGCCTTCAAAACCAACTTCCAATAACCAGTCTTCGGAGGTTCGAGCCACGATCCAGTTCGACCCAACGCCATACGATTTACAGTCGTTTCTCGACACAACCACGATCGAACAAGCGAAAGAGATGGTGTCCGACGTTGACGAATATCAAGCCAGGACCATGCAGATTGCGATAACAAACATCCAAAGTGCAGCCATAGAGTTCATCAAGAGCCCTGGACGAGATCATCCGTCACGGACAGCGCGCACAACGGTCGTACTCACGGACATGATGTCGCTCGTATTGGCCGCGTCCACATTTAGAAACGCCCGTGTAGCGTTGGCAGCCTGGGCAGTCGTCGCACATGAAAGCTTTCTGTTGCCTCCCGCTCTCATCGAACGATGGCTAAAGTTAGTCCCTTCCTGTATCCAGGTTCGCGCGCAGTTAGTTGCGGAGGACGTCGACCCGGAGCAATCATATCAAGCGGTCCGAACTGTGGCTTTACCACAGAGCGAACCAGTCGTATTAATCAACGAACCTCTCCCTGAGACTCCGGCAAACCAGACAGTCCCGGCAGCCACTCCAGAGGAGACGATAAAGTTCCCCGAAGGACTGGTCCCGATCGAGGGCGTGAAAACAGTCGTCCGAAAATCGAAAGCGAAGCCGAAGATCCTGCGGCCCAAGAAAAGGATGGAGCCAAAGCCGTTGCCTCCAATCGATGCACATCTGAAGACGTATTATCCGAGCTTGACCATGACCAAGGGAACGAAGGATAAAATTAAGAAATCAAGCGATCATGGTCATTCGCTTTATGTGTGGATGGAACGCACCCTCGAAGCGGGTCCGGGCGTCGATTTCATTCAACACCAACGTCTGTTGCGCGCCCACCGTGCCCCAAAGACTCCAGCCGAGGCCCAGAAGATCCACCACACGAATCAGGGCCTAGCTCCCTTCCTTTCACGTATTTGGATACACGAACGAGTCGGCGCCGCATACGAACCGGTTGGCGGCCACGATCGATATTTTATCGGAGAATTTGAAGATCCAAGCGACCGCTCGTCCCGTCTTACCTCTACTCCGCCGATCAGTAAACCCACAACTCCGAAGATGGCTGAACCATCCGTAACTGAAGAACTACCTCCACCTCCGCCTCCGGATGTTCCCCAGGGATCACCTGAGAAGAAGTAAAGTGAAATCTAACTTTGAGTTTTCGCAATGTTTGTTGTTTTATTGTAAATCCCCCAACAACATTGCTGAGGAGGGGACGTGTGGTGACCACGAGGTCACAAAAGTGTTTTAATAATTTATAATTCAATAAATAATGATTTTAGTATTCATAATAAAATATTGTCAGATCATTACGGGAAAACTAGCTATACTAGTTTTACCGTTTCTGCGGGACTGACGTGACAACGTCATGAATTTGCATAATTCTCCGAATTTAGGCAAATACGTCATTTCCGGTCCAGCCAGTATTTAAACCCGTGTCTGACCGGAAACCCGCCACTTTATAGATACCAGAGCAACATTAGCATCACCACCTCACCGTCAGGCCGTTTTACCGGATTGATAGAGGATCGATGCCCGTTGCCAATTACATCTATAAATCAGAGTCACAGATATTATCGTAGCAATACTACGATCGTAATATCTCCCGAAGCGAAGCGTTTGCGAACACGTGTTTCGCCAGACGCCATTACCCTAGACAACAGTAGAAGCCACGTGTAAGACTGCCGTGCAGCAACAAATCGTATCCGCCAGCAAGGATCCGAGACCACATTGTTAAGTATCATTATTGTATTATTACAAGTGTGAAATAAAGGGTGTTATTAGTAAGATATTGTGTAAGTTTATTTACCGGAATCAAGGTTACGACATCCTTTATCTTACAAGAAAGGTAGGTCTGCCTTATATTTCATACTTTTGCTTCCCATTCCCTTCCCTTCCTCCACCTTCTTCTTCCTGCTCTGAGAAAGTACTTTTGAAAAATGGTTCACTGTCTTCGAATTACTGTGGATCACATTTCGCCCACCATCCATTTCGGTGTCTTCCCCGAGCAATTTTGAGCGAAAGCACGCGCAAATCCATATCAAATAAACAGAAAATGAACAAGAAAATGAAAAATCCATTCAAGACCACCTACGTGTGTTCCCATTAATGAATCCATTGCTGCCGAGCCCGAGCGGGTACAAGGATTGTCCATTTATCAATTCACTGCACTAATTATCCATTTCGTTTCTTCCAACGAATCCGACATTTTCACTCAACGTGCGCTTTGCATTTTACGGCAAAACATTTGGGAGTAATCGTTCGATTCAATGACCTTAGCCCCACCTACAAAGGGCACTGACCTATGCTTTTAATTCCTCACGTCGACTCCAATTCGGTTATCAATTCCTATCCATATAATTGATAGTTGTTGATTATTATTTCACCTCTATTTTTTTTTAGGATATAAAAACACAAAATAAAAAATCCTCAAAACTCCACCGATCTGCTTAACTACACAAAACGATAAATCCAGTGCAAATGAGTCATTTTTGACGTCGGTCTAAATAAATTTTAGAATTATGCAAATTAGAATTATCGATTTTTCAATTTTTTTTCAATTTTTCGCTAAAAACGCTTTAAAAATGAGAAAGCACACAAGAAAAACAATATTTACCATTTTAAAACGATTTTCCCGTATTGTTTCTCCACTTTGAAGCTTCTGACAACAAATGAAATGGAAAATATGCAAATTAATTTCACGTGTCCCAGTCGTCATTTTCGTATAAATACCCCAGAAAAACTGCTTCATCCTCACTCAGGTTTCTCATTCGCTTCAGAACCATCAACAGTCAGTCTCCAGCAATGTAAGTACACGACAAACCATAGTTTAATATTTTAAAAATTTTATATTTTTAATTTTCTTTTTATTCTAGCTCTACTATAACCAAGTATTATGGCTCGATTCGTTCTATCTTTCCTCCTCCTCTCGATGGTGGTTCTCGCCTTTGTGGCAGCCAAAACCCCCACTAAATCCAGCAAGACTGTTCGAAGCGGTGAAAAATACATGAAATCCGTACGAGATGTCCCGAAACCTAAGTCCTACGCCAAATCAGCGAGCAAATCCTTCGTGAAATACACCGCCGGTGTTAAGGCTCAACCGAAACGTGTGGAAAAATATCAACAAGAATCTGCATGCGCTCAATACGTTAAGCCACGTAAAGAAAAAGCCCAGGATTGCCTTGCTGAAACCAAAATGGCTTCTAGTTCTTACGAAGAACCAAAAGTAAATATTAAAACATTTTAAAGCTTAAAAAAAATAATTTATTTTTTATTTTCTGATAGGAATCTGAAGTCGAAGCTACACCGGAAGTGTACTGCTCCAAATGCTGCACTTCTTGCCACTGCAGTTCCGAGTTTCCAGTGATCAACATCAACACTTATCCACCAAATTACGTGCCAACCGACGAGACAATGACAGCCGAGGAAGAGGAAGAAACCGTGGAAACTGAAGACACCGAAACTGTCGAGGAAGAAGAAACTGTAGAGGAAGAATCGACTTGGCTAAGATTATGTTCTACTGAAAAAAATTGCTAATTATTGTTTGTCTAACAACTTAATTGTCTATCCCACTGAAATGTATATTTAATTTACTATTTACGTGTTCAAAATTACAAATTGTTCGTTGCGGAATTAATAAAATTCAAAAACAACCACAGCAAATCACGTTTGTTCCTTCCTCTAAGAAATTTTCTCATTGCGATTTGGCACAATAGAGGGCGAAACACATTGAATTGACAATGCTGCTCAAAGGGCGACCATTCTCAAATTTAACTTGCTGACACATTGCCAAATTAGACAATGTTATTTTAATTCTGTCATCAAAACTTGTATCCTCAGACTAAGAAACAAACAGCTCGTTAAATAAATAAATAAATCGTTTGCTTAGCAACTTCTATCATGGATAAAAACAAAGATCAAATTTATTCCAAAATTTATTCTCCACTTTAAACAGCAAAAACTTACATTTAATTTTATTCAGCTACCGATTGATTACCGTGACAAACTGACGTTTTTTGATTGAAATCAAACACTCGAAGATTTACACCGTTGAATCAACGAAGCTTTTGAAACAAAACTGAATTTATTTTCCTCTTAGCTACTCGATTCGATTTAAACCACATTTAAACCCGAGCCAATTTAGGTTTATCTCGAGACACTGCCCTCCAAACACGCCATTGTTCTTCCCACATTATTTCCATTATCAATTCAAGCGATTCACTGCAAACGAGGAATTAAACCCAATTTGGACTTCAAAACCACTAACTTACGTCCAAACATTCCTAAGTGCTTCCGGAAAGGTGAATAATCGCTGCATTTCTCATTATTTAAAAAAATGTAATCAAATACACAGACACAAAGACACAAACAAAAATTTTCACGCGTTTATTAAAAGCCTCTTTGTCACGCCATGTTTCACACGTTCTCTAGTGGAGTGGAGAACAGTGCATTTCAGGCGTCGCTAAAGTGAACTAATCCGAAAATAATAAATGTAGAAAATCCATCCCCTTCTTTGCTCTGTCGTACTTCCTTCTCAGTTCTCTACATTTGTTAACTTCAATGATAGCAACATTAGCATCAATTGCAACATTTGCCTTTCAATGTCCATAGGTAACTTCTTTGAAGCCTTTCCTGGTCTTTCTAAAAAAATTGTTGTTTAAAATGTGCTCGTAATTATTTGTGCGATAAATTCTAGTACGATAGCTTTTTGAAGTGTTCCAACTGTGAATTAAATTCGTGCCTTTGATGAGCAACACTCTCAACAGCACGTGATTTCTGTGTTCTAAATCACATAAAAATTCGCATGGGTTCAATTCGATTCCCGGATGCGAATCCAAAACTACAATTTTGCACATTATTTATTCGAATTTTTTACAATCTTTGCAAATGTTTTCTCAAAATTATTTCTTTCTTTCTTTAATTTACACAAAAATTCACTAATTTCTCTCTCTCTATCTCAATGGTTGTTAGTTGAGTTGCCACAGCAACACCCTTTCTCGCTTTCTCGCTCGTAGCAACTCCGAAAACGAGAGTACTGGAATTGCGCACGACCAACTCGAATAAATCGGAGAAAGATTGCATCGCGAGTCTAAAAAATGCTCAAACCAAACTCAAACTAAACTCAAAGACAGATGGCCCCAACAAATCTCTGTAGTCGTCTTATTGTTTTCTTTTCTGCGCATGGGCAGAAGAACCGTTTTCAGCGAGTGACGCTAAACAATAATCTGTCACGTAATTTCATCTCGATCGGCACGAGGCGAGGTGAACAGCAAGATTTTGCTATTCGACATGCTGTGTTCGTTTTTCACGTTATTTAATTCGGGTTTGATTTCCAAAAGGTTGATTCGTTTCATTAACACAGCATTAACATTTCCGCAAATTTCTCAGCAGGTTTGAATTCTTTGAAAAATGATCCATTTATTTTCTTACATTTGTTCTTAACGCCATTTTTAGGCCTACTATATAGGCCTACTTCGAATTGTATTTTCTTCAGTTACGTTACGGCTGAGTATACATTTGGCAAGAATATTATTTGATGTTTGGTTTGGTTAGTTTGGTTAGTTTGGTTTTAATTTTTCATTTGAAAATTTTTTGTCTTGTTTTCGTGATTGGCAATGACATTTGCCATTTTTTCGTGACATCAAGTGTTTAGTTTGAGAATTGATTTCTGAAACTTGGTTTTTATTTTCAAAGTGATCAGTGGCTCAGAGGATGGTCATAAACTTCAAAAATGACATTTTCCAGCAAAAATGACATTTTCCAGCAAAAAAAAAAATGCATTTGCAAATGGAGAAATACATTTTCAGATGGAAGAATGGCTTTAGCAGGTTTACTGACATTCCATCAATTTTTTATGTTTGATTCTCTTATTTGTCTAATTTCTATTTTTCTATTTCTTGAGTAGTATTATGAAAATACTTTAAGGCAAAAGTTGGGATGTAGTTCTTAACCACTTTCATGCTTTATATTGCTACATGAACTGACATTCCAACTGAAATGACTTTCCTGAACAAGATAAGACAGTTTTTACATCATATCTCAATTAAGTAAAATTGAAATCACTTCTTTGACCTATAAAAGGGACTTATCTCTGCGTCTACATTTCTGCAATGTTGCAATGTTGCAGAACTGAACAGAAATGAACAGAATGTAAAAGAAATGTTGCTTTATTATGGGGGAAATATGGCCTCTTCCTGATCCTGCTTTTGGGATTGAGAAAGTACAAACAGACTTATTGGTTATATAAGTTATAGATAGCATAAGCAATCAGAATAAATAGGCCCAACATAATAATGGTTATTCACATGATATCAAATGTTGAGTGGTGAGTAGTGCCAATTCTGGGAGACCAAGTGATCCAGTTTATGCACTAGCTTAAAGGTTGCACTTTATCTTTCGTCAATCTGGCCATTACCACTATTCCTGGTCCTTTGAAATATAAGCTGAGAAAGTAATGAAAAGCGCAGTCAAAGTCAGCTGAAAATCATAATCTTTATTGAGGATCTTTTTTTTTTACATCTTCAGGTCGTCTCCTCCATTAGCTTTTTGTAGTAGATTATTATTTTGTAATTACTGTACAGTTCTGTCAAACACTTGAACTGTCAATTTGATTAGAATGTGGGAGGATGTGTCTTTCTTTTGCTTCTTGTAGCGACTTGGTAATTCCTCAATAATAACTATTTTATTAATTTCCAATTTGCAATAATTTAATCTTTAAGCCTTTGTCCTTGACTAGTGATTCAATTTGTGATTGAAGTTGGCTTCACTGCTCAGCGCATCCAAGATAGCGACTGACAGAAAACAGTGTGATGAAACACAAGGCCATGGGTTGTTCAACCCACTTATATGCCTAAGACAAGTTAAATCAAGTTAAAAAAATAACACTAGACTTTATTATCTTTAAATCCTTACGGTGACGACCACAACTCCTACCAAATGGTGCCAATTCCAATTTTTTGCTTCTTTTGCTTGGGATTTGTTTTTTTGATGTTCAGGTCTTCACATAAATTGGTGTGGAACTCTGCTTTCCCATATTCTTTATTACGTTCTGCACATAGCAAAGTGACAAAGAACCACTAACCTACCTATTCACCCACATTTGAAATTGCGATTAAGAAAAATGAAATACATGAGGCGACATTTCATGACCAAAATGCTCGGGAATATCAAGTGCATTTACTGCCTGCTTTTCCTTTCCTCCTCCTTTACTTTCTTTTCATTCTCTTAAATACTAAGTGTTATAGCACAATCGAAGGATACAAAAAATAAAATAAAAATACTGCATACAATATTCCACAATTTTTGCTTAATACTTGATGCACTGGAGTTCATAGCTCTCCCTCTTCCTCTTCTAATAATAATTAAGTTGACTAGACACTGTTCCAACTTCTTGTAATTACCAGAACCGTGCCTGTGTTCGTCGGATGATGTTGGAGCATATACGGGGGTGGGGGAACAGAATGGGAGAACAGAATTATCTCGTGTGAGGAGAAATACTATATAGCGATTATCGTAAGGCAAACGATTGGAAAAACAAATTTAATATGTCGTTCAATCATTGCTGGACTCAGGCCAAAAATAGTTTTTCTCGGAGTTTTGTAATTTCCAGGATCGTGCCTATGGGAATTAAGAAACTCGTCATGGATGAACGGGGCCATGCATAATAAACGTTAAATTTTAGTGTAAAAGCCTAAAAGAAATGGCCGACCAGAAAAAAATGCGAGAGCGACATCTCGTGACAGATTTCATCATCATTTGAATTGAAAGCGTCGTTGAAATATACGGAGGACTATAAGAAATATTTGATAAAATTTGATAAATCAAATTTGTTTAATAATTTTTTAAAAATATTTAATATTTAAAACGATTAAATTAAATCAAATTAAACGATAAAAATTATCAGAGATATTTTATCAAAACTCATTTATTCATGATAATTTCTTTGGATAACGGTGCTAAAAAACATCTAATTAAAAAAACTCCTAGAACAAGATTATACAAAATCTCACCCGTTTAAGTTGATGTTAATAGCGTGAGGGAGCGTAGGAATATTGGTCGGAGGAATAGAATTATTTGAGTTAACAAAAACGTGATAAAGATAATCGTGACTGCAACTACTATGAATTTAACCAAACGCTCAAACATACTCGGGTTTAAACCTAAAATCGTTTTTTTCGGTTTTCTTTGTGAGGAATTAAGTCAATAGAATCAAGTGAACAAAAGTGTGGGATAAAGTGCAAATAAAGGGACGTTAAGTTTATCAAAACATATGACAATTTATTAAGACTAAACGGAATTTATATAAAACTAAGGCCGACAAACGGCCGATAAACGTGAATGAAATTAAACTATACAAAAATGCGGCTAAAAGCTCTAAAATAATGTCAAAGTTAACGGGTGTTTTCAGCCTTGAAATTGTAGGACACCCGAAATAATGTTGAAATGCAGTAGAAATAATAAATAATAAGCCGGGAAACACGAGTATCCTGCACAAACCGCGTCGACTGCAAGGTCCGTGGCCTGGCTTCTCTACCGACATTACTGGATTATTTGATTTATAGTTCCGTTAGACATTTGTATCACGAAAAACCGGAACCATGGTCGGGGCGAAAATCAGTAGGCGGGTTAATCGTTCAAACATAGGAGGAGGCATACCGAGAATTTTGTTTGTTTGCTTTGGAACTTGAGGAGGTTGCTGATCCGGTGGGTGAAAATAAGGATAAGAATTCAAAACAGGGTCATTAAAAGGAGGCGACATTGCAATACTCTTGTAGTGATCCTGAGTGTTAATGACTAAATTACTCACTTAATCCACCCAAAATCTAGCTATTTCGGTTGCCACACAGGGTCTTACAAATACTAACTTTAAAACTTAAATTAATCTTACACTGACTAACTTACAAATAAAAGGAATTGATTGATCCAATCTTACAATTGAACCAAGCAATTCTAAACAAAACTCCTTAAATAACCAAACAAGATGTTTCTATTAACTCAAACTAACTTAGTTTAATCTGTTAAAATACATAATAAAAGTTCTAATAAAAACGTTATACATTAATAAATCAATACGAAAATAATAGACAAGAAATGAGAATAAATAAGAATTTGGCGACGACAATGGCGTCGTCGTCTGATTTATCACAAGAAGGAATCTCTCCACTGGTAACTCAATGGCAAGATGAACTCTCACAACACTCATGCAGTGTTGCAAGAAGGAATCCAAAATATAATCCAAATCAGATTGCTACAAAGAATTTTGGTATTTTCTAGGAGCAATGTTTTCCGTTACTTTCTGGGTTATTTCAATTTTTAGACTGAGGAAATTTGTGCTTTCTTTTCTTGGTGGCAGGAAATGCTTCCTGCCACCCACTTTCCTCCTGGCCCCGTTGCCCTGGCAACATTCATAAAAAACTGATTTCTCCTATTTTTTTATTGCGATAAAAAATAATAAATTGATAAAAGGAAATTCTTTTTTCTTTTATTTAGACACAATAAAAACAACTGGAAATAAAATGAAATGTCTTTCTTTTTATTAAACACAACGTGAAATTGACTTGGATAATTATTTATTAGCGAATAAATTCAAATAATAAAATAAAACTACTTCTTCGGTGACCACCGGCCACCGCACTCTGAATTTAGAAAAAATCCTGATGGCGTCAGTTAGTTCAAAAGTAATGGCCGACCCGCCGACCAGAAAAAATTCAAGAGCGATATCTCGTGATAGATTTCATCATCATTTGAATTGAAATCGTCGTTAAAATATACGGAGGACTATAAAAATATTTGATCAAATATGATTTGATCAAGGATATCCTTGGTTTTACCTTGGACACACCTCTGTATACAATTTGAATACAAAAATCGAGTTTGGCGCCATCTGTTGCTACAGATAGATAGAGCGCCGTGATTGTATGTTCCTACGATGGAAGGAATTAGCGGTTGGTGGAATAACACGTGCTTGGCATCTCCTCCGTTTCTCGTTTACCCAACAAGAAAAAAACGTAAACATTTACATTTTTAAACAATAAATGCTGAAAATTATATTTTAAATAAATAAACTCGTTTCAGATGTGCGACGACGGCTGAGAAAACTCGTCGATAAACAATTGAATTTGCCGGCTAGAAAGCACCTCAACACCGAAGTCGCCATCTTGAACAAACTTGTATACAAACTCAACTTCCAATTTCGAAGGTTTAAGAAGTTTCAGGCGATTCAAAGAGTAAATGGAAGTACAATGACATTCCGACGAGTGTTTAATTCAATTTTTTCAACAGTTGCGCGTGTGTCTCAACAAATTTGATGAAATAAACATCCACAAAGTGTTCGAAAACTTGTCAGCATCAATTTCCGAGTAATAAACATTCGTTTAATTCATTTATTTACGTGTTTAATGCTTGGGATGATTTTATTTTGTAGTGAATCGGACGAAACGACGCTCGGGTCGCGTCAAATGCTGGAATTTGTTCTGACGAAAACGGTTTGCGTCGTGCATTTGTTGAGTCGGTCGTGCGATCACTGTTTCGCGGCCCTCGAGTATCCTTGAGAATTTAACGAATTATTATCGTTGTTTGGTGCTTTTAATGGTTTCCTTAACGTTGTTTCATGCTTACAAAATGGGACTTTGAGAGGGATTTATTTATTAATCAGAATATTCTTTTGTTTTCGTGTCTCAGTCGATTGTGGTAATTTGAAAATTTGTTTTTTTAATGAAAATAATTGATTTTTTTGTTATTTATTAAATTTTGGATCGTTTTTTAGGGTTTTGTGTGCTTTCTTCACGTTTGAAATGGTGAATTTGTACGGTGGAATGTATCAATTGTTGCCATTTCTTCGCGGTGCGCCTGTTCCTTGGGTATGTATTCGTCAGCGAAGCGAAGAGTTATGTTTTTACAAGTAAAAAAAATTATTTGATGTGCGGAATTGGTTGTTAGAATATTAAAATGGATCTTCATCGACTAAAATACCTTTTTTATGTTCTAGAAATTGTTTAATACGAAACAGCACGTTTTAAGATGAAAAATAGAATTTTAGGACGAAAAATTGAATTTTGGAAGGAAAAATTGAATCTTGGGACAAAAAATTGAATTTTAGGACGAAAAATTGAATTTGACGACGAAAAATTGAATTTTGGGACAAAAATTGAATTTTACGACGAAAAATTGAATTTTACGACGAAAAATTGAATTTGACGACGAAAAATTGAATTTGACGACGAAAAATTGAATTTGACGACGAAAAATTGAATTTGACGACGAAAAATTGAATTTGACGACGAAAAATTGAATTTGACGACGAAAAATTGAATTTGACGACGAAAGATTGAATTTGACGACGAAAAATTGAATTTTACGACGAAAAATTGAATTTGACAACGAAAGATTGAATTTGACGACGAAAAATTGAATTTTGGGACAAAAATTGAATTTTACGACGAAAAATTGAATTTTAGGACGAAAAATTGAATCTGACGACGAAAGATTGAATTTGACGACGAAAAATTGAATTTTGGGACAAAAATTGAATTTTACGACGAAAAATTGAATTTTACGACGAAAAATTGAATTTTAGGACGAAAAATTGAATTTGACGACGAAAGATTGAATTTGACGACGAAAAATTGAATTTTGGGACAAAAATTGAATTTTACGACGAAAAATTGAATTTTAGGACGAAAAATTGAATCTGACGACGAAAGATTGAATTTGACGACGAAAGATTGAATTTGACGACGAAAGATTGAATTTGACGACGAAAAATTGAATTTGACGACGAAAAATTGAATTTTACGACGAAAAATTGAATTTTACGACAAAAAATTGAATTTTAGAACAAAAAATTTTTATTCAAGACGTAGAAACTTCATTTTAAAGCGAAAAATTAGATTGAAAAACAAAACTTCTTTTATTTAAGACTGAATAACTTCGTTTTAGGACGAAATGTTTTGATTAAGACGGGAAAAACTTCGTCATAAACCACAGAAAATGCAGAAACTATTTGTATTCACAAAAATTCATTTTATTTCATAAATCATTGCAGATCCCCGACGGGGAACACTTACCCGAGTCTCTAACCGAATTTTTAACACTTGGCTCCTTGAAACACATCCCCAAATCCTCCAGGTAAAAAAAAAAATCAAAACTTATCAAATAAATAAAAATCAAAACAATTTTGTAAATTCTAGATCCAAAACTGAAGAAATCTCCAAATTCATCACCAAAACATTCCACAACACCGTCACAACTCAACAATTGTCCCAAATCGACAAAGTGAACGTCCAAATCGAGATTGGCAGTGAGTTTCCACCAAAAAAATAACAAAATAAATAATAAAATCACCAAAAATAACTTTATTTTCGCAGCTTTAGTGCCAAGGTCGCAATACACAGCTGCAAAACCCGAAATTGTACGTTTTACACCGCTTTACACCCAATTTACGTCCAATTTAAACCGTAAAAACAAATAATTTCAAATATTTTCCATCCCCAGATGCCGAAAGACGCCGTGGCACGCGAATTGGCGCAACTCACCACCCGAAAACAAATTCTCAATTGGCTGAAAAGAGAGAACAATTCGCCGACAATTTCCGCTTCGTTGACCAAACCGAGTTGGAAAAACCTTCGAAAATGCATTCGAAACGCTTTCGTCGCCCCCGCACCCCCATCCGTCATCAAATGGGTCAAACGAACGATAATTAATTGGTTTGCAACCCCAAACCGATGCTTAAAACTGTATAAAAACGATAAATTACGACCCAACTGTAAATTAAAGTAATAAATATTAAAAAATGAAATTGCTATAAAACTTGTGAAACCAAGGCCGTTTTTGCGTGAGGATTTGTTCTGTGCGTAGATGGGAGTCAAAATGTCGGGCGAGAGGAAGTTGGTGCGATCGAAGAGTGGTTTGCGAATGGTTTCGGTGGACGAGAGACGTCCGAGTCCGTTCGAACTGTCGGAACCGGCGTGGGACGTGGATAAACACGTAAATTTGCGTCTAGTTTGGTCGGATCGGGCCGGTGTTGACGATGACGAACTTTTTGTTTACAGTTTGTGCAGTGCGTCAAATGTGGCGTGACCTTCGACTTCCTCACGAGACGAGTAATGGATTTGAGATTTGAATGTTTGGGTGATGGTTTTATTTGGAATTGTTGTTTGAATTAGCATCATTGTCGTCGGTGCGGACAGATTTTCTGTAGTCGGTGCTGCGACGTGAAAATGGCGCTCCCGAGAATGTGTTTCCTCGACCCCGTTCGCCAGTGCGCTTCCTGTGCCAACGTCACGAGAAAGGAAAACGAGTTTTTTGAAAAACATTTGAAGATTTTACTTAATGGTGAGTTGGAAAGAGAAGTATTTGTTTTTTTAGACATTTTTCTGTATTTTATAATTTTATTTTTTTATTTTTTTTATGTAGGTGCCGATTTGACGTGTGAACAAAATGAGGAAAAAAATGTTTATTTGTTCTGCAAATTGTCTTCCGACCATAGGTATGTATGCATTTGAGTGGCGGAACAGTGACATCCTCCCACGGGATTGACAAATTGTTGGATAATATGAGGAAATTGATGAAATATTGCGGAAAGTTTTAGAAAATTGCTGGAAAGTTTTTTCTAAATTGGTGAAATTTTTTTGAAAAATATTTGAAATTTGTACACGTTAATGGACTAACTGATTTACAAGGATTTTTAGTTGATTTACGGAGAATTTTAGTTGATTTATGGGGAAAACACGAAATGTTTGTTTCTAAAATTTTGAATAATTTACAGAATGTCGCGAAATCTCACTGTAGATCTTGAAAATCTCGGAAAAATCTTATATTTTCTTGCAAATGTGGCAAAAATCTTAAATTTTCTAGAAAATCCCGCAGTGTAGCACAACTAAACTGCGGGATTTGCAAGAATCCTCGCATAACTTCACAAAACTTCACAAAACGAATCGTTAAAAAAAAATGATGATTTGAATTTAATGAAAAATTCTCAAATTTTCTCAAAACTTCCCAAAATTTCATCAAAAAGTCTCAAATTTCACTGAGATTTGTCAGAATTTCATTAAAAATTATCAAATTTCACTGAGATTTGTCAGAATTTCATTAAAAATTATCAAATTTTAGGGAATTTTATCAAAATTTGATGAAACTGTCGAAATTTGTCGAAATTTGTTAAATTTTATTAAAATCTTTGAAGATATTTAATAAAAAGAAATTTCCAAATTTAACTTTGAAATAATTTAAAACCTGATCCTTGTATCCCAAAACCATCCCACGAATTAAAATCAAACAAAACCCTTTCAGATTCATCGTTTTCGATGGAGAAACAAAACACGAGCCATTATCTGTGTCATCCATTAAAAAAACACAAATCTTACGCCAACTAGAAGGTAAAAAATACAAAATTTCATAAAAGTGTGAATGAAAGGCGAGAACAAATGACTATCCAAACAACAGGTATGTATTTCCACATTTCCATTTTTCCTCCTCCAATTTCCTCCCCAAGCTCCACCCAATCTCATATCAAAATTTCCTTTTCAGGCCAAACCATCGCCAGCGGCATCGAAATCTCTTACACCGACACCGACAACCAACTGCGCAAACTCCGTTTCCGTGCCGCTGCTCAAACCTCCGACAAATCAAACGCCTGGTTCACATCTCTGAACAAAGTAATAATTATACTCTAACTCACTATAAGTTGAGCCTTTCTCCCATTGGCCGAGCCTCATTGCTTCTGTGCACTGCCGCAAGGAAAAGTAGTTTTGTTTATTTTTACCGTATAACCTCGCGTATAGTGCGAAATATTTATTGCGAATTTTGGACCTCGAATTGGGGGGTCGCACTATACGCGCATAATAAAAATAAAAAAAGTAAAAATTGACGTACACGTAACATATGGACAACGTGCGTAATTCATACGTATATAACTTCGTTTATCCCGTTTACAACACACAATACGACCAAGCGACAATCCAAATAATGCAAATAATGCATCAATCTAGCAATCCATCATCAAAATATAAGCAAGAAGGAAATTTTTTTTATTTTAAAGTTTCCTTTTAAATAAATAAACTTTTCTAACCACATTTTGCACTCTTGTGGGACACAAATGTTAATTCGCATTATACGCGCATACACCACTTATTAGCAAAAATGGCACCTAAAATGGGGGGGTCGCATTATACGCGAGGTTATACGGTAATTGTTTTGAGTATTACTAATCGATTACATTGTCGGTACATCTAATGCAATTATGGAGTTTCGATCTACTTTTAAGTGTCACTACACAAGTGAAATGGCTCGACCAATGGGAGAAAGGCCCAACTTATAGTGAGTTAGAGTATAAGTACCGCTAATCGCCAAAAAAATTACCTAAACCTAAAACAAATTCATTTCAGGCCATCAAATACGCTCTGGACAAATAACCAATGCAAAACTTGTTTAATTCCATGGATGTACATAGCACATATCTATTTTTCAAGGCTATTTTTATGTATGGTTAAGGCGCTGTAAAGTTTAAACAAAAATAAAAAACTAACGATTAAAAACATACAATGTTTTATTTATACGGTAAGTCCTCTACGTATGAAGGAGTTCCGTTCCGAGAACTCTTTTTGCTAATCGAATTCTTCGTTTGTCCAGCAAACGTGTAAAGGCTGGAAAAAATGTTAATCTTAAATCCTAATTAAAGAAAACATTTCTAATCTTATGTTTATGTTTTCATTAGAAATTAAAATTAATATACAGTAGGTATTGTACATCGTACATACAGTAATGCTTCAAATTGCAGCCGGGTCCGAATAAGCGCTGGGGGGGGGGGATAAAAAAATTAATCGATTTTTAAACAAAAATTCATGATTTTGTATAAAGAAATCCTTAAATGGATTTCTTTAATTTCGCTGATTTTCTTGATTTCTGGAGACCGGAAATGGTGATTTTTTTTTAAGGGCTGTTCACCAGTGCGAAATATCGCACCGCGATTTTTTTATTTCCAAAATCGCACTGCGGTTTTTATAAAAAAACTGCAACACAATTAACTCCAAACCTCAAAAAAAAGCAGAAAGCTGCAGAAAACCACCAAATCTGCAAATTTCATTTTATTTTATTTAAAAAAAAAAAAAAAAAAAAAAAATTTTTCCCGAATTTTGGAGGTTTTGGGGTTTATTTCCTTGAATTTTGGAGTTCTTAGGGTTTATTTTCTTGAATTTTGGAATTTTTAGGGTTTATTTTTTTGAAATTTTGGAGTTTTTGTGGTTTTGCGAAATACTGTGTGAATTGCGGTTTTTTACGGAAACCGAACCGCACTTGCCAAAAGAAATAACCGCACAATCCTAATTTTTTCCTCATCAAATGGAAATCTGATTTCTGAAAACAAAATTTGCAATTGTACTCAGAAAACTACAGCTGTTGTCGCGAGCTATATAACTACATAACTTTGGCAGCACATGTGCTGCCAAAGTATGACGTTCCTATCTCTGAAAGTTCCTAGCTCGAGTGAAATATTCGAGAGGGGACTCCTCTAATATTTAACCGCGACGAACACATCAAGAAATTTCACTTCTACCGCGCAGTCTTAATCAAATCCTCTATTTTTATTTATTTATTCATACATTTATTCATTTGTTCATTTATTTATTTGTTTCCTTCCTCCCTTCATCCCTTTTCTGATTGGCGCCGTCCAAATCGGGCAATTGGAGCGCCAGAATCGATCGAGCAAGATGGAACATCAGCTCCACTTTAAACTCACTCTCCAACTGACTCGCGATGACCACGAGGGTCCCGCGTACTTCAAGGTGGACGGAAGCCGATTCAAGACCCCCAGAACCATCAAACTGCACTCGGATTCGTCCTACACGTTCCGCATCACTTCCAGACCCCCACAAACACTCGAGTAAGGAAAAAGTAATAATTTTTAATGTCGGAAATAAGTTACAAATGTGACGCACATTGATTCGATAAATCTCTAATCCCGCCTCGATTGTGCTTGGATTTAACGCTGAGCCGCCATTAAAATTTATTGTTGTTATTGAGATGGGATGCGGTTGCCATGACGACTGCTTTTTACTCGCAGGAGTTTGAGCGTGCACGGCACGAGTCTGGCGCTAGCGGAGACGAGCAGGGATCACACGGAGTGCGTGCACAGCGCCGTTTGGTCAACGGCGGGGTTTTCGCCGACGCGAAAAGGCGAGCGCGAACAAGTGCCAATCATCATAAAGGTGCGGAAATAAACAGAAAAATAATCCGTGCAGTTATTAAGTAATTTATTTTATTTAGATCGGCGAAAAGGGAACTCTGAAGGCGTGTTTACAAACGAAAATGTACAGGGCCGAAGACGAGCAGCACTGTGCTTGGGGTAGCTCGCTGCACTCGATCGAGTGGGAGTGCAATGCCAACGAGCATCGCAATCACGTGGACGTTGCCAAGGAAACATTCCACTAAAAACATTAAATAGAATTCAATAAAACAGATTAAATACAATTTAGTGCCTGCATTTCCTGTCAAATGTTATTTTTATTTTAATAAATTCAGTATCTAAATTCAGTATCTAGTTGTTTCTATGGTAACGGCGTCGGTCAACGGTGGCGCCATCTTTGTTTTGGTTGGGACTCGGGATGGATCGCTCTGCGCCGGATCGCGCCCTCGTTTTGGACTGGATTTTCGGATACGCGAACGACCGATGTCGGAATAACGTGTTTTACAACTGCGAGCGACAAATCGTGTATTTTGTCGGACGGGTTTGCGTCGTTTTCGATCCGCGGCTCAACACCCAGCGCTTTTTTCTCGGCCATTCGCGCGAAATTCGCAGGTAATTCCCATCCGATTTTTATTTTTTATTTTTTTCGGAGATTAAATTTATTTTTCAAAGTTTGTGCATTCATCCTCGTTTGGTTTCGGCCGCATCCGCTCAATCCGACACGATTTTCGTGTGGGACACGCGAACACAGGCTCCGATATCCGAATTATCGTGCGCGGAAACCGTCTGCGCAGTCGCGTTTAGCTGCTCGGGCGCGGTAGGTTGGGAAAGCGAATACGAACTTTTTCGTTGTAATTTTCGGTCGTTCTGTCGTAGCTGCTCGGTTCGGTTTGTTGCGACCGGGATTCGTCGTCGACGGTCGTCGTGTGGAACTGGTCGGAGGGACGGATCGTGTCGTCGTGCTCGGCGCATGCGTCGAGGGTTTGTTTGGAATAATTTGATCGATTTAATCGATCTAATTTGAATTTAATTCGTGTTAGGTTTTGGATTTGTCGTTCCATCCGGATTACGATAATCGGTTCGTGACGTGCGGGGTTAAACACGTCAAGTTTTGGTCGGTGCACGGCAACGCGTTGGTTTGCAAACGAGGTCGTTTCGGACGCGTCGCTCCGATTCAGACTTTGACGTGTTTGTCGTTCCATTCGTTCGGAGCGAGCAGTCGGCTTTTGTACGCGGGGTCGATGAGTGGCGATATTTACGTGTGGAACGATGCGATGTTGCAAAACGTCGTCACTAACGTGCATTTGGTAAATCAATCAATCAATCAATTAATGCACTTTTGAAACAATATCAGACATTTTAGAGATGTAACAATTAGAGAAATGCCATTTTTATTCGTAAAAATGATCGAAATTGCAGTTTTTTAACAGAAATGTATTTAAAATGCACTTTTAGAACTTAAAATATTGTCTTCTACTCACTTTCAGTACATAAAAAGGTCGAAAATGCAATTTTTAAATCCTAAAAATGGTCGGAAATTAATTTTTGCACCTAGAATTTGTTAAAAAATACACTTTTTACACGTAGAAATTGTCTAAACTGCATTTTTTTACGCGTCAAAAATGTTCAAAATGCATTTTTACGTGTAAAATGTGCTCAAAATGAATTTTTTACATATAAAATTTGTTCAAAATGCAGTTTTTTCATGTAAAATTTGTTAAAAATGCATTTTTTACGTGTAAAATTTGTTGAAAATGAATTTTTAACGTGTAAAATTTGTTTAACATACATTTTTTACGTGTAAAATTTGTTCAAAATGCATTTCTTACATGTAAAATTTCTTCGAAATGCATCTTTTACAATGCAAAACTTGTCCAAAATGATTTTTTACATGTAAAATTTGTTCAAAATGCATCTTTTACAACTCAAAATTTGTTCAAAATGACTTTTTACACGTAAAATTTGTTCAAAATAACTTTTTTCGTGTAAAATTTGTCAAAATGCATTTTTTACGTGTAAATTTTCTTCAAAATGCATCTTTTACAACGCAAAATTTGTCCAAAAGTTGTTTTCTATTCTATTCGATCCATTTGAAGGGCCCAGTAATTTGCATGAACAACTATTCGGACGGATTAGTATCCGGCGGAAAAGACGGCATCGTAGCCGTCTGGGGATCCGATCTAGAGCCGGTATTACGCGTGGACCTGAAACGCGTCGACGGCGGCTACGACGGCCTTTGCGTGAGAAGCATCCGATGTTCGGACGGTCGTGTACTGGTCGGCACGCGACGAGGCGAAATCCTAGAACTAACGGCCAAAGGGCGAGTGGTCGACTGGATCGTGCGCGCCCACGGACCCGGTCCGATTTTCGGACTCGCGGTCCACCCTATCGGACCGATTTTCGCAACGACCAGCGACGATCGCACGATACGATTATGGAACTTCGTCGACAAGCGACTCCTAGCGGCCGCCGCGTCCGATTTTTCGGCTCGTGCGTGCGATTTCGCACCCGACGGACTCCAATTGGCTGTCGGATACGACAACGGCACCTTCGACGTGCTGTCTACCAACGATTTGAGTCGGATAGTGCGCAGAAACGACCGCAGCGACGCGATTTGCGTCGTCAAATTCGCTCCGAACGGACTGGTCGTGGCGGTCGGCGGATCCGACAGTTTTGTCGACATTTATCACGTGCACAAGGGCTACCACCGAACGACACGATGCGAGGGTTGTTCGGGCTCCGTGCTGCATTTGGATTGGTCGGACGACAGTTTTTTCGTGCGGGCCAGCGATTCGGACGGAGGCACGCACGTGTACGACGCTTCGGATGCGAACGAGGTGAGCGACGATGCGATCGCTTGGTCGTCGTGGACGTGCGTCGCGGTCCGACACGTCGACGGCATTCGGAGCAAATATTCGGACTCGGAGGCCACGACGTCGGACGCTTTTGTTGACGACAAGGTTTTGGCTGTCGGCGAGTCGTCGGGTTGCGTGAAATTGTTCCGATTTCCGGTGTTTTGTCGAGGTATTTTTGTCGCTTTTTAGTCGCTTACGTCGTTTTTGAAATTTTTCATGTTGTCAGGTTCAAAGTTTCACCGCTATGCGGCGCATTCGCACCGAGTGACGAATGTGCGCTTTTCGCCATCCGATCCGAAATGTGTGATCTCGACGGGGGAACGAGACCAAGCTGTTTGTGTGTGGCGTTTGGTGTCGGATAAACACGATTTCGAACGAGATAGAATACCGGGTTAGTGGTGACGCGAGCGCCGTAGTTAAATCGAAAACGGGCGCCATATTGAGCAAACTACAGCGCTCTAATATAAATAAAATTTATTTTTGTAGTTTTAACGGAACCGGCGAGCGACGAGAGTGATTCCGATGTCTCCGATTCGGTTCCCATTGATTCGGACGTCGAGGCCGAATTGCGAATGATTAATTCGGAGAAAAACGTCGGAACTGATGATTGTCTTGATCAGGAGCGTCGTATAAAGAATAAAACACGTGCCCCGGATGTACGGCTGACCGTGCGATGCGTTTTCGGGTTCGGGAGAAGGAAAAGTGTTGTATTTTTTCTTGTTTTTAATTATTTTTTTGGTGTTTCAGTTATCGAGGATTTGATGGTCGGAGCAACGTGTTGTCGAATCGTAAGGGCGAAGTCGTTTACTCGGCATCGACTATGTGTGTTGTGTTGAACCGGGATACATTACGGCAACGTTTTTACCGAGGACACACGAAGGACGTGCTTTGTTTGTGTCTTCATCCAATTGAAGATTTGGTCGCTTCGGCACAGGTCTTAAACCAACTATTTATTTACATTTATGCATGTTTGCACCTACAAATGCATGTTTGAAAATTGGCACCTAAACAATGCAATTTTGCACCTAAACAATGCAACTTTGCACTTAAACAATGCAATTTTGCACCTGAAAAATGCAATTTTGCACCTAAACAATGCAATTTTGCACCTAAACAATGCAATTTTGCACCTAAACAATGCAATTTTGCACCTAAACGATGCAATTTTGCACCTAAACAATGCAATTTTGCACCTAAACAATGCAATTTTGCACCTAAACAATGCAATTTTGCACTTAAACAATGCAATTTTGCACCTAAAAAATGCAATTTTGCACCTAAACAATGCAATTTTGCAATTTTGCACCTAAACAATGCAATTTTGCACCTAAACAATGCAATTTTGCACCTAAGCAATGCAATTTTGCACCTAAACGATGCAATTTTGCACCTAAACGATGCAATTTTGCACCTAGACAATACAATTTTGCACCTAAACGATGCAATTTTGCACCTAAACAATGCAATTTTGCACCTAAACAATGCAATTTTGCACCTAAACAATGCAATTTTGCACCTAATCAATGCAATTTTGCACCTAAACGATGCAATTTTGCACCTAAACGATGCAATTTTGCACCTAGACAATACAATTTTGCACCTAAACGATGCAATTTTGCACCTAAACAATGCAATTTTGCACCTAAACAATGCAATTTTGCAATTTTGCACCTAAACAATGCAATTTTGCACCTAAACAATGCAACTTTGCACCTAAACAATGCAACTTTGCACCTAAACAATGCAATTTTGCAATTTTGCACCTTAACAATGCAATTTTGCAATTTTGCACCTAAACAATGAATATTTTGCATCTAAACAATGCAATTTTGCACCTAAGCAATGCAATTTAGCACCTTAACTATGCAATTTTGCACCTAAACGATAAACGATGCAATTTTGCACCTAAACAATGCCATTTTGCACCTAAACAATGCTAATTTGGCTCCTAAAAAAGCATATTTGACTCCTAAAAATGCATTTTTGCTCCTAAAATTGTATTTTTGCTTCTAAAATTGCATTTTGGGCACCTAAAAATGCATTTTTGCTCCTAAATATACAATTTTTTGTATAAAAAAACTTATTTTTAATTTTGAATAATTAGATAGGATCTCGTTCTTCTATTCACGTGTGGTCCTACGAATCTCTCGCTCCCCTGTCGATCATGCGCGGACAAATAACAAGCAATGGCGCCTGCTGTTTGGACTTTTCGGGAGACGGCGTAAAACTGCTCAGTTTAGGCGTCGATTCTTCATTAGTTGTTTGGGATTGGCGCCAGGGTGCAGCACTGTCAAGTGTCAGGTAACCAATCGGATTAAACCTCTCAAATTTGTTCCGAATAAAATTCTAATAAATTTCCCGATGAATCCAGCGGCGACTGGAAGAAAATATTCGCGGTCAAGTGGAATCCGTACGACGTCACCAAGTTCGTGACCGTCGGCGAAAAAAATGTGAAATTCTGGCACCAAACCGGTCAAAACATAATTTAATTTTTTTTATTTAAAATTTATTTAACTTCGTGAATTTCGTACAAACAGATGTCGGATTCGTGTGTCGCCGCGGCAAATTTGATTCGTCACCCCGAGACACACTTTTGTGCATCGCATTTAGTCGTTCCGCCCAATCCTTCGTAACGGGCGGCTCGACCGGTCGCATCCACGTTTGGCAAAATGGCCGCTTGGTGCGCTCTATCCCCGGCCATTCGGGCCCGGTATTTTCAATTCACTCGGTCGATTCGGTAATTTAGTTTAATTTAACTGGAAATTCTAATAATTAAATAAAAATAAACAAGATTAAATATATTTCCTAGGGTTTTGTTAGTTGTGGCAAAGATGGCCGCCTGTGTCTGTGGGACGAGCATATTGAACGTTGTCTGCGCACTTACGTCATCGCCAACGAGAATCTCGCGCCCGGTTGGCCGGGCCCGTTGTCCCACGATCGGCCGCCGCTTCGCTCGTGTTTTCTCAGTCACTCCAAGATCGTAGTTGGCACGAAGTTTGGGGAAATCGTACAAGTAGATAAAGACGGTTTAATTCGCGTTTTAAACCAGGCAAGTTTGATTATTCATTTTGTTTAACTTGAAATGACTGTTTGTTTCAACTTCCGCCGTTGCTGGCGCCGTCTGTCGGCGACTTAAACTAAAATGGATGCCAAATTTCCCGCTTCAACATAAAAGTGTATTACCGTACTGCCTCGATTTAACGCCGGTCGTATCTAAACGCCGGCTCCTGATTAAGCGCCGGGCAAACTGAGGACGAAATGGCAATAAACGCCGGCCTTAAATGAACGCCGGGTTTGTTTAAACGCCGGGTTGAAACGTTTTTTAAACGTTTTGAGAGGTCTTTTGGTCGAAACATCGAAGAATAGCTAGCAATGAGTGGCTTTCCAATTTTTTTTTTCGGGTAGACGCCCGGCGCGAATAATCGCCGGGCTTTGAATGAACGCCGGGGGGGTCAACTAGAAAAAATGAATAAACGCCCCGGCGTTAAATCGAGGCAGTACGGTATTTTATATTTCTTTGTTGTTTATAAGAATTAGTACATTTTAGGGTCACTGCGCCGCTCTGGTGACGGGTTTGTGCACTCATCCTACAAGGGATCAAGTTTATACGGTCGGACATGACGGATTTCTCCGATCGTGGGATCTTTCGAGCGGTCATTCGTTGATGGTGCATCAACTACACGGATCCGCGACGTGTACGGCCATTTCGTCGGATGGTTTGTTTTTGGCTGTCGGATACGCAAATGGTATATTTATTTTTTAAATAATTTAAATAGTTATTTAATTTTTAATTTTTAATTTCGGCACTAGGTGGCGTGGCTTTATTAAATTTGATCGGGCTGTCGTCGGTGTCTCCGGTTTATCAATTCCGTCATCGCAGTTGCTTCGTTTCGGTCGTAAACTTCGCACCGAGTATGATTTTGTTTGGTTTATCGAATTCTATTTAAATTAGTTTTTGTTTGTACAGATGACAGGTTTTTATCGGTTGCCAGTCGCGGGTTCGTCGATATTTATCACGTGCCAAAAAATCGACGTGTCGGGGTTTGTGATGCCAACTCGTGTTTTGTGCTTCGCACGGATTGGGATGTTACAAGTATTGAATTTGGCAAAAATGGAAGCGAAAATTGGAAGAGAATCTGGGATGTTCCGCAAGATTTTGCGAAATGTTACTAGAATTTGCAAAATTTTACGAGAATTTGCAAAATTTTACAAGAATTTGCAAAATTTTACAAGAATTTGCAAAATTTTACAAGAATTTGCAAAATTTTACAAGAATTTGCAAAATTTTAGGAGAATTTGCAAAATTTTAGGAGAATTTGCAAAATTTTACGAGAATTTGCAAAATTTTACGAGAATTTGCAAAATTTTACGAGAATTTGCAAAATTTTACGAGAATTTGCAAAATTTTACAAGCATTTGCACAATTTTACAAGAATTTGCCGAATGTTTCCAGATTTTGGCAAATTTTGTCAAAATTTGCCAAATTTTCTGCAAAGTTTACAAGAATTTGCAATTTTCTGCAAATAAGTTTACAAGAATTTGCAATTTTCTGGAAAGTTTACCAAGAATTTGCAATTTTCTGCAAATAAGTTTACAAGAATTTGCAATTTTCTGCAAAGTTTACAAGAATTTGCAATTTTCTGCAAATATAGTTTACAAGAATTTGCAATTTTCTGCAAATAAGTTTACAAGAATTTGCAATTTTCTGGAAAGTTTACCAAGAATTTGCAATTTTCTGCAAAATGTACCAAGATTTTGCAATTTTCTGCAAAGTTTACCAAGATTTTGCAATACTTTGCCAAGTTTACCAAGATTTTGCAATACATTGCCAACTTTGACAAAATTTTGCATTACTTTGCCAAGTTTAACAAGATCTTGTAAAATTTAACAAGAATTTGTGCGATTTCATCCATCTTTGTAATACGGAACGAGACAGTGATATTAATAGGGATTTTACAACATCTTGCAAAATTTAATGGGATTTTGCAAGATTTATTGAAATATGGACTCGAGATGATGACGTATTTTTGTAGGCAAATTGATCCGAGCCGAATGTGACAACGGCTCAAACCTTTTCTTCGAAGCCCCGAGTGGTCGAAAACTATCACTCGATTCAATCCGCGTGCAATGGACATCCACTACGTGCCCACACAGCGACGAAACGAGAGGAATCGACCACCCCGAGTCCGTAATCGCAGCAGATGTCGCCCCCTATGGAGACATTCTGGCAGTCGCCACCGACAAAGCCTCGCTCAAACTCTACCGATTTCCTCTGCACGGAAAACCCGCCAAATGTAAGAAATACCGAACTCAATCAACGAGAATCGCCAATGTCAAGTGGACTCACGACGGACGATACTTAGTGACCGTCGGCAGCAACGACGGGACCGTCGTTGTGTGGCAGCGCGCATCGGCCGGCGAAGACCTACAGACGATCGAAGACAGCGATTGTTCGTACGACACAGATCCCGACGACGAACAAGGTACAATATATCTGGAGCAAGATCTCGTTAAATCTACATAAATCTTTCAAAATCTCTTTAAATTCAGCAAAATCTGGATTAGATTTCGAAAAATCTTGATTCATAAATTTTCGCAAAAATTTGTACATTTTCGCAAAAATTTGTACATTTTCGCAAAAATTTGTACATTTTCGCAAAAATTTGTACATTTTCGCAAAAATTTGTACATTTTCGCAAAAATTTGTACATTTTCGCAAAAATTTGTACATTTTCGCAAAAATTTGTACATTTTCGCAAAAATTTGTACATTTTCGCAAAAATTTGTACATTTTCGCAAAAATTTGTACATTTTCGCAAAAATTTGTACATTTTCGCAAAAATTTGTACATTTTCGCAAAAATTTGTAAACTCTCGCAAAATTTTGAGAACTGTCGCAAAAATTTGAAAACTGTTTTGAAAACTGTCGCAAAAATTTGAAAACTGTCGCAAAAATTTGAAAATTGTCGCAAAAATTTTAAAAATTAGCAAAAATTTGAAAAATTCGCAAAAATTTGAAAAATTTTGCAAAAGTGTCGATTTAATACATTTAATTCAACTAGGTTACGACAGCGACGTAGAGAGGGAGAAAAACGCGACTGGCCATGAAAGCGGAATTCCACCACCAGACGAATTTGCCAACAAACTCCCATCACTCAATTTCGGAGCTCCGTCGTGCGACCCACCGACGCAGCGCCTGCGCCTTGAGCACGTGCACGGCTACCGCGGCCACGACTGCCGCAACAACGTCCGCTACGTGAACGACAACTCGGACATCGTCTACCACGTTGCACGGCTGGCAATCGTCGAGAATTTATCGTCCGGCGCCCAATCCTTTTACACGGCGCACGGGCACGACATCACCTGCCTGGCGCTCGACCCGAGTCCGGCCGACAGGGGCGTCGTGGCGACCGGCGACTCGCACGCGTCCATCCACGTGTGGCACGCGCTCGACCTCAGCACGCTGTCCATCATCAACGGCGCTCCGACGTCGGACGCGCTCGTTTCTCTAAGTTTTTCGCCCAACGGTCAACTACTCGTGTCCGTTTCTCGAGACGTCGATCGCACGATCGACGTGTGGAGATGGCGCTCGGGCGTCCGCGCGGCCACTTGTCGCGGTCATCGTTTTCCGCTGTTCGACGCTCAGTTTCCGCCCGATTCGGACGCGCGTTTCGTGTCGGTCGGAGTGAAACACGTCAAGTTTTGGCAGCTGCTGGGCGGCGAATTGAGGGGCCGTCGAGGTCGGCACGGTCAAGAGATGGATCGAGTTCCCACTATGCTGTCTCTGGCGTTCGCAAGTGTAAGTAACGGCATCGTGTATAATAGACGGTTCCACGACACCACCGCCGATTTTTTTCTGCCAAGTTTAACCTAGTGGCAAAACACGAAATTACTGACAATTTTAATTGCCAGCCTAGAGTGAGGGTCCAGTTTTTTTGAACACGTCTACAACTGTACATTATTGTATGATTTTTGTGCAATACATGCGATTAGGTATTACAGTATTGAGAATGAGAATAGTGACCGGTTTCCCCTGTGCAGGTCACTGCCCTGCACAACGCACGCACCTGTTGCTGCGACCCCCGACATGACTCGGAAATGGGCAACAGCAAGTGCCTGGGACAGGCGACTGACCCACTGAGTAGTTTTTTGGCAACCATCATGACTTACTTGACAGGTGTGCTGGTTTTCCCACCTACTGGTACCTGAGCATCCAATTTGTTATGTTAGTTCATAACAGATTAATTGATTACCGTATTTTTCCGATTAAGAGTCGCTTTCGTTTTGTAGCCGGCTACTATTCGCAAAATTTCACTGAAAATTAAAATTTCACTGAAAATTAAAATTTCACTGAAAATTAAAATTTCACTGAAAAGTAAAATTTCACTGAAAAGTGAAATTTTAATGAAAAAAGTGAAATTTTAATGAAAAAAGTGAAATTTCAATGAAAAAAGTGAAATTTTAATGAAAAAAGTGAAATTTTAATGAAAAAAGTGAAATTTTAATGAAAAAAGTGAAATTTCAATAAAAAAAAGTGAAATTTCAATGAAAAAAGTGAAATTTCAATGAAAAAAGTGAAATTTTAATGAAAAAAGTGAAATTTTAATAAAAAAAAAGTGAAGTTTTTAGGAAAAAAGTGAAGTTTTTAGGAAAAAAGTGAAATTTCAATGGAATAAAGTGAAATTTCAATGGAAAAAAGGGAAATTTCAATGGAAAAATGAAATTCCAATCAAAATATGGTAAACAATTGTAATAAGAGCCGCCCCCAATTAAGAACCGCGGCTCAAAGCGCCCGTTTTGAACAAGAGCCACGGCTCTTATTTGGTAAAATACCGTGTTTGATTTTAGAACAAGACGACATTGACCGGAAGTTGGGAAGGTGACATTTTCGTGTGGAGCGACACCACCTTGATCCGTGTGGTGGCGCGCGCTCACTCCGGTCCGATATTTTCCCTCCACGGCTCATCGTACGACGGACTCGTCGTATCCGGAGCCAAAGAAATTGAGTAAATCGAAAACAAACCAGAGAAAAAAAAACCGCAATTTTTCTAATTCTACTTTTTGATAACTTTTAGGAACGAGAATTGCGCGTCGGTCAAGTTGTGGGACCACCAAATGAGACGCTGCAAACCGTTTCGCGTCTCTCCGACGTCCACCGACCCGATCGTCGTCCGCAGCGTGCACCGACACGGCGTAAAATTGATCGTTTGTGTTTCGTTTCGTTTTATCTAATTTTTATTCTTTAAAAAAATGGTCAGAATAAACTGTTGGTGGGCACGGGTGCCAACTGCGTCTACGAGGTCGACGAGAACACGAACGACGTGCAAGCGGTGCACGAATCGCACGGACCGGGCCCGATCGCGCTGTGCCTGCACCCGGACTCGAACGTGGTCGCGTCGACGAACGACGACCGCTCGCTCCGTGCCTGGCACTTGGAAACGAACGTTCGTAGTGAAAATGGGGATTTTTTAAGTAATTTTTTAAGTAATTTGCGCGTCATTTCCGGCAGAGAGTTTTGGCGAATTTGTCGTTGCCTCGCGCCGGTTTGTGCGTGGATTGGAGCGACGACGGATCGTTGCTGGCCGTTGGTTTGTCCAATGGCGAGTTGTTGGTGTTTACGTGGTCCACGCTCGAGTTTTACACCAGACGGCGCGATCGCTCGTCGCCGCTCACTACTCTCAAGTGAGTTTTGGCGTTTGTTTTGAATATAATTATGGTATTTGTTTTGTTTTGTTTTGTTTTGAATAAATTTATTTGTTTTTGTTTTGTTTGCAGATTTAGTCCTGATTCGTCCATTTTGGCTTTGGGTTTCGCGAATGGGTTTCTCGACTTGATTCGTCTGACGGCTCCAATTTCCCGTTCGTTTTCTCTCTCGTTTTCGTCGGTTTTCTGCATGGATTTTTCGCGCGATTCTTCAGTTCTTCGAGTGAGAATTGGCACAACAATGCACATTTTGCAATTTGGCACCGAAACAATGCATATTTTGCAATTTGGCACCTAAACAATGCATAATTTGCAATTTGGCACATAAAACAATGCATATTTTGCAATTTTGCATCTAAAAATGCATATTTTGCATCTAAAAATGCATATTTTGCATCTAAAAATGCATATTTAGCATCTAAAAATGCACATTTTGCATCTAAAAATGCATATTTTGCATCTAAAAATGCATATTTTGCATCTAAAAATGCATATTTTGTTTCTAAAAAAGCATTGTTGTTCCTAAAAATGCATCGCTAATCAATGCTTTTAAAAATGAATTTTAATAAGTAAAAGTGCATTTTAACATCTAAAAATGCCGTATAGCGTCTAAAGAAATGCGTTTTAACATCGAAAAGTGCTATATTTCTTCACAAAACTACTGTTTTTAAGCATTAATTGGGCCGAATGTTTTTTTTTTCTTGCCTAACTTTAGGTGTGCGATTCGAATTGCGAGGAGTTTTTTGTGTCAATTCAATCAGGCCGACTTGTTTCATGCCCTGGTTCGGTCGAGTGGGCCACATGCACCAAGTGAGTAGCATTACACACAATCAATTCCACTCGTAAACCCGTTTCTTCTTTTCTTCCTTCCTTTCTTTCTTTCGCTCCAGTCCTTTTGATCGTCAAGTGCTGGGCGTTTGGCCGCGAGATGCGACGAGTGTCGTTTGCTCGCGGGTCAATCACGGCGCGAGTTTAGTGGCCACAGGTGACCGGTCGGGCTGCATCAAATTATTTTCTTTTCCTTGCCCGAATGCCTTCGTAAGTTGCAGAATTTCTAAAAAAAAAATTATTTTTTTATTTAAAATTTTTCTTTATTTGTTTTAGGCAAAATACAACAAATTCGGATGTCATTCGCCGGACGTTAAGTGCGTCTGTTTCACGCACGACGACAGATTTCTCGTATCCAGCGGGTCGTCGGACAACTGGTAAAATAAAATCCCATCTGTTAAACCGTGTTTTTAATTCAAACAGCGTCTGTTTACAGCATTATGATCTGGCGCTGCGATTCGTCCGATTAAATTCATCGCATCAAACATTTTATTCTTATAAATCATGTTAAAATTATGTACAATTTTTACATGAAAAACAAAAATATATATATTAAATAATTAAATTTAATATAATTTTTTTTGAATTGAGGTACGGTATATCTGTTATTTCTTCTTGACTATGACCGTTCGACATCACCATCGTCAAGAATCGGTGTGGGTTAGCATGCTGTTGAATCGAGTATTGAAATAGCAAACCGAACTGGCAAACCGAACTGTATCTTTATGGTGACTGGTGTGGATTTTCTGGGTTTTCATCTGTCAGACCAAGGTATTACCCCTTTGCCAAGCAAGGTCGAGGCGATAACAGCAGCGCCGTCGCTGATGAACGTGCACGAGTTAAGGGCCTTCCTCGGCTTGGTGACATTCTATGCTATTATTACCTAACATGGCGACGACACTTACTATTATTGAGTTGGTATAGATGCTTAGCCAAGTTGATTTGATTATGTAGGGTTGGAACTCAGTCATCTGTTATTTCACGACGGATACAGTGAAGTTTTATGTTAATTCGACTATTATTATTTCAGTTAAAAATGATTAATCCCAAGGTTTTCAAAATGTAAGGAATAGTGACGAAAAAATTTTAAGTTCTTTGCCTATGTGTCCGAAAATAGTTTATACACTCAAGTGTTTTATTTAGCAACTCCCGCACCACAAAGAAATTAAGAAAAAAAATAAAATGAGTTCAAAATTGTGCAAAACACAACAACTACCATCACTTCAATGGACTTTAAACTTCCACAAAGATGCATTAGGTGCTAATCCTTGACAAAGGAGCTCAATGTGAAGAGAATGCAATTGCAGAATGACAATAACAAAAAGCGTCCTAAGAATTCCCTAATTGGAGCTAACCTATCTGAGAGTGTAAACTATCTGCCCAGAGAATTTACTCATTCTATTTGCCAGAACAGTGATACAAAGGAAATGATCAGGTAATAGCGCAGCCAATTATAAAAAATGCCAGAAAATAAGTTCATCTTTGCAAGAAACATATCTTGGTAGAGTGCTCTAAAGTAATAGGAGGCTTCTTTTCTCTTTCCTTTCTTCTCCAAATACTTTTTTAATTTTATTTTATCGAATTGAACTTCTTAGGTTCTATAGTGTAAGAATATGTCATTCAATAAAATCCCCATTGGAACAATACACTGTAAAAACCCCAAAGATGAAATTATTTAAAGACAAGAAAGATGATCAATTGCTATGCTTCTATAAATTATTTTATTTCAGTCTGAGGGATGTACAGATATTTTAAAACATTGCAATTAAAATTCTCTAAACCTTTGAGAGGTACTACTATGAGCTTTGTTACATTTGCAAGTGTCGTAGGCACCTTCCTTCTTGAATTTGTAATACAGTTCGTGTCCTTGGGGATGATGGTGTCTGCGGGTGTGATGTCGTGGCCGTTCAAAATTTCCAACTTCCAGTCTTCCAGAATGTTTGGCATAATTTCTATTTTCATCACCATAATTTCTTGTAATGCTGTGAAATAGACGTCTGTAATCAAGTCTCCTTCTGTACTCTGGTCTCAAAACGATTCTTGGTTCAAAAACTAGCTTAGGTCTCAGTCTATAATCGGGTTCATCACTCGGTTCTTCAGTTGGTTCTTCAACATCCGTTTCTTTGTATTCTGGGAACGAACGGACTTTTGTACCAGCTAGAAGTTTACTAAAATCCAGTAAAGTAGAGCTGGCTTTAATGATGACAGGAATTTCCAGGGTTCCATCTTTTTCCTTGTTTTCATTGAAAGTCAAATCTCGATAAGTAGCAAAGAGAACGAGCAATTGAAGTTCTTCAGGTGTCAGTTGGAAAGTTCTTGGCTTGTCATTGTGAGTAGTTACTTCCACTTCGTAAGCACCTTCATCATGCTTTATCACAATGTTAACAAGCTTGGAAAATCGGACTTTTTTGACAAAATCAAAAAATTCAGGCTTAATATGCGAGAAAACTAGATGTAAGCTATCTTTCCTGATAACCATAATCAGAGTATTGTCCTCATCTACGTAATAGTGATAAGGGAATTCCGGTCTACTGAACAAAGCCACAATCAACTGAGTAATAATAGGTGAAAGATTATCCGCTATCAGCTTATTCGGTCCATTTGACATTACAAAGTCGATTCCATTATCTAGGTTTCGGGTAAACATAAGTTCCACATCAGGGCTATGTCGTGCTATGTGCGAAAACTTCAAGAAGCCTGGACGCATATTTCTAAAAACCAAATTTGGTCTGTGTGCAGTAATTTCTACAGTAGCTTTGCCATCCCTTTCATCCAAAATTCTCGTATGTAATTTAGGCTGAGAAAGCAGAATACTTGCTAATTGAACGGTGGTAGGCGACTGATGAGGAAACTTTTTGCCATTGAGATCAAAGGTGTAAGAATCAGGCTTTGTCGAATGCGGCTTTTTCTTATCCAACACAATGGAAAATTTATCCTTGGGAGTTGGTTTCTGCTTGGTCAGAAAGTTTAATACTTCTGGGCTTACATTGTGCAAAATGTTGTGAGAAACTCTTTTCGGTGCAGTTACAATTAAATGTCCATCTTCGTCAACGGCCTACTTTAGAGGAAGACTTGGTTCAGTGTACAAGCGAACGAGAAAGTTAAGGAATAAGGGTTTGATATTGTCCTCAGAGAGTGGCTTTGAGGGGTCATTAAGGTCATCAAACACAACCTTGTAGGTGTTTGGTTTGCTACCTGGTGAAACAATGACAGAGTTGAGTTTTGGGTTTCTGAAGTCCCGAATCAACAACAGATCTTTCGGAGTAATTGGCACGTCAAATGTTGGTACGTCATCTCTGGATGGTCTGACTGTTAACTTTCCATCAGGTTGTGGTTGGACGCGATACTCCGTGGTTGGTGCATTAAACAATTCCACGATTAATTGAACAATCTTGGGTTCTAGATGTTTAAAATGTTTAATTGGTTTGTTTTGCTCTTGGAATATTACGTCATAGTGGTCTGGAATCTCAGAACTGGTCACGACCACTTCAAGATTTGGATGAGAGCGATGTTTGTCAACAAATTTAAGCAAATCTTTGGATACATTTGGAACTATTAACTCTTTTGGTCGAACTGGAATAGTCAGGACATGTCTTCCATCTCTACCAGTATAAATATGGAATGGAAGTTTTGGTTCAGTGAGTAACTTAGTGGCAAGGTTAACAATATTAGGAGCGACACGAGGATATGACTCTCTGTCTGGACCATGACCAACTACAACCGTGGGTCGATTTTTTCTGTCACGCTTAATAGTGACATCTGTGTGCGGATGTCGTTTAATGTGATGGATCAAATCCACATCTTCTTTGTTAACCACAGCTGTCGTAGTTTTAGGCAGGTCTTCGGGCACATTACCATAGATTTGATTGTCACTTGTTGGCTTCAATTGTATGTTTCTGTGAGGATTTCTATACAATTTTATAACAACTGGCAATACTCTTTTTGGAATATTTGGATAGACATGCTCTTTTTTACCATCTTTGACAACGACAGTGAATGCTCCATCTTTTTGTGGTTTGATATTAAGCTTAACATCCTTTGGAGAATGGAGAAGTTTTATCAATTCCAGAACATCCGGTGTTATTTGCACATTATCTTCTTTGACATTTGATTTTGGCACCGTGATGTAAAAGTTACCTTTCGGGGTTGGTTTAACAGTGAACGGAACATCTGGATGACTCTTCAAATCTATGATCAAGTCTAATGTCTCTTGGTTGACATGAGGATAAGTCTTTGGCTTCTTATGTGGTTCTTTGGTTTCGATATCGAAGGTGTGGTCTGGTCCTGGCTTGACATTGATTTCTGTATCTGGATTTTGTTTAATATCTCTAATGATATCTAGAACGTCAGGCTTCACTTCATATCGATGGCTGTTGCTACTTGGTTCAGTTGGAACAAATTCGATTGTGTCACCTTTGCCTGGTTTGATTTCATATTCTACAGCAGGTTCACTGTACAATTTAGTGATAACTGGAATTAATTCTGGACTAATATGCTTGTACTCTTTTTTTGGTTTTTTACCATTTTGTACAACGACGGTAAAAGTTCCTGGTTTTTCTGGTATGATTGAAACTTTTGGTTGTGGTTTTTGTTTGATATTCTTTAATAAGTCAATGATCTCTGGAGTTAGTTTTGTATGAACAGGTTGCGATTGGTGTTTTGGTACGACCAATTTAATCTTTCCACGCTTGTCTGAGTCTGACTTCACTCTGAATTGTACGTGTGGAGTTGTTTTCAGCTTGTTAATCAAATTCAAGACATTTGGATGCACATGCTTCAAGGTGTGAGGTTTGCTTCCATCTTTCGGTTTGATTGTTACTGTAAAAGTACCTTCATTGTCTGGCTCAATTTCAATCTCAGTATCTGGTTGATGTCTTACAATTTCCAAAGGTTTCAGATAATCGATATTTATATCAATATTTTCAACATCTGGTTTTTTCTTATTTGGAACATTAATGTTTACCTTCTTCGGATCATCTGAAGGGGTAATTTCAAAAGGCAAATCCTTTTGATTCCTAATAGTAATTAACTTATTCAGTAATTCAGGAGTAATATCTGGATAGGTTTTGATATCTTGACCATCACTGACAGTAATTTTGAAATTTGGACCATCTGGAGCAATGGAAATGGATAACTGAGGAGCTGATTTGATTGTCTGGACAAGTGCCAATTGATTTTTTGGTATTGCAATAATGGGATCAGTTGAAGTCTTTCCAGGTGAAATTACATGAATAACATCCTTGGGCTTATGTTCTTTTCTGTGTGGTTCTTTATGTCCAGGTTCCTCATGGTGTGGTTCTTTATGTCCAGGTTTTTCTTTGACAATGTGAATTGGCAATTTTGGATTTTTGGTTATTTTTATCAGAAACTTGATAGCTTCAGGGGATTGGTCTTTCAACTTCTTTGGTTTTCCATTAATGAAGACAATAATGTTCAATTTTCCTTTTTTAGAAGGTTCCACCTTGTACTTGATGTTTGACTTTGGATTCTTTTTTATCTCTTTGATCAAATCAGTGAACTCAAGGTCTACTGTTATCGGAGTGTTTGTCTCTTCGTCCGTCACAACAAAAGTTGGTTCTTCATGTTTAGGTTCTTCTTTGACAATGTGAATCGGCAATTTTGGATTTTTTGTTACTTTTATCAGAAACTTGATAGCTTCAGGGGATTGGTCGTTCAACTTTCTTGGTTTTCCATTAATGTAGACAATAATGTTGGATTTTCCATTTTTTGAAGGTTCCACCTTGTACTTGATGTTTGACTTTGGATTCTTTTTTATCTCTTTGATCAAATCAGTGAACTCAATGTCTACTTCGATTGATGTGTTTGTTTCATCGTCCGACACAATAAAAGTTGTTTGATCTTGTTCTGGTTCCTTATGTTTAGGTTTTTCTTTGGTGACATGAATTGGCATTTTTGGATTTTTCGTTACTTTTATCAGAAACGTGATAGCTTCAGGAGATTGGTCTTTCAGCTCTTTTGGTTTCCCATCAATGAAGACAATAATATTGAATTTCCCATTTTTGGAAGGTTCAACCTTGAACTTGAAGTTTGACGTCGGATTCTTCTTGATTTCTTCAATCAAATCAGTGAACTCGATGTCTACTTTAATTGGTGTTTGTGTTTCTTCATCCGACAGAATAAAAGTTGTTTGGCCATTATGCTTGACGGTTTTTGGAATCTTTTGCGATTTAAGAAATTGAACAATAATGTTTAAGAATTTAGCCGGTAATGGATATTTTTTTGTTTTGCCATTGTGAGTGATGACAAGCTCCAAACCATTTTTCCCAGTGCCAATTCTCAAGTTATATGATGGATCACTTTTAGCCTTCATTATAAATTCTAAAAATTTATCAGAATCTACGGTCCCAACATTGAGGTCGTCAGGTTGCTCTTCAAGAGTAATCGTAAATTGTCCATTAGCTGCTGGTGAGAGCTTAAATTGCAAATCAGGATTCTTAATTAGTTTAACAAAAACAAAAAGCAAATTTGGATCAATGTGCTTGTATGTTTTAGATCCTTTCGTCCCTTCATGGATGGTTAACTCATATTTGCCATCAGTTCCTGGTTGAATTTGAATTCTATTTTCTGGATGTTTTCGTACTTGTTTCAGCAATGTCAAAAACAGTGGTTTTACTGTAAATGTTGTTTGCGCTGCAGTATTGTCAGGAATAAACAAATAAGACTTATCTCCTGATTTGCCTAAAATTTCATACGGCAATGAGGGATTCTTAACCAATCGAATAAAAGCATCACCAATTTTAGCTGGCACATCTGAATAGATTTTCTTTTTCCCATTTGAGTCGTCAGTCACAGTTATTGTGTACGTATCACCTGATGTTGCTATCTGAATTGAATAGCCTCCTTTCCTTATTTTTTCAACGACCTCTAAGAATTCGGGTTTCACCGTAATAATATTTGATGGTTTTGGCGGTTCAGGAGAAACAGCAATTTTTACGTTGGAACCTTTTTTTCCTACTTCCGTAATTTGCAAAGTTGGATTCTTGAGTAATTTAACAAACAAAGATAAAATGTCTCTAGGTATTTTCTTGTAGGTTTTTGTTCCTTTGTCAGTCGTTAAAGGTACTGTCAACAAGCCATCGTCTTCTGGCTGATATTTGATTTTAACTGCTTTAGTTGATTTCCGGACTTGCCTGATCAGTTCAACGAATTGTGGTTTAACGATGTAGTACTCGATCCCTTTTCCAATTGTCCCCGTATTGAGGTCGTCAGGTTGATCCACAACAGTCACAGTAAATTCTCCATTAGCAACTGGCGAGACTTTATATTGCAAATTAGGATTTTTAATAAGTTCGACAAAAGAGAAAAGTAGGTTTGGGTCTATGTGCTTGTACGTTTTGGACTGTTTCTTTCCATCTTCAACGGTCAACTCATATTTACCATCGGTTCCGGGTTGAATTCTTATATGATTGCTCGGATGATTTCGCACCTGTTTTAGCAATGTCAAAAACAGCGATTTAACTGTTATTTTTGTTTGCTTTCCACTGTAGTTTGGAATAAACAATACATCTTCGTCTCCTGATTTGCCTATAACTTGGTACTGTAATGAAGGATCTTTGAGCAATCGAATAAAAGCTTCGCCGGTATTTGCCGGTAAATCAGCATATGTTTCTTTTTTTCCGCTTGACTTATTAGTCACAGCTATTGTGTACTTGTTGCCTTTAGTTGATATTTGAATTGAATAACCTCCTTTTCTTATTCTATTGACTGCATCCAAAAGTTGGGGTTTTATTTTAAAAATATTTGTTGGTTTTGGTGGTTCAGGAGAAACAGCAATTTTAACTTTTGACCCAACTTTTCCTACTTCTTTGATTTGCAATCTTGGATTTTTAAGTAATTTGGCAAACAAGTCAAACGTGGCTTTTGATATTTTGTCATATGTTTTTGTTCCTTTGTCAGTGGTTACTGTCAGTTTGTAGAGGCCATCTTGATGTCTTTGAGCATGGACCTTAACCGCTTTAGTTGAGGCTCTAACTTCTTGAAACAGTTGAACAAACTGCAGATCAACAGTGAAATATTCAACACTTTGACTGGAAGATGATCCACTAGAAGAAGATCCACCAGAAGATGATCCACCAGAAGATGATCCACTCGAAGAAGATCCACTGGAAGAAGATCCACTCCAAGACGTTCCACCAGAAGACTTTCCACCAGAAGACGATGAAGTGGAATATGTTCGACTATGAGTTGTGGTTGTTGAAGGAATTCGATGCTGTACATGGCCTACTACATGGTGCAAAGCCTTATTTACATCATTGAAATGTTTTGGAATCAAGTTGTACGATGATATCAATCCAATAACTGAAATAAATGTATGAATCATGATTTATAATTATTTCAAAGTATTTTTCTACTAAGGTTAGAGTGACTACAACGTCAAACAACAAGTTTTCTCTGTTCCAAACTGAAAAATTTACCTGAAAGCTGCAAGACCACGAACAGCCAAGTATATCTCTCTCTTTGGAGAAACATCTTCATTCGTCTAATCGACTGAAGACTGAAGTTTCAATGTTTGATTGCGAGCTTATATAGTGAACAAAGGAAAAACAATCAATTGAACATCTGTGGCTAATTGCTTCACATAATAGAAATTAGCTATTATTGGCCTAAATACTATCTAACTAAAAACGATTCTAAGCAATTCTTAACACTTGAACCCTTTACTGAAAGTGGTTAGAGGACTTTTAATGTTGAAAACAATTGTTATTAGTTTTTGTTTTTCATTCGTGTTGCAGGTTTAATTGAAGTATACCTTTCACCAAGCTGTCAATTGAAGCAAACACCTTTAACGGTGAATAATAATTGTGTGATAAATATTTATCAGCTAATAATGAGTTTCTTTGCTGATATTTGAAATTTTCTTTTTATTATTGTGGAAATTAAATAATACTGTAATATCTTTATATCGTTTTATATCGCTTGTTTAGTTTAAATCGGATCACACCTTATTAGCGAAGCCCATTTTAGCGAATTTTAATTTTATAAGACCATTTGAGCGATCTCATTTTAGCGAAAATGAGATTACATCAACACAGCATAGGACACATTTTAGCGAAGCCCGTTTTAGCGATTGATTCATTTTAGGAAAATGGCGTCTACTTGCTGCTCGTCCTGCACGACGCCCGTCGGCGGAGCCCCGGCCATCCTCTCTCTCCCGTCCGCCCGGGACTCGCCCCTCCGTCCGTCGGCGGGAGCCCCGGCCCTCTCGTCCGCCCGTCGGCGGGAGCCCAGGTCAGTCCGCCCGCCCGCACGACTGCACGTTTTCCGGACTTGACTTTTCCAGAGAGGGTCGATGCAGCAACCGGTGGCCCTGCGCCGCGACCGAGCGCCGGTTTCCGTGCTCGAGTGCGGGGGTGGCACGAACCCCAGTCACGAGACGCTCGCCCGGGATGCCGAGCGGCCCGACAATTGACTTTTTTTCGTTTTTTTCCGATAGTCGGCGGGAGCCTCGGCGCTCTCGTCCGCCCGTCGACGGGAGCCTCGGCTCTCTCGTCCGGCCATCCTCTCTCTCTCGTCCGCCCGGGGCTCGATTTCATTTTAGCTCCGCCTAATTTTAGCAATCACACCATTTTAGCGAATTTTTGGTCGCTAAAACGAGATAGTCGCTAAAGTGAAATCGCTAAAACAAGGTGCATTCCATTGCATTATCGAATAATATCGCTAGCAATATGGATTAATATCGCCTCGTTGTTATAACCTAAGGCTGATTGCCAGTGTTGCATGCGTTATCGTTACTGTTATGGTAATGCTTTATATTTTGCCGCAAACCTAACGTAACGAAAATTTGTTACTGTTCAAGCAGTGACGATTCCGTAACTGTAAATTGCATATTTGTAATGTATATCCTAAAAATGGCATTATTTTACCAAAAAAACACAATTGTTTGCCATTTTCGGAGAACATATGGCGTTTACTCAAATTCAAATTGCAGAATCATGATCTACGGGTGTTTTATTTAAGAATGAATATAGTTTAAATACAATTGGTCAGTGTAAAAAAAATTAATTTTTGAAGATGAACAATTGCAGGCAACGTTTCAACTTTGGGTATATTTGGTTTTATGAAGGTTACAGAGATCAAAATAGGCTTGGTTTAAAGTAGACTTCAAGCTCTGTGTCGAATGTAGTTTTCAAGATAATTCCGCTATTGGAACCTTATCCGATTTGAACACGTTTTAGCTAAATAACTATAACGATGTGACCAGCAATATGGAGTCTCTTGTCATTATTTACGTCAGTATGCGTCCCAAACCAGGATAACCAGTCCCCAGGTTACCTTGGCAAAGACCATACCAGTCACAACGGTAACTAGTCATCAATTTGCAGTGAGGCCTGCAACCCTGCTGATTGCCACATTCGTAATTATTTTAGAGAAAAACGCTGGCTCGTTGATTATGTTATTGACGTTTTGGATGGAGTAATAAAAAAGGAACAAATGGCATTTCTGAACCGTTTGTTGGAGGCATTTAAAGGCTTTCTACATACCGAGATTCTTGTTCTGCCGTTCAGCAAATTAATGTTTGGATCGAAATGGAAAATAAATGAATATAAAAATCGTACTTTGAAAAACCTTTTGAATTTTTTTGAAAAGTTTAGTTGCAGTAGGCACAGTCATAAAGTAATTTAAACTTGTCTATATTTTTTCAACCAGTCTGAAAAAATTTAATATGTAAAATTTTACAATTAACTGGTTTATTGTGTTCGTGCTTTAACCATCCTAACTTCAATCCCATCCTACACTAACCATCCTAACACTAACATGTGCATAAATAATTTTAACCTAGGCACAACAGGAATCAGCATGTGTTTACACATTCTTCTTGTTATCTTTATAGAGACAATTCAAATACAGTATATGAGGAACTACATATAATCACGTCTTTAATATACAATTTGGAAGATGTGCATTTGAAAAAATCAGTTCAAATTGCAGCAAAACCCGCCCAAGAGGCAATGCAATCGCAGTGAGACTCCGTGACGTACACTGGCAGATATATGGCGGATTTATTTCATGTGATGCACTACTGCACTCCATCTACACGGGCAAAAAATTATCAATGAGATTATAAGGATGGCAATTTGGAGTTGATAAAGTCGCTAGAGTAGAGTTTGAGCGCCGTTTCAAACACTTGCTGAGAGCGCTCGATGGCCGACTTCATGTCTTTGTTGCAGTGATCCAGGGCTGGACTGGGAACAAATTTATTGCCGGAAAATCTGGGTGTTTAAAAATATTTAATTCCCTCTTAAATTTAACACAAAACAATAAAAAAATATTATTTTTTATATTCAAAGAGTAACTAAATTAAAGCATTTCATTCACCATCATGAGTTCGACATTTCTTTACATTATTTTGGATTTGTGCACATTTTTCTAACTTATAGGTGATACTAACAAACAATTTACCGTATACACTTTTGTATTTAAAAATGTTTTTTTTAGTCAGTGCTCTGTTTTTAAATTTAAAGTGCTTGTGGGCGTTCACGTCCGCGTCGAGCCGCTTATTACGTTTTGTCTACGACATATTCTGCAGGATTTCTCAGTATCGCAGTGGGTCACGAGTTTCTGGATAACTGCGCCTGACGAAATATAGAAATGCAATTATACGAGCACAAATGGATTTTCTAGCCCATAAATGCACATTTTCTAAAATTGAATTATTTTTTGTTCGAAAATGCATCTATTTTGTTTGAAAAAAATTCATTCTCTGCACAATAGTGCATTTTACATCTGAATTTATTTCTCATAAAAATGCTTATATAACCACACTGTGGAAATTAAATAATAATATTTCTTATATCGTTTTATATCGCTTGTTTAGTTTAAATGCTTTATCGAATAATATCGCCAGCTATATCGAAGAATATCGCCTCATTGTTTTAATATCGAATCACAAACTCTGTGCTTTGTACAGTACTTGTACTTTGACCAACCCTTCCCAAATATTATTCAGCAGAATAAAACTCAGTAGTTGCTCTATCTTCAATCAACTAGGTTCGACGCAGCGAACAATGCTGAAGAAAAAAGTGAACTTTGATTGAAAACATCAGTGAGCGAAAATCGTGAGTAGAAGTTTTGCTTTGGAACTGAAATTCGACACCAACGGAAGTGCAACAGGAAACCCGACCAAAGTTGTGTTTGTGAGAAAGTGAAACCAAAACCGACCAGTGTAAACGACGAGCACTGCAAAGTAGGACATTTTATCACAAAATTTGTATTTTTCCTTTCCAAAATGGCAACCTCAAACTAAAGGCTGGCGTAGATTACTCGGTTGTGATTCGTTACACATTGTGATTTTTCCATAAGCGACGGGATAAGATACTGTATGATGTCATAAGTCCGTATGAGTGGTTTCAATTCAACTCGAGTAGCCAAGTTGCCGATAAAATGAACCCAGCAGAACTCGAAATCGGACCGTGTTTAATTTCACACAAATTAAACACTCACTCACGTGTCCACGAACACACAGTGGACAGAATAATCGTTCTAAACAAGGATGTGGTAAACAAATTGGTCGAATTACAATTTTTTAATCCGATTTAATGAAATTGTTTTTGAATTTTCAGTTTATCATTGGTCGCGCTGATTTCGCCAATTTTGTCATCAAAAATCCAATCGTATCTCGAATCCACGCTATTTTCACCAGACGTAAGGATGTGTGGCACGTGGCGGATGATTACGTATGTAACAATCGCTAAAACCGTGATTTTTTATTATTTTCATTTTTTAAATAATTGAAAGAGCATGAATGGAGTTTATGTTAATGAGGTGAAATTAGAAGCGCGCAAAGCCACGAGTCTAAAAAATGGTGACACGGTTTGTTTTGGCCAGAAAACTGCGAGCCAGGAATTGTTTTTCATTTTCACGTTCAAAAGTGACGGGAGCGGAGAGAGAGAGACAGGTCCATCTGGCGGCGATAAAATGAAGAAAGAAAACGAGAGATTGGAAAACGAGTTAAAGCGCGTGCAGGGTGAATTAAGCCAGCAGAAGAGAAAAGCCGAGGAAACGTTGAAACGAATGCTGAAGAGGAAGGAAGTGGAATTCGAAAAGAAAATGGCAAAAAAAAAAATATATTTTTTTTAAATAATTAATAAAAATTAATTTTGATTAATTTTTAGGCGAAGGAGAAGGAGAAGCGAGAGGAGAAGGTTCTTACTCTGCTGGAATGTAAATCGAAAAGTGGAAGTAGAAGACTAAGACGAACAAGAAGACGAAGAAAATGACTCTTTTGATTCTTATTCGGATTGATAAGATGATGCTTATGTTTAAAAATATTTAATCCTTACTTAAATCTCTAAGCGAACATGTTATTTCACGTTATATCGTTATCCGTTACGTCACATAGTGACCGATTTTATTAGTTTTTATGTTCCGTTTTTAGCAACGAGAGCGCGCTGATTGTACCGTTTTGCGAGTTGAAAAACAATAACTCGCGTGATGTAAAATCACGATAGACAAGAAGTAAAGTTAATATTTTCATTTTTAACTTGTGACGATTGACTTTGCGAGATACAATTGCTAGAAAATTAGAGCGAGAACTTGTGTGAAAGTGTAAAATACGGAGGCTTGTGATTTCTCAAATCATATGACAATTTATTTCGGTTTGAACTTATATAAATACTAGACCGACAAATGGTCGAAATTCTGCAAGTTAAACTATACAATCGGTCGGCAAAGCCCTATAATAATATCACTTGCGGTTTTCAATCGAACAAATAAGAATATGTAACGGTCTTATTGTTAGGACGTAAAAGATGTCATCTTAGTCTGGACTTTTGTGGTTCCTGGGCTAGTTCTGAAAGGTGTGTAATGGTTAGGCTTAGGTGAATTATACCCGAGAGGTGCGGTTGACTTTTCTGCAGTCGTCACACTTGTAATTATTATATGGATAATAATTGCAAAGCGTGGTCATAAACATGACGAAACAATTGGAATAAATATTCATGTAAATTCGATGGAATTCCCCATGATATTATATTCACGAAGCAGGATAAAATAACTGGAAAAGTAAAGAATAAATTAACATAGCGCCGAGCTATTTTTTGCCCCAAGTGCAATCAACATCAAAATAATAATTAAGATGTTCCATCGTCCAACAGCGAATTGAATCAGCAGTCTCTCGTAGGAAAGGTTATCCATTACCGGGAAATTACTCCGCTCGGTTCTGGCTGGCGGGAGAATAACCGGGAAATTACTCCACGTCGATTACCCAAATAATGCTTCTGTGAATTTTACTCCACTCTAGATTCTACATTCTACAACGGGATGTTGGCATGAAGCGGGGGGAGTGTGTCTGTGGGTTGTACCCCACTCTAGAATCTACACTTAAATGCAAGTAAACTTACGATTTCTACAACGGAATGTTGGCATGAAGAGGCGGGCAGTGTGTCTGTGAGTCTTCTACTCACTCTAGATGCTTACACTAAATAACTGGTATTCTACAACGGACTGTTGGATCGACGTGAAGTATAATTAGCGCTCAAGTAACAAGTAACAAACAGAAAAACAGGACAAGAGCGAGATATTTCCGGTTTACACGGAATATATACTCGTACTGGACAATAGGATAATCATTGATCCAATGGGATCACGGGTCACCTAAATCCTTCCAATCCTAGGCTCTAGGAAGTGGATAGCCAGGACATAGTCTTCTACTAGGTCCGTCCTAAGAACTGGATACATTTCGGATTAAGTCCTTGACTATAATCCGTAATGGGATTCTATTCGCAGGTGTGAAGTTTATACATAATTCAATAGAATTATGTAGTAAACCAAATAAGACAACATTTAAAACATATTAACATGTTTAATAACTATAAACTAAAGTGAATTCAATATATAAATAATAATTTATATATTAAATTACTTAAAAATGATCGAAGTTAAAATTGCCGCTAAAACATGAGAACGCCATCTATTGACGAAATAATCGTCTTTAACTAGCAAAGTGTATGACAGTGTAACCGTCACAAGTCCCCCTTAAATATATGTCAATACTTGTATTTACATACTATTTACTGATATACCTGGAGATTTACGGTTTATACTGGCATCAATCGTATCTGGAATTCCGCCTTTGGTAAGTAAATTCGATTTATAGACATAGTCGTATAAATAAATTTCAAACTTAATCAAAATGCTTCAAAAAACTATTTATTAGAGTTATCGAATAACTTTTATAAAATAAACACTGATTTCTTTTCCATTACAGGTGGACTTACAACTGCTTCAGAAGAGAAATATACTCAAAACTTAAGAATAACATCAAAATTTTGTAATAATAGGTTAATAAAAGACTTAACTTTTTTAGATTCACAATAAATAACTTTGACTGGAAAACGAAATTATTGCAAAGATAAACACATTATAAATTTTACAAAACAACGATTACTAAAATTAGTATTCTGTAACACTAAACACTAGACTCAAAAAAATGTTATAAAATGTTATAAAATTCTCATGGTTATAAACACAACATCCGCTCAAACTTTGTATGAAAATACCGAGATAGATTCGTTACTTCTGTTCGAAGAGGCATGGAGAAAGTAACTGATCCCCATATCTGAACATTACTTTTAATCCAACTCGGTGTCTTCCGCAAATTCCTTGACTACGGATGCGAAAACGGCAGGGGAGGTAGATGCAGCAATGGAAACTATTGTTTCAAGTGCAGTTTCCATCAGGACTTCTGGAGTGACCTCAGCAACCACGTCCGTGATTACTTCATCCACTATTGCGGGAAGAACTTCGGCAACCATCGTCGGAACGACTTCTGAGGCGATATTAACCCCGGTCGGAGGAATATCTACCTGAATCGGTGGGGTGGCTGCATCCTGACCAGGTGGGGATGCCATAAGAGCATCACGCACGACGACGGGTTGCTCTGAAAAGAGCAAATGGTGGTCGGGTAAACCCGAATGCCAATTGTTGTCAATTGCCGGACATTCAGCTGAAATTTGGTTCAGGAGCCGACACCACACAAATGAGCGCATTTGAAACGACTCAACTCGACTCGGATGAAAAATCCATTGCATGATCGCTAAGGGTATCGAGTAATCTGGGGTGGAGCCATTTTTTAGTGCCAGACAAACTCGTTTTGCTGATTCCAATAAACCGGGAAAATGGTGGTTAACCTCCGCCTTTGCTTTTTCGATCCCTACCAAGTTGGTTGGTGGCATGAACGGTGATATCATAAGAATGACCGGCTCTGGCGTAGGAGTGCAGGGGCGCGGAGGCGACACATCGAAATTTGGATCATACACAATATCGGTGCTCGGGGGCTCACTGGACATGGTACAGGAATCCAAGTTCAAATTATCCCAAGCTGAAACTTGAGGTGGCGAGGAAGTCGACGGCTCGTCTTTGACCAAACAGGAATCCGATAGGATTTTTACTTGGGTCGTGCATCTCTGAGGTGCTACAACCCCTCCATGGGGTGTATTCTCCCTCGACATGGTAGCCGGATCCTCGTGTATTGCGATTTCTGGCCCCTTATGGATTAAACCGCAATTACGACAAGTTGCCCAGTTTCGCGCAGTTGGAGTTGTGAGACCTTTAACTACATATGGTTCTATGTCTACATTCCATAACTTGTTTAATGGTAAGCGTTTCGACCCGTGACAATTTACGCATACGACTGCATGCACACCACTCATCAATGAAGAGAGCCACCCGCAACCTGAACATAAAGGGCAGAACCCAGTTTTCGAATTCGGAGGAATCAGAGTTCCTAAGGCGGCGGTATCCAGATCTTTGAATACAATCTCCTTACGGGCTTTCCTATACAAGGGTAAATTCATCTCACTTATGGATTGGGAACCTCCTCGTGTGAGAGCTTCGGCGGACGAGTTGATGGTGGAACCCGTTTGCTTAACAATGGCCTGACTACTCTGGTTAGGACGTTGTTGCTTGCCCTTATTCGTTTGACGTCCTTGAGGTCGTTGAGATGCATTTCCTTGTTGGAAGCTGTCTCGACGGTCCTGGCGAGAGTTAGACCGAGATCGTTGTATTTCGTCTGACTGATCCCAGGTTTGATCGTCCGAATGAACGTACGCGACTGTTCGTCGATTTCGACCAGGGTTTCTGGGAGCTGGGGCTTGGACGTCAATTCCCATGGCATTGAGGATTTCCGGAGGTACAACTCCTGGATTATCACGTGCCCAGTTTGCCACAATTTCGGGATTTGAGGAAGTGTTGACGAAACGGTAATCAGTTTCCTCCTCTTCTTCGTCAGTATCCCAGTGTACATATTGGCGTTTGGGTGCCTTTCCTTTCCGACTCATGATATCTGTTATATTAAAATTTAAAAAAATTTAATATTCACTAAATTTTCCAGAAAAATGGTTCTAAACTAAATATCCTATCGAATATTAAACTTAGAACCAATTCGTCAACTGAAAATTGATATGATAAAGCGGAATTTTAATTGCTGAAATAATTTCGTTCAACAAAAGAATTTCATCAACAGAAATAAATTCAATCACGGTTATTTTTATAAAATAAACGTGAATTCTTCGTTCTCCGCAATTCGGGAAATAAATAATCATCCAGACAAATAACTCGCCATCTGGCGGTGAAATTTGAAAGTACCACGTGTCGATTATAGCACGTGTAAATTCATAATTTTCAAAAAATAACTGAATTTATCTTAATTAGACTCTATCAGACAATCTTTGATTTTAATAAATCATAGTATAACTTACTGACTGAAAGAATCTCGATTTGATAGTTGAAATCCTTCCTTCGTGAGGTCGAAGTTGGTTTGTAGCGAAGATTGACTCCTTAATATCTAAAGATATGCGTGGGATAATCCTTCACTAGGTCTTAACATGAACATAATTTATACAAAATGTTTACTGTTAATATGCTGGAAAGGAATGAACGTTCCGTGGCGATTTGGCGAGACACTAACTTCGGAGCGAGTTGAAAAATCCGAGTCGGTGCTTTTTCGACAGTGGGTCACTCGTGGGAACTGATGATATTGAATAATTTGAATCAATATCTACCAGGCATAATGTGTATTGCATTTTGTAACTCACCGAAAGTTGAATTTTGAGGTCAAAAACGCAGAAAATATTCCAAGTGTATCACTCTCGGTTAACATTGAACTTAGCGGATAAGTGAGAAAATACTCTCCAACGGGGGGTTAGGGAAGTTTCGAGGGGTAATCTGATTGGCTCTTAATTACTCATCTCGAAGTTTCTACTAACTCCAAAGGGGGACACAGATTCAAGTTAATGTTTACACGTAAACTAATTTAAATACAATCAGATCGTGCAGAAATAACTCAAACAATTGTTAAATTTTATCCACATTCGCAAAAAATGTTTTTAATTTAGTAAAACTTAACAATCTTTCTGAATATATAATAAATAAATAAAGTTTTCTTATTAAATTTATTCTTCTGATTTTATCATGTTTCAACCCAATTTGACATGTTTTAAGCAATTTATTAATTGTACAAAATCACTCACGTATTTCGGGTTCGGCTTGGGTTTCCGCTTAGACTGTCGAACGGGAGACGGAAATCTTTTCCTCTTTTTAGTTGACGTTTGAGGATTCTCGCCATCTTTAGAAGGGCTTGGAGGAGTTTTTTCCTCTTTTTCCTCATCTAAATCTTCGGATTCGTCTAACACTTCGGTTTCCATGGATACAGGTTCATTTATCAATTCCGTAGAATTAATAACTTGGCTTGCCATCCAATCTGGAGTCGGGTGTGACTCGTTGGTACCAACTTTCTGATCTAATGTCCATTCCTCAATTGGGTAACTTGGGATATAAGGCATTAAATCCTGAATGTTGATTGCTTGGGCCTTCGTGTTATCGGAAAGCTTCCGTAACTCGTAGGAACCTCCGCCTAGAACTCTCGTAATTTCCCAAGGTCCATCGCGTTTCTCAGCGAACCCTGCTGAAATCCCTTTATCTTTGTTTGATAAAATATGTGTGGCTTTCCACACGAGATCTCCTTTAGCAAATTGGCAAATATAATATTTGTCTTTGTGTAACCGATCGTGCTTCTCATAATTCGACTGAATTTTTCGATGCATCTCGCTGTGAGCACGTCTAATTACATCTAAAATACTATATACGTAGGCCTCGGGATTTTCTTTGTCAAATTTGATGGCGTGTTTAGTAATACGTGGATCAAATGGCAAAGGAACACTTCTTCCCGTGTTTAAAATCATCGGTGAATAATTCGTTGCTTCGCTTTTGGCTGTTCGCATCGCAAAAGCAAAAGAATTCAAAAACTTTGGCCAGTGTGAGTGAATATCTGAGTATAAAGCTAACATCATTTTCAAAGTTCTGTTGGCACGCTCTGTAATGTTTGCAGCAGCGTGGTAAGGACTGATATGGGCTATATCAACGTAATTTCTTTGGCAGAATTCATTGAAAATAGTTGAGACGAATTGTTTGCCATTGTCGGAGATTATCTTTTTGGGATATCCCCACCGGTGGAAAACTTCGCTCATTTTATTAACGACGCATTCACTTGATGCTGTCGCCAAGGGAAAAACCTCAATCCACTTCGTACAATTATCAATGATTACTAAAATCCATTTTAATTGAGAACGACCGGCTGGTTTTGGTCCCATCAGATCAATACTCACTGTTTCCCACGGATTGGTCATGTTGTGGGGTGTGTAGTTCGCACGATGCTTCTGGTGTTTGTGTTGTTAGATGCTTAAATCTGGAGGCTGATGAAATAACATGAGGACGCCATTACAGTGTAGAAAACAACAACTAGTGCCACCTTTTAATGGTACACATAAGTATAATACAAGAACGCCATCTGGCGTGATAAATACACAACATATCACACATCCCCCTCCCAGTTACAAAGTTATAATTGGAACGAAACAAACGAAAAGACTTCTTAGCATTCTTCAATGAGCCGACTTGGCTTGTTGACCGCTCTTCCGCTCCTCGTAACCATTGGTCTTGGAGATGTTCGCCTCGTCTCTGGTGATTGTCGAACCGGAACCGGAATCTCGGCTGTCGCTGGAGCCTGTTGTCCCATTGGTGGTTCCTCGACCTCACTGGACTCATCTGCTTGGCTGTCCCCTGGATCGATGTCGTCCGGCTTGTCCGAATCATTCTTCAGTGGGATGAGGTGGAATCGATTGCGTTGCACCGTTCGCTTATCGGTGTTAACAATGTATGAGCGCGGTCGTCCCGCCTTCTTCTCGATGACGCCCGATCGCCTCAAATCGATGATCCAAACCTTCTCGCCTGGTTGTAGATCTGGAAGATCCCTCGCTCGATGTCGCTTATCGAAATTCCTCTTTTGGTCTGCTATTCTCTTCTCCTCCTTCCCCCGAAGAAGTTTCGCATCTGGAGTCTTTGGCATCAGTTGGGTTGCGGCGATCGGAACTTCGGTCCTGATTTTCCGCCCCATCAGCAGCTCCGCGGGTGAGAATCCGTTTGCCAGTGGAGTCGCACGATAGCTTTGAAGTGCTTTAAAGCCGTCGCTAGATTTCTTCAAAATCCGCTTGATGACTTTGACCCCGGCTTCTGCGAACCCGTTACTCTGAGGATATTTCGGACTCGATGTAGTGTGGATAAATTTCCAGTCCGCCGCGAATATGGAAAACTCCGATTTTAATAGAGTTCCAAATTGCGTTCCATTATCGCTGACCACTTCTGCTGGTGTTCCGTGTCGCGAAAATATCGATTTTAGGAATAGAATCACTTCGCTTTCCTTGAGCGATGTCAGCGTCTTGACTTCTGGATACCGCGAGTAGTAATCTTCAACGAGCAAATACCACCGACGATCCAAATAGAAAAGATCCATGCCAACTTTTTGCCATGGCCGTTTCGGGAATTCCGCTGGCATGAGTGGTTCGTGAGGATTTGTGGACTCTTTGATGCATTCCGTACACGTGGAAATGCGTTTTTCAACGTCCCTTGAAATCCCTGGCCACCAAACCGCAGACCTTGCCCTGGCTCGACATTTTGTGATTCCTAAGTGTCCCGTGTGGATCTTGTCCAATATGAATTCTCGTAATTCCGCTGGGATCACAATCCTTGACCCTTTCATGAGTAGGCCTTCTTCTATGGCTATCTCATCTCGGTATTGCCAAAAGTCTCCTAACCCTTGCGGTAATTGGTCTTTGGCTGGCCATCCATGTTGACTGAACTGCCGAAGCTTGATGCAAATCGGATCCCTGTTCTGAACCTCTATGATTTCACCCAAGCGTTGGTCAGTTGCTTGAAGATGCTTGGTGATCAGCTGCACATATGCAGTCACACAACCCTCGAGTCGTTGCTCAATGTCGCCATCTTCTTCAGTGTCCGGCAATGGACGCCTTGACAAAACATCAGCCGCGCCTAACTCCTTGCCTGGAATGTGCTTGACCGTGTAGCAGTATCGCTGAAGTCTAAGTCGCATCCGTTGCAATTTTGGAGTGATCTCGTCGAGTTCCTTCGTCATCAAGATGGGTACCAACGGCTTGTGGTCAGTTTCCAGACAGACGGGAATTCCAATGATGAAGTTCTTGAACCTCTCACATGCCCATACGAGAGCATATCCCTCTTTCTCTATCTGTGCCCAATTCTTCTGACATTTCGTTAAGGTTTTACTCGCGTAGGCAATCGGCCTGAATTTGCCGTCTTTTTGCTTTTGTTTAAGCACTGCGCCGACTCCGTACGAAGACGCATCTGCTGTGATCACTGTCTCTCTCGTAGGATCGAACCACGCTAATGTTGGGGCCTTTGATAATTCCTCTTTAATGGCGTCAAACGCTGTTTCTTGCTGCGTCCCCCATCGGAATTCATTCTTGCCGCCCAATAGTTCATTCAACGGGTGTGCTTTTGTCGCCAAATTCGGGATGAATCTACCCAGGTAATTGACTGAACCCAGTAGACTTCGTAATTCCGACACATTTTCGGGTTTGCCCATTTTTCTAATGGCAACAATCCGGTCGTCATCGACATGAACTCCGGCTTGATCAATGATGTGTCCCAGGAATTTTATCTTGGTTTTCCCGAACTCGCATTTCGCTACGTTCAACGTTATTCCCGCTTCTAGCAAGCGTTGGAGTACTGCACGTAAACGTCTATCATGTTCCTCAATGGTGTCGCCATAAACTAATATGTCATCAACGTTGACTTGCTTGCCTTCCAATCCTTCAAGGATTTCGCTCATCCTTTTCTGAAAGAATTCAGGTGCTGCGTTTATGCCGAAAGGAAGCCTCTTGAACATGTATCGGCCAAATGGAGTGATGAATGTTGTCAACAGCCGTGATTCGGCATCCAACTGACACTGCCAAAAGCCATGATTGGCATCGAGCTTTGAAAAATACTTTGCTTTTCCTAGTCGACCCAACACGTTCTCAGTAACGGGCATCGGATGTGTTTCTCGCATTACGTAGCGATTAAGCCTCACATAATCCACGCACATGCGAATCGATCCGTCGGGCTTTGGTGCCAAAACCAGCCCAGAACACCAATCTGTTGGTTCTTCTACCCGTTCTATTACTCCCAATAATACCATCTTGTCGAGGTTTGCTTTTATCTCGTTTAGTAAAGGAATCGGAACTCTTCGAGGTGTCATTAACGCATATGGACTTGCATCAGGTTTCAGTCGTATTTTGTACGGTATTTCGACGCGCCCCAAACCGCTGAATAGCTTCGGGTAAGCCGTCTTCGGATCGAATGACATCTTTGGTGTCTTCTCCGTTTTCACCGCATCAACTCCGCAACGTCTGATGATGTCCAACTCTTCGCAGGTATCGCCATCTAGTAATGGCTGCATCAAACCTCGAACGACATAAATTGCCGTTAATTTCGACCGTCCCCGGTACTCGATTTTCTCCCATAACATTCCTAATGTTTCCATTTTTCCTTTGGTCGCATTGTGCAAGTTCAGCTCGGGTTTCCGTAATTTTCTATCGGAAAAATAGTCCATGTAGACTTCCTCGGGAATACATGTCGTTTCGGCGCCGGAATCTGCCTTGAATGTAATTCTTGCGTTCCTGATCTCGACCGACACATGCCATCTTCCCTGTCGACTGGCAACTCCATTGACTGATTCAATGTAAGCATCCGTCGCTTCATCAACCCCTTGAACCGCTGCACTTCGACAAACCCTCGCATAATGACCTTTGCGATTGCATTTGTGACATGTCAGCCTCGTTGCTGGGCAATCCTTCATCGGATGGAATCCGCCGCCACATCTGCCGCAATTACTCGAGTTTTTCGATGCATTCTTCGGCTGTGTTTTGGGACCGCCGTCCGGTTTGCTCGATTTCCCGCTGTCGTCTGGCCGTTCCGTCTTCTTTTTCCAGAAGTTGGATCGTTGCGCCTTCTTGGAGTCAACTCGATCCACGGACTTATTGGTCGATGACGCTTCCAGCAATGTTTTCGACTGCGAATTGACTTGTTCAGACTGTTTCGTCATCTCGATTGCCTTCGCCAGTGTTAAGTTGCTTTGAAGCTGAAGCTTCTTTGCCATCGCCTTGTCCCGGATGCCATTCACAATCTTATCGCGGATAAACTCGTCGTACAATGCATCAAATTTGCAGTGCTTGGCCGCTGTGTGCAATGCTGTGATGTATTCGTCCATTGTTTCACCGTCCTTTTGCTGGCGGTTGTAGAACATGGCTCGCTCATAAATCACGTTTGTTGTCGTAACAAATTTTGCCTCAAAAGCTGCCTTCACTTTTGCATAATCGTGCTTGTCTGGATCCGCCAATTTAAATGATGTGTAAATGTCATTTGCTGTGTCCCCCATGTGGTAAAGGAGTGAAGCCACTTGCTTTTTGCCTGGCTGTGTGTCCAAATCCACCATGGAGCGAAACAACTCAAATCTGGCAATCCATCTTGGCCAATCTGCAGCATTCTTGAAGTCAAATTCATCCGGTGGTTTGCAAATGCTGTGCTCCACTTTTGCCATTATTTGTGGAATGTTTTTCTCTTCCTTCTCCTCCTCTTGGTCCTCTAGTATGGGCTCAATGATGAGTAAGGCTAAAATTCCTTTTTCACTTCCTTCTCCTCCTCTTGGTCCTCTAGTATGGGCTCAATGATGAGTAAGGACTCAATTCCTTGTCTTCTTCAAACAAAAGGCACATTTGCCAGCTTCTACAGACGAAAATTGTCGAAAATTGACGAAAATAGACGAATCTCGAAGAATACTCGGCAAATAATCGGCGTGCTCGAGCTCGCGCATCAACGTCGCACTTGTTGCTCACGATCGCACGTCGTTTTCGGTCCCAAATGTCTGAATTTTGTATGGCCTACCGTCCTTATTGACGTATCTTCACCCAGTTGATATTTCCAACCAATTTCCAGTGTGATTTCCGCTGCCACCATGTGTTGTTAGATGCTTAAATCTGGAGGCTGATGAAATAACATGAGGACGCCATTACAGTGTAGAAAACAACAACTAGTGCCACCTTTTAATGGTACACATAAGTATAATACAAGAACGCCATCTGGCGTGATAAATACACAACATATCACACAGTGTTGACTAGGTTTGTATTGTTGGCAATGAGTGCAACTGCGAACATAGTTTCGAGTGTCTTTACTCATTTTAGGCCAAAAATACATTTGTTTGACTCTATCTAGAGTCTTGCTTATGCCAGCGTGTCCTGTGAGAGGATGACCATGACATGCGAATAGTGCACGTCTCACAAGAGAGCGTGGAATTACCGCCTTAAACCCGTTGCCGGAGTCGTTTAACTCTTCCTCATCGGTCGGGGCAAAATAAATTAGCATAACACCTTTATTTTCTTCCGGTCCGTCGAGAGTGTAGCCACGAATCGCGTTTAACCAATGTTTATCCGTGACACGATTTTTTAATTTTTCGTCTCCTTTTAGGTAAACAAGGATTTTACTACACTCGGTGTCTTTCAACTGCGCTTCGATAATTTCTTGGCGAGTTGGTGGGACTACTTTCAGAATATCTGTTAATGCAGTGTGAATACTCTCGTGTTGGCACTTGTGAATATTTTTATGTTCACAGTTTTCTCTTGTACACCCTTTATCCTCCTCCTTTTCCTCAGAATTATGAAATCTGACAGATTGTAATGATTCTGAGAAAACTTTCTGGTTGATTTCAACATTTGTTAAAAAATGTTTGTGTTCAACCGTGGTCACTTGCAGGGAAGCGCATCTATTTCCATTCCAAGTCGGATAGAAATGGGTAATTTCTTCCGGCTCGATATAGTCGTAGTCAGGGGTGTCTAATGCTGATAATGGGGCGCGTGATAGGGCGTCGGCCACCTGGTTCATTGCGCCGCGTCTAAAGTTAATTTTAAACGCGCCACACTGGATCTTGACGGCCCAACGTCCAAATCTTCCCGATGGTTCCGGCGTACTCATTAACCAGCTAAGGGCCTGGGCATCGGACTCCAAAGTGAAAGTTGTATATTCAATATACGGTCGAAACCGTTCAATTGCCCACACAACGGCTAAGCATTCTAACTCTGGTGTGGAATATCGCACTTCGGCCCCGTGTAGTACTCGGCTGGCGTACGCGACTGCCTTCGGGACCATGATTAATTTCTGTTTCTTTTCACAGAATAATTCTACATCCTGGCAGAGTACTGCACCCAAGCCTGAATGAGAAGCATCTGTCAAAATGACAAAAGGCTTATTCATATCTGGCATGTGGAGGAGAGCTTGATCTTTGTCGCACAAAATATCTTTGATAGTTTCAAACGCAGTTATTTGTGGACAATCCCATACAAAGGTGGCTTGGTCATGCATAATACTTGTCAATGGACGGGCAATATTCGCAATATTAGGAATGAATTTTCGGAAAAAATTTGCAAGTCCTATAAATCGTTGAATGTCTTTTGAACAAGTTGGTTTGGGGAAATTTCTTACAGCCGAGACTTTGTCGGGGTCTGGAAGAAGGGATCCCTCAGAAATCAGATGGCCTAAAAATCGTAATGATGTTCGACCAAATTTAGATTTGTCCTTATTGATAGTTAGATTCGCGGCGTCTAACTTCTTAAGTACGTCTCTAATATGCAATAAATGATTTTCCCATGTGTCTGAAAAAATGATTATATCATCTAAATAGACAAGGGCATGTTTGTATAAAGAGTCGCCTAATACTTTAGTCATGAGGTGTTGAAAAGAGCTTGGTGCATTACAAAGACCAAATGGCAACCTTTTGAATTGAAATTTGCCTTTTGGGGTGTAAAAAGCAGTTTTACTCTTATCTTCCTCTTCCATTTCCATTTGATGGTAACCTTTAGTTAGATCAATGGATGTAAAGTATTTTGCCTGATTAGTATGATGAATCAAAAGATCAATACTAGGCATCTGGATTGCGTCAACTTCCGTGATTGCATTCAACCAACGGTAATCTATACACAAGCGGTATTTTCCGCCGGGTTTAGCCACTATAACGGGGTGACTTATGTACGGGCCGGTTGCAGGCTCGATTAAACCATCGGCCTCCAATTCCTCGACCAATTCAGTCATTATGGCTTTCTTAGCCGGATTATACATCCTGTAAGGCTGGTGTTTCCAAGTAGCACCAGGTTTAAACTTAATACTATGCTTGGCAACCTTCGTACAGCCCAATTGGTCTCGGAATACGTTTTTTAAGTCTAAAAGAACGTTTACGAGTAATTGTTTTTCTTCAATTGAACTGTCGCATCCTTCAACAAGTTTCTCAGCCCAGTCAGGTGAGGTGGGTACTTCTTCTCCTTGCAAATTAAGAGTTTTAATATTTGCTAAACAACAATTAAGTTCAGTGGTTTCGTACGGTGCTGTCCATCCTGGCATGTCATCACAGGTGAACACCGCTCGTTTCGGATTCAGGTTAACTCCTGTCCTACGCATGAAGTTATGTCCTAAAATTAATCCACATACATTTTTCTGTAAAATGATGAAATTAATGGGCGTAACCTTCTTATCTGCCCATTTTACACAAAGTGTAATTTGGCCGAGTGGGCGATGATCTATGCCCACAGCACAAACTCTCATTCCACGTGGACATTCTTGAATGAATTCTACGGGGATCTCTGTGTTTGAAAGGAGTTGAATTCCAATAAAACACTGTGTAGCGCCGGAATCTACTAATGCGTTGTAGTTCAAACCTCCAATTTGAACGTTCATACGCGGATCGTCTTTACGACCATTCATAAGTTTGCTACTACACAATTTTCCAAGAAGTTCTACTCTTTCTTTGCCATTCCATTTTTCAATTTTAAGAAGTTTTCTTAATTTGAATACTTTGGGTTTAAGAGGTTTCTTTGGTGCATTCCATTTACCGTTGAAAATACTTAAATTTTCTAACTGGTCAGTCATTGCTTGTAAATTCTCTTCGACACCACCAGTAGAACTACTGGTTCGCCGACAGACAGGTACAGCCTCATAAGATATTACTAGTGAAGGTGGTTTATTTACAGTTTCATCAAGGTATGGAACTGTCAAATGTTTAGGTTTACAAAAAAATAAATTATCCGATAATTCCGAAAAAGGAAGTGGTTCATTAGACGGGGGTTGGGAAATTGGTTCAACCCCCTGAACTAGTTTTTTGTCTCGGACTTAATGTCGGGGACCACAGAATCAACAGCTGAAGTTAAATGTCTATTTATAAGATCAGCCATGTTCTTTTGGAACACTGTGAGTTTCGAATCCAACGCTTCGTTAAGCTTGGAGTCCAAAACTTCCGTCGTTACCCAATTCTGTTTAGGCCTTTTTGAAAAATCGGAATTTGGAGCAGATTGATTAAATCTTTTATTCGAATCTGAATTTCCCCCTTGTTTCTTTAGCCAGGCTGGACATTCTCGTTTAAAATGACCAACCTCGTGGCAATGGAAACATTTTCCGGTGGTTTTCTCGTATTGGGCCGCAAACAATCGATCAACCATTTCTTCGTTAGTTGTCGAATCATTTGTTTCTGAGTCGTTTTCTTCCTCTTCCTCATATTCATTTCGGACTGCACGAAGTGAAGTTTTGGAAGGGAATACTTTCGATTTCTCATTGACTTTGGGAGTAGCGCCTTTCTCAGAATTGTCACATTCTAAATTGGCTGCTAGTTGTACTGAGTTTTCGAACATACAGCGGTTCAAGCCGACATATTGCAAAATATCGTCGACTGTATAATGGCCGTACAATCCTTGTGCCATCAATAATGAGAAACTTTCTTGTGTCAGATTATTGAAAAGACTCTCAAGTCCTGCCCTGTCTCCTTGTGGTATTTCTCCTTGTTCTTGGGTGAATCGCAGAAGGAAACAATACAGCGACTCGTCGGCTCTTTGTTTTACATTGGTTAAACGTCTAGATCTAGTAAGGGGTACTAAATCGAAACGTTCAAGAAATTGTGTTTCAAACACTCGCCAATTAATAAATGTATGGCGTTGTTGATGAAACCATCGTTGTGCATGTCCTAAGAGGCGACCTGGTACAGCTTGGTGTACCATTTCGTCTAAAGAAATACCTCTCCCTGAAGCTACAGCTTTTACAATATCTAAAAAACGTGTAACTTCGGATTGTTTTCCATCGAAAATAGGGATCTCTATCCCTTTTCCGAAATTCTGGTTCGAGTTAGAACCACGGTTTTGGGCAGATAAACCTTGAACTATTTGTCGTAAATCATTATTAGACAAGTCAGCTGTTGAGTTCGAATTTGTGGAGCGATCTCGCCGATCTCTAGACGACGAATTTGGCCTGTTGAAATTCGGTTGTCTATTTGGTGGGGGAGAACGAGAATTGTCTCGTCTTCGGCGGAAATTATTATTATAATTTCCCCCTCCACCAGCTTGGGAATCATCACCACTAGAATCTGGATCTGAGTCTCGTGGATCGCCGGGTGCTCCGGGAAATCGTTGATTTCTCGGCGGGGCACGTTCTCTTCGGTTCTGAGACTGATCTCGATAATTTCGATAGTCCCCATTGGATCGAGATTGAAAATTCTGGGTATTTTCGAATCTATTTCGTGGTTGATTAGGTTCGTTTGCGCCATTTTCTCGGTGTGGGAGAGGTTGTGACGCAGCTGGAACTCTAAATGGTTCATTTCCAGATCCAGTGTGAGCGGGTAAATTGTCATTTACAACCGTTGCACTGGGTATGTTCCTCGTGGTTCGAGTAGGAAAATTTCTTTGACCAAAATTTCCCCCTCTTTCCGGGTCAGCGGTTTGCCACGAATTATCTGGAAGTGAGAGTTGAGGAGGACCAGAAAGTTGTAAAGAATTTTGCTGTCCCCCTTCATCCCGGGCAGAAGACATACGCCATCCAGGTAGTTGCTGATAGCGGTACGTTGCCGGAGAACGAACACCATTCATATCTATCGAAACGGTTTGTTCGTTGGTTACGATTACATCGGGTGTAATAGCACGAACTCTTTCGTGTCGATTATTTGCCGTGTATTGTTGGGCCTCATATAGAGTTGAGAATTGCGTCACTTCCAACTGGTAATGGCGACAATAAACCTCTAATTCATTTGGGGCGGGTAGTGGTTCCGTTCGAGAACTATTGGAATTGGAATTATTTCTAGGAATATTTCCATCCCCCTGTCCTTCCGAATCGGATTCTACTGTTTCCCGGTGTGGTTCACGCATACCACAACGTCTTCCACCACGTGCTCCACGTGCTCCACGTACTCTTACTGGTCTACGGGCCATAATACTCGAGAAAGAAGTAATACGCTAAATAAAATTTAAACTTTAAACTGAAACTAGCGTCGAAATGAAATACGCCTTAACTTTAAACTAAAAATTGAAAATAAATTGGAAAAATACAACCTTAGCTGCTGTAACAGAAGTGGCTTCGGTAAACTGTCCTGTCGTTCGGTCAAGAATGGTCCAAACTGGCACTGGTCACCAGGCACAACTGGATGGTCACGCTGTCGAAAGGCAAGTGTGGCTAAAGTATCTGTCGTCAAACTAGCTTCCGGAAAATTTCCTTTGTTCAACAGCTTGCTGTGATTGGTGGGATTGAAGAATTTCTGACGATTTTAATCCAGAATTCTTGGTAATCCTTAATCTGGGTGAACCACTCAGAACTGCTTCGTGATTGGTTGTTCTGGACACATTCCTGAACATGTTTAGGGATTTAAAATAAATCCTTAACATTGAACAGAACAATAGAACAGAAATATTCGAGTTTTAACCGAACAATAAAATAGAATATTTTATTAATTCTTGTATTTTTAGTCAATAAAATTATTAATCAATTTTTTATCACATTTCATGACTACTAGGTTTCTGAAATATAATCGGAATGTTCTTGAAAATTTTAATTAAAATCAAAATTAGATTTTCCGTGAAAAATTCAGAATTTTCAAATTATTGGTTATTTTCTGTAATAGTTCAAAAATTCGAATTCAGACATTTACGAAAGATAATGAGAATTTCTTTGAAAACGAATGATTGATGCAAAGTTATTTAGGGAGAAAAATCGAAAATTTTCTAATTATAATATCTTCATAAAATAATTAAAAAAAAAAAATTCAATCTTCTAATTTTACACTTTGATCACTGAGTTCGCTTTAATAATGCAACCTATCTCGGTGGAACCTCCACGTGTGACGATTGACTTTGCGAGATACAATTGCTAGAAAATTAGAGCGAGAACTTGTGTGAAAGTGTAAAATACGGAGGCTTGTGATTTCTCAAATCATATGACAATTTATTTCGGTTTGAACTTATATAAATACTAGACCGACAAATGGTCGAAATTCTGCAAGTTAAACTATACAATCGGTCGGCAAAGCCCTATAATAATATCACTTGCGGTTTTCAATCGAACAAATAAGAATATGTAACGGTCTTATTGTTAGGACGTAAAAGATGTCATCTTAGTCTGGACTTTTGTGGTTCCTGGGCTAGTTCTGAAAGGTGTGTAATGGTTAGGCTTAGGTGAATTATACCCGAGAGGTGCGGTTGACTTTTCTGCAGTCGTCACACTTGTAATTATTATATGGATAATAATTGCAAAGCGTGGTCATAAACATGACGAAACAATTGGAATAAATATTCATGTAAATTCGATGGAATTCCCCATGATATTATATTCACGAAGCAGGGTAAAATAACTGGAAAAGTAAAGAATAAATTAACATAGCGCCGAGCTATTTTTTGCCCCAAGTGCAATCAACATCAAAATAATAATTAAGATGTTCCATCGTCCAACAGCGAATTGAATCAGCAGTCTCTCGTAGGAAAGGTTATCCATTACCGGGAAATTACTCCGCTCGGTTCTGGCTGGCGGGAGAATAACCGGGAAATTACTCCACGTCGATTACCCAAATAATGCGTCTGTGAATTTTACTCCACTCTAGATTCTACATTCTACAACGGGATGTTGGCATGAAGCGGGGGGAGTGTGTCTGTGGGTTGTACCCCACTCTAGAATCTACACTTAAATGCAAGTAAACTTACGATTTCTACAACGGAATGTTGGCATGAAGAGGCGGGCAGTGTGTCTGTGAGTCTTCTACTCACTCTAGATGCTTACACTAAATAACTGGTATTCTACAACGGACTGTTGGATCGACGTGAAGTATAATTAGCGCTCAAGTAACAAGTAACAAACAGAAAAACAGGACAAGAGCGAGATATTTCCGGTTTACACGGAATATATACTCGTACTGGACAATAGGATAATCATTGATCCAATGGGATCACGGGTCACCTAAATCCTTCCAATCCTAGGCTCTAGGAAGTGGATAGCCAGGACATAGTCTTCTACTAGGTCCGTCCTAAGAACTGGATACATTTCGGATTAAGTCCTTGACTATAATCCGTAATGGGATTCTATTCGCAGGTGTGAAGTTTATACATAATTCAATAGAATTATGTAGTAAACCAAATAAGACAACATTTAAAACATATTAACATGTTTAATAACTATAAACTAAAGTGAATTCAATATATAAATAATAATTTATATATTAAATTACTTAAAAATGATCGAAGTTAAAATTGCCGCTAAAACATGAGAACGCCATCTATTGACGAAATAATCGTCTTTAACTAGCAAAGTGTATGACAGTGTAACCGTCACAAACTCTTACAAATGTCTCACAAGAATCTTTTACGACAAGGTCAATTCATGCTTTACCAATCTAACACAAATCACGAAAAAAATATTATTTTTTTTTGCTCAAAGAGTAACTAACTTTAACTTATTAAAACATTTCATTTACCATCATGAGTTCTACATTTCGTTTCATTATTTTACATTTGTGCACATTTTACTGTATACACTTTTGCATTTAAAAACATTTTTTTAGTCAATGCTCTGTTTTTGCATTTAAAATTTTACTTATTATTTATTGGTTATTATTATTTTATTTGTTAAACTATAATTTTTTTTCTCATTAGTTTTTAATATTTATTTGTGAAATTGAGATTATTTTCAAGCATTTATCTGAATTCTTCAATTTTTGTTGACAAACGGTTTGAAATTTCAAAGTGGCATTTCAAGACTACCGTAGTCGTGTGTGTTTATCATTTGCTCGGTTGTGATTGGTTGTGCGATTGCTATAGTTTCTTCCGTATTCCGTTAAAGGCGCTTGATACGAAGCTTCGCCGAGAGTCCGTATTCAAGTAGCCGTGGTCTACAGGTGGTTTTACGTGATTTTATCAGACGTTAATCGAGGTACAGCTGAATTAGAAAATGAATCCAGAAATAGAATTGGGAGCACTTTTAGTTTCGTACAAGAAAAGCACTCGCCCAGGTGATCCCACACACGTAGTCGATAGAATAATCGCCCTAAATAAGGATTTGGTAAATAAATTAGTTGTTTATGGAGTTTTAATGAATTTAATTGAGTTGTTTACATCTTCAGTTTACCATTGGTTGGGCCGTCGACGCAGATTTCACCATCAATTCGCCATGTGTATCGCGGATTCACGCAATATTTACCAGACGCAAGGATGCGTGGCACGTGGAGGATAATTACGTACGACAGAATGTAATGTGTTATTAATCATTTCATGATTTTTTTTGAACAATTAACAGAGTAGGGAAGGAATTTATGTTAATGAGGTAAAATTGAGGGCGCGCGAAGCCACGCGACTGAAAAATGGCGACACGGTTTGTTTAGGCGAGAAAACAGCGAGCCGGGAATTGTTTTTCACGTTCAAAACTAACGGGAGCGGAGAAAGAGAAAGAGGTCCATCTGGCAGCGATAAAATGAAGAAGGAAAACGAGAGATTGGAAAAGGAATTGAAGCGGGTGCAGGATGAATTAAGCCAGCAGAAGAGAACAGCCGAGGAAACGTTGAAACGGAAACTGAAGAAGAAGGAAGAGGAATTCGAAAAGAAAATGGCAAACATTTTATTGTTTTTAATTTTTTTTTAAATAATTAATGAAAATTAATTTTGATTAATTTTTAGGCGAATGAGAAGGAGAAAGTTCGGACTCTGCTGGAACGTAAATCGAAAAGTGGAAGTAGAAATGGAGGGGAAATCCAATTTGAAAGATTTGTTGACAACATGAAGGGTCAGGTGGACTCTAATCGATTGCAGTTGGAGTTGGCGGAAGACGGCGATAAGAGTCGGTTGAAACGGATGCTCAAAGTGAAGGAGCGACATCTGGCGATTGTGAGCGAGGAATTGGAGACGATGGCAAAGAAACACAAAAGTCAAAGCGAAATTGTGACAAAACTCAGCTCGGTGTTCGAAAGCGAACTCGAGTGCTGCGTTTGTTCGGAACTCATAATCAAGGTGATTTTGATTATAGTTTTAATTTTTAATTTTATTTGATTTTGATTTCAATTTGCAATTTGCAATTTTAATTTGCAATTTGCAATTTTAATTTGCAATTTGCAATTTGCAATTTTAATTTGCAATTTGCAATTTTAATTTGCAATTTGCAATTTTAATTTGCAATTTGCAATTTTAATTTGCAATTTGCAATTTTAATTTGCAATTTGCAATTTTAATTTGCAATTTGCAATTTTAATTTGCAATTTGCAATTTTAATTTGCAATTTGCAATTTTAATTTGCAATTTGCAATTTTAATTTGCAATTTGCAATTTTAATTTGCAATTTGCAATTTTAATTTGCAATTTGCAGACGAAAAATATGGGACCAGCGAGCTGCAAACCTGACCGAAGTTGATATTTATTGTGTCGATGAGCAAACGAAATTGGCGGTCCGTGAGGGGAATTTGTGGGGAATTAAACGGACAGCCAAAGTCGTTGGTGATGCATATTGTTGATTGACCCCTAATAATTAGGAACAGGACGTTGTGAACAAAGCGGGAGAAGACTTAGGGTCGTGAACTGTCACTGACCTTTTTTGACCGACCAATGGGAGAGATCCCTCTTGACCCCACAACTGTATTTAACCCCCAGTTCAGAAATAAAGCTTACTTGTTAACTTTCCACCTACAATGTGTGTCCTCACTCCTTGAGATGTACAACACTCGAGACAATCCTGTTGGTATTTCTAAATAAAACGTTTCAAAACGAGCTGTGCAACACATCTGGACAAAATCAAAATCCACCTCTTCTTGTTCACATCCTCATCTTTAAGCGCCGACCTTTTCCAAACGATTTTTAACCTGGCCGAATCGTGCAGCCGAGGATGCACAAAAACTATCTGCGGCATTATGTGGATCAATTTAGGGGATTTGTCTGAAGAAATTGTGGTCGACCTAAGCGAACAACAAGTGGTCGGGTTGATGGAACACATAAAATCTCTCTCGTATGTTCTTGTGCTTGGATGGTTTAATGCTATGGGATTGCAGTGGATGTAGTTGGATGTAGTAGTACTGGAGTTAAGAAAGCGACCAGTCGGTATATGGAATGTGGTTTATTCATAAAAAACAAAGGGGTTAAAAAATGGGTCAAAGTCACTGGTCACTGATTGGCGGATACGTAGATCTGGGATGAACGAGTGACGCGACAAGAATTGGAGTGCCAAACACACTAATCTCCCATCCAACAAGCACGTCATAAAGTAACTCTTGCAATGGGGAGGCAACCAAACGGAGAGGTTATCCACCATCACTGTCCGGCTACTCCAAGGCGTCTACTTGACGTCTGTGTTTGAATCATTTATCAGACACGTGCAGAAGCACCTGTTGTTCGCCAAATCGACCGAACTGCGCGACCTTTTCACTGCAGAAGAATCTTAGCAAATATGGACCGTCCCCAAACACAGTGATCATCCGGGTTTGCTGCTACAACAACACCACGCAGATAGTGCAGAGAATCAGTTTCAAGTTCGAATACGACCGCAAGAGTGAGAACAGATGGTTTGAGCGATGCGAGGCGAACCTTCGGCCCAAAAGGGGTGGCAGTTGCCACTTGCGGAATCTCGCTTTGGGTTCCGGAAAAGCGTAGTTTTTTCCGGTTGCGAGAACAAAATGTTTACGGTTGTGGAACATCGGAAATTGAAGGTATCCAACATGTACTCGTGTACAAATTTGATGGGAATTGCAGTTTGGGTCCAGTGTATCGCCAGGGAATTCCCGGCGACAACGTTCTCATGTTAAGACATTTGTTGGAAATTTTGGTTCGGTCGGTGGTTTCACTTCCGGGTATGGGAGCTGTTTTTAATGAAGATTTTAATTTGGAAAAATTGGTTACGATGCGAGAAAATTGTTTTTGTATGTAAATTACTCGAAACCATGTGTGCATTTTTTGTTCGGCAGAAACTGCAAGTTTGGAATTTCATTTATCGGGGCTTTAAATATTCTCACCGTTTTGAATATTGAGGCGAGAGTGTGGCACGATCATAATATCGATGGCTTAGAGAATTGTTTAGTTTTGTTCTTGAATTGTGATTTCTTGTTAGTTTTGGCATTGGATTGGAATAAAGTCTTGTAGATCTATTACTTGAGAAGTAGAAAATGTACGAAGCTTAGTGGATTTGATGGAGAAGCACAATTTCTTTTCCGCTTATGCATTGAGTTGGTATAGCTGCTTAGCCAAGTTGATTTGATATGTAGGGTTGGAACTCAGTCATCTGTTATTTCACGACGGATACGTTAATTCGACTATTATTATTTGAGTAAAATAATTAATCACAAGGTTTTTAAAATGTAAGGAATAGTGACGAAAAAATTTTAAGTTCTTTACCTATGTGTCCGAAAATAGTTTAAACGCTCAAGTGTTTTATTTAGCAACTCCCACACTATGAAGAAATTAAGAAAAAAAATAAAATGAGTTCAAACTTGTGCAAAACACAACAACTAACATTACTTTAATGGACTTTAAGTTTCTACAAAGATGCATTAGGTACTAATCCTTGACAAAGGAGCTCAATGTGAAGAGAATGCAATTGCAGAATGACAATAACAAAAAGCGTCCTAAGAATTCCCTAATTGGAGCTAACCTATGTGACAGTGTAAACTATCTGCTCAGAGAATTTACTCATTTTATTTGCCAGAACACTGATACAAAAAAAATGATCTGGTAATATCGCAGCCAATTAGAAAAAATGCTAGAAAATAAGTTCTTCTTTGCAACAAACATATCTTGCTAGAGTGCTCTAACGTAATCGGAGGACTCTTTTCTCTTTCCTTTCTTCTTCCAATACTTTTTTAATTTTATTTTATCGAATTGAACTCCTGAGGATCTATATTATAAAATAAAATCCACGTTGGACACATACACTGTAAAAACCCCAAAGATAAAATTATTTAAATACAAGAAAGATGCTCAATTGCTATGCTTCTATAAATTATTTTATTTCAGTCTGAGGGATGTACAGATATTTTAAAACATTGCAATTAAAATTCTCTAAACCTTTGAGAGGTACTACTATGAGCTTTGTTACATTTGCAAGTGTCGTAGGCACCTTCCTTCTTGAATTTGTAATACAGTTCGTGTCCTTGGGGACGACGGTGTCCGCAGGTGTGATGACGTGGCCGTTCAAAATTTCCAACTTCCAGTATTCCAGAATTTTTGGCGTAATTTCTATTTTCATCACCATAATCTCTTGTAATGCTGTGAAATAGACGTCTGTAATCAGGTCTCTTTCTGTATTCTGGTCTCAAAACGATTCTTGGTTCAAAAACTAGCTTAGGTCTCAGTCTATAATCGGGTTCATCACTCGGTTCTTCAGTTGGTTCTTCAACATCCGTTTCTTTGTATTCTGGAAACGAACGGACTTTTGTACCAGCTAGAAGTTTACTAAAATCCAGTAAAGTAGAGCTGGCTTTAATGATGACAGGAATTTCCAGGGTTCCACCTTTTTCCTTGTTTTCTTTGAAAGTCAAATCTCGATAAGTAGCAAAGAGAACGAGCAATTGAAGTTCTTCAGGTGTCAGTTGGAAAGTTCTTGGCTTGTCATTGTGAGTAGTTACTTTCACTTCGTAAGCACCTTCATCATGCTTTATCACAATGTTAACAAGCTTGGAAAATCGGACTTTTTTGACAAAATCAAAAAATTCAGGCTTAATATGCGAGAAAACTGGATGCAAGCTATCTTTCCTGATAATCATAATCAGAGTATTGTCCTCTTCTACGTAATAGTGATACGGGAATTCCGGTCTACTGAACAAAGCCACAGCCAACTGAGTAATAATAGGTGAAACATTATTCACTATCAGCTTATTCGGTCCATTTGACATTACAAAGTCGATTCCATTATCTAGGTTTCGGGTAAACATAAGTTCCACATCAGGGCTATGTCGTGCTATGTGCGAAAACTTCAAGAAGCCTGGACGCATATTTCTAAAAACCAAATTTGGTCTGTGTGCAGTAATTTCTACAGTAGCTTTGCCATCCCTTTCATCCAAAATTCTTGTATGTAACTTAGGCTGAGAAAGCAGGATACTTGCTAATTGAACAGTGGTAGGCGACTGATGAGGAAACTTTTTGCCATTGAGATCAAAGGTGTAAGAATCAGGCTTTGTCGAATGCGGCTTTTTCTTATCCAACACAATGGAAAATTTATCCTTGGGAGTTGGTTTGTGCTTGATCAGAAAGTTTAATACTTCTGGGCTTACATTGTGCAAAACGTTGTGAGAAACTCTTTTCGGTGCAGTTACAATTAAATGTCCCTCTTCATCAATGGCCGACTTTAGTGGAAGACTCGGTTCAGTGTACAAGCGGACGAGAAAGTTAAGGAATAAGGGTTTGGTGTTGTCCTCAGAGAGTGGCTTTGAGGGGTCATTAAGGTCATCAAACACAACCTTGTAGGTGTTTGGTTTGCTACCTGGTGAAACAATGACAGAGTTGAGTTTTGGGTTTCTGAAGTCCCGAATCAACAACAGATCTTTCGGAGTAATTGGCACATCAAATGTTGGTACGTCATCTCTGGATGGTCTGACTGTTAACTTTCCATCAGGTTGTGGTTGGACGCGATACTCCGTGGTTGGTGCATTAAACAATTCCACGATTAATTGAACAATCTTGGGTTCTAGATGTTTAAAATGTTTAATTGGTTTGTTTTGCTCTTGGAATATTACGTCATAGTGGTCTGGAATCTCAGAACTGGTCACGACCACTTCAAGATTTGGATGAGAGCGATGTTTGTCAACGAATTTAAGCAAATCCTTGGATACATTTGGAACTATTAACTCTTTTGGTCGAACTGGAATAGTCAGGACATGTCTTCCATCTCTACCAGTATAAATATGGAATGGAAGTTTTGGTTCAGTGAATAACTTAGTGGCAACGTTAACAATATTAGGAGCAACACGAGGATATGACTCTCTGTCTGGACCATGACCAACTACAACCGTGGGTCGATTTTTTCTGTCACGCTTAATAGTGACATCTGTGTGCGGATGTCGTTTAATGTGATGGATCAAATCCACATCATCTTTGTTAACTACAGCTGTCGTAGTTTTAGGCAGGTCTTCGGGCACATTACCATAGATTTGATTGTCACTAGTCGGCTTCAATTGTATGTTTCTGTGAGGATTTTTATACAATTTTATAACAACCGGCAATACTCTTTTTGGAATATTCGGATAGTTATGCTCTTTTTTACCATCTTTGACAACGACAGTGAATGCTCCATCTTTTTGTGGTTTGATATTAAGCTTAACATCTTTTGGAGAATGAAGAAGTTTTATCAATTCCAGAACGTCCGGTGTTATTTGCACATTATCTTCTTTGACATTTGATTTTGGTACCGTGATATAAAAGTTACCTTTCGGGGTTGGTTTAACAGTGAACGGAACATCTGGATGACTCTTCAAATCTATGATCAAGTCTAATGTCTCTTGGTTGACATGAGGATAAGTCTTTGGCTTCTTATGTGATTCTTTGGTTTCGATATCGAAGGTGTGGTCTGGTCCTGGCTTGACATTGATTTCTGTATCTGGATTTTGTTTAATATCTCTAATGATATCTAGAACGTCAGGCTTCACTTCATATCGATGGCTGTTGCTACTTGGTTCAGTTGGAACAAATTCGATTGTGTCACCTTTGCCCGGTTTGATTTCATATTCTACAGCAGGTTCACTGTACAATTTGGTGATAACTGGAATCAATTCTGGACTAATATGCTTGTACTCTTTTTTTGGTTTTTTACCATTTTGTACAACAACGGTAAAAGTTCCTGGTGTTTCTGGTTTGATTGAAACTTTCGGTTGTGGTTTTTGTTTGATGTTCTTTAATAAGTCAATAATCTCTGGAGTTAGTTTTGTATGAACAGGTTGAGATTGGTGTTTTGGTACGACCAATTTAATCTTTCCACGCTTGTCTGACTTTACTCTGAATTGTACGTGTGGAGTTGTTTTCAGCTTGCTGATCAAATTCAAAACATTTGGATGCACATGCTTCAAGGTGTGAGGTTTGCTTCCATCTTTCGGTTTGATTGTTACTGTAAAAGTACCTTCATTGTCTGGCTTAATTTCAATCTCAGTATCTGGTTGATGTCTTACAATTTCCAAAGGTTTCAGATAATCGATATTAATATCAATATTTTCAACATCTGTTTTTTTCTTATTTGGAACATTAATGTTTACCTTCCTCGGATCATCTGAAGGGGTAATTTCAAAAGGCAAATCCTTTTGATTCCTAATAGTAATTAACTTATTCAGTAATTCAGGAGTAATATCTGGATAGGTTTTGGTATCTTGACCATCACTGACAGTAATTTTGAAATTTGGACCGTCTGGAGCAATGGAAATGGATAATTGAGGAGCTGATTTGATTGTCTGGACAAGTGCCAATTGATTTTTTGGTATTGCAATAATGGGATCAGTTGAAGTCTTTCCAGGTGAAATTACATGAATGACATCCTTGGGCTTATGTTCTTTTCTGTGTGGTTCTTTATGTCCAGGGTTTTCAGGTTCTTTATGTCCAGGTTTTTCAGGTTCTTTATGTCCAGGTTGTTCTTTAACAATGTGAATCGGCAATTTGGGGTTTTTAGTTACTTTTATCAGAAGCTTGATAGCTTCAGGGGATTGGTCTTTCAACTTCTTTGGTTTTCCATTAATGAAGACAATAATGTTGGATTTTCCATTTTTAGAAGGTTCCACCTTGTACTTGATGTTTGACTTTGGATTCTTTTTTATCTCTTTGATCAAATCAGTGAACTCAAGGTCTACTGTTATCGGAGTGTTCGTCTCTTCGTCCGTCACAACAAAAGTTGGTTCGTCATGTTTAGGTTCTTCTTTGACAATGTGAATCGGCAAATTTGGATTTTTTGTTACTTTTATCAGAAACTTGATAGCTTCAGGGGTTTGGTCTTTTAAAATCTTCGGTTTTCCATTAATGTAGACAATAATATTAGATTTTCCATGTTTGGATGGTTCCACCTTGTACTTGATATTTGACTTTGGATTCTTTTTTATCTCTTCAATCAAATCAGTGAACTCAATGTCTACTTCGATCGATGTGTTTGTTTCTTCGTCCGACACAATAAAAGTTGTTTGATCTTCTCCTGGTTCCTTATGTTTAGGTTTTTCTTTGGTGACATGAATTGGCATTTTTGGATTTTTGGTTACTTTTATCAGAAACTTGATAGCTTCAGGAGATTGGTCTTTCAATTCTTTTGGTTTCCCATCAATGAAAACAATAACATTGAATTTCCCATTTTTGGAAGGTTCAACCTTGAACTTGAAGTTTGATGTCGGATTCTTTTTGATTTCTTCAATCAAATCAGTGAACTCGATGTCTACTTTGATTGGTGTTTGCGTTTCTTCGTCAGACAGAATAAAAGTTGTTTGGCCATTATGCTTGACTGTTTTTGGAGTCCTAAGCGATTGAAGCAATTGAACAATAATGTTTAAGAATTTAGCCGGTAATGGATATTTTTTTGTTTTGCCATTGTGAGTGATGACAAGCTCCAAACCATTCTTCCCAGTGCCAATTCTTAAGTTATATGATGGATCACTCTTAGCCTTGATTATAAATTCTAAAAATTTATCAGAATCTACGGTCCCAACATTGAGGTCGTCAGGTTGCTCTTCAAGAGTAATCGTAAATTGTCCATTAGCTGCTGGTGAGAGCTTAAATTGCAAATCAGGATTCTTAATTAGTTTAACAAAAACAAAAAGCAAATTTGGATCAATGTGCTTGTATGTTTTAGATCCTTTCTTCCCTTCATGGATGGTTAACTCATATTTGCCATCGGTTCCCGGTTGAATTTGAATTCTATTTTCTGGATGTTTTCGTACTTGTTTCAGCAATGTCAAAAACAGTGGTTTTACTGTAAATGTTGTTTGCGCTGCACTATTGTCAGGAATAAACAAATAAGACTTATCTCCTGATTTGCCTAAAATTTCATACGGCAATGATGGATTCTTAACCAATCGAATAAAAGCATCGCCAATTTTAGCTGGCACATCTGAATAGATTTTCTTTTTCCCATTTGAGTCGTCAGTCACAGTTATTGTGTACGTATCACCTGATGTTGCTATTTGAATTGAATAGCCTCCTTTCCTTATTTTTTCAACGACCTCTAAGAATTCGGGTTTCACCGTAATAATATTTGATGGTTTTGGCGGTTCAGGAGAAACAGCAATTTTTACGTTGGAACCTTCTTTTCCTACTTCCGTTATTTGCAAAGTTGGATTCTTGAGTAATTTAACAAACAAGGAAAAAATGTCTCTAGGTATTTTCTTGTAGGTTTTTGTTCCTTTGTCAGTCGTTAAGGTTACCGTCAACAAGCCATCGTCTTCTGGCTGATATTTGATTTTAACCGCTTTAGTTGATTTCCGGACTTGCCTGATCAGTTGAACGAATTGTGGTTTAACGATGTAGTACTCAATTCCTTTTCCAATTGTCCCCGTATTGAGGTCGTCAGGCTGATCCACAACAGTCACAGTAAATTCTCCATTAGCAGCTGGCGAGACTTTATATTGCAAATTAGGATTCTTAATGAGTTCGACAAAAGAGAAGAGTAGGTTCGGGTCTATGTGCTTGTAGGTTTTGGACTGTTTCTTTCCATCTTCTACGGTCAGCTCATATTTACCGTCAGTTCCGGGTTGAATTCTTATATGATTGCTCGGATGATTTCGCACCTGTTTTAGCAATGTCAAAAACAGCGATTTAACTGTTATTTTTGTTTGCTTTCCACTGTAGTTTGGAATAAACAATACATCTTCGTCTCCTGATTTGCCTATAACTTGGTACTGTAATGAAGGATCTTTGAGCAATCGAATAAAAGCTTCGCCGGTATTTGCCGGTAAATCAGCATATGTTTCTTTTTTTCCGCTTGACTTATTAGTCACAGCTATTGTGTACTTGTTGCCTTTTGTTGATATTTGAATTGAATAACCTCCTTTTCTTATTCTATTGACTGCATCCAAAAGTTGGGGTTTTATTTTAAAAATATTTGTTGGTTTTGGTGGTTCAGGAGAAACAGCAATTTTAACTTTTGACCCAACTTTTCCTACTTCTTTGATTTGCAATCTTGGATTTTTAAGTAATTTGGCAAACAAGTCAAACGTGGCTTTTGATATTTTGTCATATGTTTTTGTTCCTTTGTCAGTGGTTACTGTCAGTTTGTAGAGGCCATCTTGATGTCTTTGAGCATGGACCTTAGCCGCTTTAGTTGAGGCTCTAACTTCTTGAATCAGTTGAACAAACTGCAGATCAACAGTGTAATATTCAACATTTTGACTAGAAGATGATCCACTAGAAGAAGATCCACCAGAAGATGATCCACTCGAAGATGATCCACTAGAAGAAGATCCACCAGAAGATGATCCACTCCAAGACGTTCCACCAGAAGACGATGAAGTGGAATATGTTCCACTGTGAGTTGTGGTTGCTGAAGGAATTCGATGTTGTACATGCCCAACTACATGGTGCAAAGCCTTATTTACATCATTGAAGTGTTTTGGAATCAAGTTGTACGATGATATCAATCCAATAACTGAAATAAATGTATGAATCATGATTTATTATTATTTCAAAGTATTTTTCTACTAAGGTTACAGTGACTACAACGTCAAACAACAAGTTTTCTCTGTTCCAAACTGAAAAAGTTACCTGAAAGCTGCAAGACCACGAACAGCCAAGTATGTCTCTCTCTTTGGAGAAACATCTTCATTCGTCTAATCGACTGAAGACTGAAGTTTCAATGTGAGATTGCGAGCTTATATAGTGAACAAAGGAAAAACAATCAATTGAACATCTGCAGCTAATTGCCTCACATAATAGAAATTAGCTATTATTGGCCTAAATACTATGAAATTGAAAACACTTCTAAGCAATTCTTAACACCTGAACCCTTTACTGAAAGTAGTTAGAAGACTTTTAATGTTGAAAACAATTGTTATTAGTTTTTGTTTTTCATTCCTGTTGCAGGTTTAATTGAAGTGTACCTTTCACCAAGCTGTCAATTAAAGCAAGCATCTTTAACGGTGAATAATAATTGTGTGATAAATATTTATCAGCCTGGTTCTTATAAGCTAATAATAAGTTTGCATAGATTTGAAACTTGTTTTTTATTACTGTAGAAATTAAACAATAACATCTTTATATCGTTTTATATTGCTTGTGTAGTTAAAATGCATTATCGAATACTTGTAATATCGCTAGCAATATGGATTAATATCGCCTCGTTGTTGTTGTTATAACTTAGGGCTGATTGCCAGTGTTGCATGCATTATCGTTACTGTCATGGTAATGCGTTATCTTTTGCAGCAAACCTAACGCAACATCGCGCATTTTATTAAGCAGAGAAGTTTCAAGGGAACGTTTTCAATTTTTAATTCAATTGAATTCAACTGCATTCAGCAGGCGTACGAATGATTGTTAGAAAAGAAAACGTTGAATTTCAAGCACCTCAATAATAATTTTGTCAAATTTCAACCGGGTTCACTCGCGATTTATTCTTATTTACCAAACAAATGAAAACATAAGAAAATCATTTTCAATTCAATTTCAATCAATTTCAAAGAACAATAAAAAAATAATTAATTAATTAATTAATTATTGCTTTGATCGCAAAGTGAAAAATTAATTAACGACGACGAGCACGGCGACGAGCTGGCCTCGGCGCAGGTTGTACGGGTGGGTCGGCGTTTGGCGCTGGTTGTCCAAAGAGAAAAGGGTCTGGCGCCGGTTGTCCAAAAACAAATGGTTGTGGGGGCGCTACTACCGGCGGCCGCGGCGGCGGGGGCCTCGGTGCAGGTCGCCAAAAATTAAAGGGCCAAGGCAAGTTGAATGGCAGTTGAGCCTGCGCACGCCGCTGCTGGTTGGCGCCCCTCGGTCGGGGTGCCTGGAAGACGATCTGTCCTTGCGCGTTAAGCGTGGGCATGGCGGCGTGCGCGTACAGCTGCTGCTGCCTCTGCACGGCCGCGAACGGCGTTTGGGCCGGGTCGTGCCTTAACTCCGACGCCCGCGCTTCCGGGTGCGTCTCTAGGTAGTCTTGCTTCGCCTTCTTGGCGCCCTCCTGCACCTCCAGCCGATGCAGTTCCTCGTCGTTCGAGTATTGAGGACACCTGATAATAATTCAAATGAGATTTATTCACTTTTGTAAGTCGTTAACTCACCTTCCGTCCCCGAAATGACTGTAGTTCTTGATGGGTTCGCGACAAACGTAGCAAAAGTGTGTGCCGCACGTGCACATCATCGAGTTGCAGCCGTACTCTTTGATGATACGGCGTTTGCAGCCGGGACGCGTCCGTCATCTGGTCTTCGACGTACGTGCGGAATTCCACTTCGGATTTCAGCTCGTCGCAGCCCAGCGGGAGGTGGTTCGGCTGCTTGCACGATCTTCATTTACAAAATGAATTAGCATTTTTTTATTCATATTTTCTTTTGACGTCACCTGCACGTCACTTTAAGACACTCCGGGTTCAGGCAGCGAAAGATCTTGATATTCGCGTCCGAAATGATGGCGCTGAAGGAGCAGTGAGGACACGACTCCAGGTCCGGGATGTCGGCACGCCGAATCTCCTCCTCCTGCAACTTGCGGACGACGTTGGAGAACACGTTGGGCGGCAAGACGTTCTGCAGCACGACGGGCGGGAAGGCGCTCTCGCAGTACGGGTCGAGGCACGGGATCTCGTACTTGCCCAGGCCGATGTGCATTTCTGCCTGACGCCGTATGCACGTCCTGCAGAAGGGGTGTCCGCCCGTGCACTGCAGCATGTCCTCCAAGAGCACTTCGTCCTCGAAGCACAAACTGCACTCCGCCAGTTGGCCGTTTTCTTTCGCCGCTTCGATTTTAGTCAGTCGTTCCGCTTCCTTGTCCTTCCTGTATTCTAGAAATTGAATCACGTGTGATTACACGATTACATGATTTCTAATTTTGAATTACGTTTGATCTTGTCCTCCATTTCGATGAACAACTTCTCTTTGTAGAAGAGTTCGTCGACCTCTTTCGGCATTGGATAGCGTTGACTCGGAAACTTCTTTATCCTCAAGCCGGTCTGTTTCTTTTTCTTGGCTAGCGGTTCTGCATTTATCGAATTAATCGATTGATTGATTGATTGATTGATTAATTGATTAATTAGTTCACCGTCTGTTGGGGAAAAGTTCCAGATGTCATTCAACTCCTTCACGACGGGCGTGAGGTGGAACTTGTGTTTGTACATCACTTTCAACAAATCCTGGTGGAACGCGTATTTATACTTCATTTCGAGGTAACGATTGACGTGGTGTTTGTACAATCTAGTCGTGTCTCTGTCTTCGTTTTGGAAATACTTCTCCGGGTCCGGGAACATCTCCAAGAACTCCTCGACGCTGAAATTGCTGAAAACGGAAAAAACTTAATACAAATCTTGCGTTGTATCATAAAAATATTCGAATACATAAAACAACGAGCAAACCTTTCCATAATTTTCCGTTTAGCCGCCGCTCGTTGAACTTCCGCCAACTTCGGATAATTCCGATTCTCCATCCACCCGTAGACGGTCGCGTTGATGTAATTCACATTATCCGCGCATTTCTCGACGAAATTGCGCACATAATCGGGATCGGCGTCCGGGAAGAGCTCTAAAATCGACTCCACCTTCTCCGCCGCCGTCGACGCGACCGGTGCCGTCGGAACATCATTCGCCGGCCCGTTTATTTCGAGCAACTCGTTGACCACGATGCGTACTCGGTCTGGATTCGCGTGGAACGCCTCCAAATACGCGAGGATCTCTTCCCGGCTCTTGTTTCGAACGAGCTTGATCACCACTTCCACGTCGTTCAGCAACTCGTCGTATTTGTCCGCTTTCTTTTCCTCCGAGATGTTCAACGGCGCTTCTTCCGGTTCTTTCAGCCATTTCGCGATCATCCGATCGATTACGATGTTCGTCCTGTTGGGATTCGCGCTCTCTGATTCGAGCAGCGCGTACACTTCGTTCGGATCGACCACGAAATCCGAATAAAGTTCACGGAGCTTGTTAACGATCGTAACTACTTCCTACATACAATTTAAATCCCGTTTAATTATTTTATTTGATAGTTTGGATTAATTTACGATCAAATACTTCCGTGATTTCGGTTTCAGCATCTGGCGCGGGCGCAACGGCGATCGTGCCGGGAATGGACGGACGATCCGCGATGTTGTCGCCGTCGTCGTTGTCTTCAACGGCGATCGTGTCGGGAGTGGACGGACGATCAGCGATGTCGTCGCCGTCGTCGTTGTCTTCAACGGCGTGCTGTGGCGCGGGTGCATCGGCGATCGTGCCGGGAATGGACGGACGATCCACGATGTTGTCGCCGTCGTTGTCTTCAACGGCGATCGTGCCGGGAATTGACGGACGATCTGCAATGTTGTCGTCGTCGTCGTCGTCTTCAACGGCGATCGTGCCGGGAGTGGACGGACGATCCGCGATGTCGTCGCCGTCGTTGTTCATCGTCGTTGATCTGGTTGAATTTTAAAAATGCAACTTTTTTCATCGATTTTCATGATTAAATTGAGAAATCGATGTGCTTTTAAGTGCCAGTTATTTATCGATTTTCATAACGGCTCAACTCTGTGGAAAGAAACGGGAAATTAATCCGATTTAATTATTTAATTAATTACTCAGAAATACCTGAATCAATTTGCAGCTATCAAATTAATTTAATAAAGCCGCTGCCATCGTTTCTTTAGACCAAGAACCCGAAAGGCTCTCGGGCCTTTTCGTTCGAGATTCGAAAATAAAAGCCAAGACTTGCATGGCTCGTGAAATGAATTTGAAATTGCGCGCGCCGAACTGCGCCGTTGTTTGATTTGTCTTTGTTTATTGATACAAAGTTGAATTTTGTCACCAGATGGACGTCCAGATCAAAAATATTTTTATTTTTATTTCCTCTTTGCGTTAACAAAAGTCTTTATTTCCAAAAATAAGTAAATTTAAAATAAAAATAAAAAAAAGTTTCGTTTAGATTCTCCCGTCTCCCGTCGGATGGCGCCACTTTCGATTCGTCAAAATGCTCATGTTGAGGTCTCTCTTACGACAGGCATTAAAATGCAAAGAAATTTGCGAATTCCGCGCCCACGACACGAAACACGTCCGATGGAGCGGCAGCGGCGCCAGCGAAGGCGAGAAGCGAATCGCGCAAATCTTAAAGAACAAATTCCCGCAAGCGGCGACGATTGCCGTGACCGACATTTCTGGTCCGAACCGAAGATTTGAGTCGTTTTGTGCCGACATTTTGAACAATTTTCTTCCCATTTATCCGAATTAACTGTCTAATTATGCATTGCTAGGTGGATGCGGCGCCATGTACGAGATAGTCGTCGAATCGAGCGAATTCCAGGGAATCCGCACGGTGCTACAGCATCGCCTGGTGCACGAGGTCAATTTCACTTCTATTTCATTCGTCATCGTTTATTTGATTTATTATTTGTTTGTTTAGGCCCTCAAAGAGGAGATTAAAGCCGCACATGGTGTACGGATAGTGACTGCAGTACCTCAGACGTAGAAATAATTAATGGTTCGTTGAACCGGTCGTGTCAAATTGTAGATTTAGAGAGAATAAATTCCGCGGTATCCGGAGATCTTTGACTAATGGTGTCTATAAATCAATCGACGACAAAATAAGTTTAATTCAAGCTTGAATTTAATATTTTGGGAAATTAATTAAATTGTTTTTCCGTATAAATTGTAAAAAACGAGATTTTTTGGTGGAAAATTTGGGTTTTTGGGGTTTTTTTTGGCAGCGTAATGGCGGCTGTTTGGGAAATTTGGAAAATGGCGCTTATCGCATTTCGCACCTGTCGCGCTCGCATTTACTATAAATTGCTCGGTATATCTGTTGTTATCGACGAAGATGTTCCTCTTGCTGCTTTTCGTGTCGTGCGTGACGGCGTATTTGGACGATGTAGTGGATTATAGCAAGTAATTTAATTTATTTTGAATTTCTTTTGAATTTTTGTAACATTTTTTTGAACAGCTACTCAGTGGTGTCGACGGTGGCAACTACGGCGCGCCAGTTGTCTCTGCTGCATCAATTGTATTTGGACGATGTCTCGTATCGAGTTTGTATTCGATAGATACACTTTTTTATTCGAATTTTAACGGTTTATTTAAATTTCAGGCCGATTTCTGGAACGAGCCAACGGTAGTCGGAGAACGAGTGGTTTTCGGGATGCCAAAGTCGGAAGTTGAAGTGGTGGCGCGGCTTTTGGGGACGGTCGGAGCGCCGTTGGTCGAGGAAAAAGTCGATTTGCAAAAGTATAAGGCGTAGGAAGAATAAAATTTAATGTTAAACGATTAATTTTCGTTGTGTTTGCATTTTTAGATTGATCGAGGACGAAATAGATTCAAATCCTGTACAGTTTAGTCGCGGAGTTGACTCGCGGTCGTTTGCGTTAAATTTATATCATCGTTACCCTGAGGTTTTTTTTCCATGAAAATTAAAATAATAATTAAAAAAAATGGTAATGAATTAAATTCTGCGATTAGATCGAAACATACTTGCGACAAGTTGAGTTGGAGAACTCGAAATTTGTTAAGAGATCGATCATCGGCCACACGGAGCAGAACCGTGAAATCATAGCACTGAAGGTATCACAATGTTAGGTAGAAGTGCAAGAATCCATTTTCATGACAAAAAAATGCATTCTTAAATGATAAAATGCATTATTTAAGTGATAAAATGCATTTTTTAAATTATAAAATGCATTTTTTAAATTATAAAATGCATTTTTTAAATTATAAAATGCATTTTTTAAATTATAAAATGCATTTTTAAATGATAAAATGCATTTTTAAATGATAAAATGCATCATTTAAGTGATAAAATGCATTATTTAAGTAATAAAATGCATTATTTAAGTAATAAAATGCATTATTTAAGTGCTAAAATGCATTATTTTAGTGCTAAAATGCATTTTTCGGCCCATAAAGGGTTCTTGTAGTTTAATAAGTACATTTTTATGTGCATAAATACATTTTCTAATGTGCAGATTGGGACAAATGGAACAGATAAACCTGTCATCATTATCGATGCGGGAATTCATGCTCGTGAATGGGTCGCACCTGCTACGGCGCTCTACATTATCAATCAAGTTAATACAATCAATAAAAATGTCGATAAAATTGATAAAAAAAATTTCCTCTTTCAAATTTTCTTTAGTTGGTAACAAATTATGGGACGGACGAATTAATAACGCGTCTGGTCGATTCGTACGATTTTTACGTGGTTCCGGTGGTGAATCCCGACGGATACACTTACACTTGGTCCATGGTCGATTAAATTTCGAAAAAAAATTTTGAAAAAATAAATTAAAGTTGTTTACTTTTCTAGAATCGCAATTGGCGCAAAAATCGTTCTCGGCCGGCGCCGTTCAGCGGTTGTTACGGAGTGGATCCGAACCGCAATTTTGGTTTGGGATTTGCCGGCGCGTCGACTTCGAAGAACCCGTGTTCCGATTTGTATCCGGGCCCGTCAGCTTTTTCCGAAGCGGAAGCGCGAGCTGTGAAGTCGTTGACCGAGAAAAATGTTAAACGAATTCGGGCGGTTTTTACGTTGCATTCGTTCGGTCAGATGTGGATGAATCCGTGGGGTCATGTGGCTAAAAGACCGGATGACTACGATGCGATGGTAAATTCGATAATTGCTTGTATTTTGGGGAAAAATTTGAGAATTTTGGGGAGAAATTTGAGTATTTTTGAGAAAATTTGACTATTTTTGAGAAAATTTGAGTATTTTTGAGAAAATTTGAGTATTTTTGAGAAAATTTGAGTATTTTTGAGAAAATTTGAGTATTTTTGAGAAAATTTGAGTATTTTTGAGAAAATTTGAGTATTTTTGAGAAAATTTGAGTATTTTTGAGAAAATTTGAGTATTTTTGAGAAAATTTGAGTATTTTTGAGAAAATTTGAGTATTTTTGAGAAAATTTTGATTTTTTTTAAGAAAATAAATGAATGTTCAATTAAATTTGAAATTTTTCCATCAAAATTTGAATTTTCTCGTCAAAATTTGAATTTTCTCATCAAAATTTGAATTCTCTCATCAAAAATTTTAATTTTCTCATCAAAATTTGAATTTTCTCAACAAAATTTGAATTTTCTCATCAAAATTTGAATTTTCTCATCAAAATTTGAATTTTCTCATCAGAATTTGAATTTTCTCATCAAAATTTGAATTTCCTCATCAAAATTTGAATTTTCAGATGTCAGCATCGAAAAAAGCAGTCTCAGCTCTCCGATCCGTCCACGGCACCACCTTCAAAATCGGCTCCATCTTCGAAGTGATTTGTAAGAATTCCTTCCTTCCCTTCAACTAACCGATAAAACTCATCACAAAAATCCCTTTTCGCAGACCCAACGGGCGGCGGAAGCATCGACTGGCAATATTCAATCGGCAACACCCCCTACATGTACGCCATCGAACTACGTCCAACACAACGCGACCCCATCGGCTTCCAACTGCCAAACACGCAAATCCTCGCGGTCGGCGAGGAAACCTGGAAAGGCATCGCCACTTTAGCCGACCACATTCTATCCATTTAAATAAACATCATTACAAGTATAAATGTTGCGTTTTTATTGAAAACTATCTCACACGTGATCATAACGTAAAATAAAACTAAATATTCTGTTGCGCGATGTTGGGTCGACGGGCGGACGGCACGAGACGTCGGACCGAGATCCGTTTGCGGCTCAAGTGCGGGTGCCGAACGAGCTTGAATGTGTCCTTGCTGAAGACGTAGCTGAGTGCGGATGCGACGGTCGTGGCGGCGGTCAGGTACCAGAGCGCGTGCAGACACGGGTGGTCAGTCAAGTCGACGACGGACGCGCCGAGCGTCAGGGCCACCAGCGACAGCTGGATGGACGTGTTCACCTGTGAGCGTAAAGTTAAATCGGGGATTGGTAGTTTGTGAGGGTAACGAGGTTAACGCACTTTGCTCAGGGTCGTCGGTGTCAAGTTTGCGGTCGCAAAAGTCACGTCAAAGTATCGGGACATGGTTTTCTGAAAATTAGAAATAAACAACACTTTTATTTATGAGTTGGTGTAAAAATTGCAAAAATTGCAAAAATTGCAAAAATTGCAAAATTACGAGCAAAAAATTGCAGAATTACAGTATGTATTGAAAAATGCATTTTTAAGTAATGAAGTTTGTAATTCAACTTTAGCATGAATTTCAAAATTTTGTGCAGAAATGCATTTTTCGGACTAAAAAATTAATAATTATCTATAAAAAATTGCAGTTTTAAGTGCAAAAACTACAATAGTAGGAAAAATGCAGTTTTAGGACCAAAAAATTCAGTTTTAGACCAACAAATTTAGTTTTAGGACCAACAAATTCAGTTTAAGAACCAAAAAATTCAGTTTTAAGACCAAAAAAATCCGATTTTTATGTAAAAGTGCTTTTTTATGATAAAAATTGCAATTTTCTACGCAAAAATGCATTTTAAGATAAAAATTGCGATTTTTTACGCAAATATGCATTTTAAGATAAAAATTGCGATTTTTTACGCAAAAATGCATATATAAAAGTGCTTTTTTATGATAAAAATTGCAATTTTCTACGCAAAAATGAGTTTTTAAGATAAAAATTGCAATTTTTCATGAAAAAATGCATTTTTAAGATAAAAATTGCAATTTTTCATGAAAAAATGCATTTTTAAGATAAAAATTGCGATTATCTACGCAAAAATGAATTTTTAAGATAAAAATTGCGATTTTCTATGCAAAAATGCATTTTTAAGATGAAAATTGCGATTTTCCACGCAAAAATGCATTTTTAAGATAAAAAGTTGCGATTTTCCACGCAAAAATGCATTTTTAAGATAAAAAGTTGCGATTTTCTTATCAAAAATGCATTTTTCGGCTCATTTATGGATAAGTACTTTTTCGATCCATAAATGGTTGTTCCAGTCGAAAAACTACATTTCAAAGCTTACAATTTTTTAATACCGGTAGTTTCTTTAATTTTTAATTGTTAAATTTTAATGGTGTAAATTTACCGGAAATGGCAAAGACATGTATCGAATATAAATTCCCGCGCACATCAAACACACATCTCGACTGATGATGAGAGCAGTTAGTGGGACTGAAATAAACAAATCTATTATTTGCAACATCTTGCAACGTGTCATTACATCTTAAATATAAAATACGTGGAATTAGATCAGCCGCTGTCAGAGTCACGAAAAGCGTCGACACCAACAACTTGTCGGCCATCGGGTCCAGGAACGAACCCAACATGGATCTCTGACTCGGAAACTGCCTTGCAATCATACCGTCCAACTAAAATTTAAAAAACAAAAATATTTCAAACAAATTTTACAATTTTAAAGCGCAAAAAACGAATACCAAGTCGGTGAGACCCGCGAAAACAAAAATACCCAAAGCGCACGAATAATTGTGTTGCAGCACCAAATATCCCAAAACGGGCGACAAAACTATCCGAGTCACGCACAAAAGGTTGGGAATAGTCACCACATCTTCTCTCTACAAAGAAAATGTTCAAAATTAATGAAAAATTGATCAAAATGGCGCCACGTTTCGGTTTACTCGCGCCGTCGTCAGCCATTTGTTTCTGTTTTCAAGCGCGTTGTCGCTCGATCTCGGCTCCGGCGAATCAAAGACGGTCAAAGCGTTAGCTAGGCTTTTTGGTTTGCTGTGGCCACTCAGGCTGGGTCGAATGACAGTGGCCAAGCGCGACGAGTCTTTCCTGTTGCACGAATGTCCAACTTTACTTCGAGAGTTCGCGAGGACATTTCGCTCGTTTCTTCCATGGTACGACGAAACCCGAGCTATCTCCGTCAATTCTTTGAACAGAAACTTTCGGTAGTCTCTGAAAACAGTGTTTGATCCGAATCGCAAGCTGTTGACGAACAGTGCCATCGTTTTTACATTTCTACCACGTTCGCTTCTCGAGATACGACGCCATTAAAGGCCAATTCGAGTCTACGGAAGAGTATCGGTGACATATCGCACTTTTATTTTTACTTGATAAAATATTTCTGATAATTTTTATCGTTTAATTTTATTCGATTTAATCTTTTTAAATAATAAATATTTAAAAAAAAATATTAAACAGATTTATTTTATCAAACCGTATTTAATCAAATATCTCTTATAGTCTTCCGTATATTTCAACGACGCTTGATGATGAAATCCGTCACGAGATGTCTCTCCCGCATCGTTTCTTCCCGTTCCTTGGTCACTGAAGCGAATCGACTATGTTTATTATCAATATACATTTAAAAACCGCTAATTGTGCCGTACAAATCGATTTTTCTTCTTCCTAAATGTCGGATCGGTGAGATATATCGAACGAACAATGCGTTTAAAATAGAAAAAAAAAACCGCTACTAAAATTCTAATTTTTCCAATTTTTTCCAGGTGCGAAATGCCGTCGTGAACTCGCGCGAAAATGCCGAATTTCAGCTGCGATTCGTGCAAATCGCCGCATAATAACAAACGAAAATGTGAAAAAGTGCAGCACCTGCACCCGCGAACTAAAAGACGTTCGACGGACCCCAATGAGTGCCAGCAACCGCCGCAAACGGCGCACGAATTCCTCAAAAAACTCGTGCACGAACAGAAACTCAACGCCCCGACGTTGTTTAACGACGCGAATCGACACGAAACACGCACGAATCACACCGAGAACGACACGAACGGAAAACTAAGTTTTTATTTGGGTAAAAATCGAGTAAAATCGTAAAAAAATCTCCGATTTTCGATCATTTTAATCATTTTTCGCATTTCTTCGCGCGACAGACGGTCGATTCGTGCTGGAATTGGTGCACCAGACCGGCGGAACGAGTAATCCGAACGGCGGTTGGATCCAGAGCAAAGGAACGACGTGGACGCCGCAAAATCCGTCAAACGTCGGCGTCAAACACGAAGCGACGGAAGCCGAGAGTGGCCACGTCAAGTGGCGAGAAACGAAAACGACGAATGCATCCAGCGTCGCTCTTTTCACGTTCCATATCAACAGACGTCGCGATTTTCGATGTTTGCCGCGTCTAAACGCATATCACGTGCGACGAGCGGCTCGCCACCCGTTCGGCGTCGATTTGTTTGTGTTTTGCAAGTCGGGTAAATGTCTTTGATGCTTTTAACGTAACAAAAAGTAACGATTTTGTTGCAGAAAAGTGCAGAATGCCGCGACCAAAAGCCACGACGAAACGGACTAGAAGCTTAAACGATTTGTTTGTGAGTGTTAAAAGTGTGAAACGATGGTTCGACGAGCCGGAAGAGCCGGAACGAGCGGCTTCCGTCAAAGTGAAGTGCGAAAAGGAGGTTTTAACGAACAAACCGCTGCCGGAATGGTACCTCGATCCGAGCAAGGCGCAAATTCCAGTGAGCGAAATGATCGGTTACCCACGCCCGTATTTGCCCGCTACGAACGTGAATTGTAAAAAGAAAAAAAAATTGAAATTTTTGGGTAATTTTGGTGAAATTTAATAAATTTTGTCGTTCTAGGCGGCGAAAGAGACGCGAATTGTTTGGCGGAACCTTTGGATTTGCGTACAAACACGTCGAAACGCGACGAGTGGACGAAACGAGAGCCAAACGCGTTTTATTTGGGTCTAATTCCGTTTCCTTTACACGGCGAATACTCGGCGCCATCTTCGGTGCCAACATGGCCGTGCGTGAATTGTCCCGTCGTCGCATACGCGCCGACTGTCGTCAATAGTTACTACTACTGTTGTTGCTACTTACCCGGATGTCGTTCGAATTGTCTCTGCAAAAGAGGTAGCGATTTAGTTACGAATTTGATCCAAAATCGATTAAAACTTTGTTTGTTCGAACAGAAAAACAATCAACAAGTAGATCGATTGAAATTCCAAAGGAATGCGACTGCGCAACCGGTGATTTAATTAAAAATTGGAAAAAAAAATAATAATATCGATTTTTTTTTATTAAAAAAAAATTTCAGATTTAACGAAAACGTGCAATACGAAACCCGAGCAACAAAACGCCGGTATTGACCGTCTTTAGCGTTTAATTTGAATTAATTCGGTGATTCCGTACAGGTTGTTCGCAATCTTCGCATTCAATGCTGAAAGATCTGCTGCTGATGCCTTCCCCCGACAAGGAATGCGCAGAAACGAGCCCGAAATAACTTGATCTGAGTCGATCGCCGTTGCTTCCATTTGATTTGAAATTTGTTCGCATTTGTTGAAAGTGTCCTTATCGTAACTGCAAAACTATTTATTCGTTACTAGTCACATGTTTTGTCGTGCCTTCGAGTCCAAGTGCCATAATATAAGGCACGAAAATATAATATAAATATATAAAAACATAATAAAACTGTTGTTAGTAAAATAAAAACACAAAAAAAGGGTTATATTTCATATTTGTTACGTTGTGCGCATGTGTGTGCCTGAAAAAGTGTTGAAAACACGAATTCGGTTGATAAACTGTTGATTGTAACGTATTGTAGCGTGTTATTCGATTAAAAATGGAAAAAAAATTGATTTAAAATAATGAAACTCGTATTTATTGCCATTTTTGTTGTTCGAACCGATTTGAATCGAATCGAATCGAATCGAATCGCGCCGCACTCGGCAGCGGCGTCGTTTCTTTTGTTGATTCGCTCCCGCCGAAGAATACCGAAGGACGGATGACGTCATTTGTGAAAAGAGGAGGAAGACAGGAGTCGGGAGAAAATGGCGACGTGTCTCCTGATGCGATGAGACGCTCAGCCTCGATACTGGATTCCACCACTGCGGCCACGGATTCTACGTCGTGCTGAGAGGTTTATGAACAAGTACAAGAAGCCTTAGGACCAAAGAATGGCGGCCAACATGTACAGAGTGGGAGGTAGGTGTCACGCTGCAACACGTTTGTTCGGCTCGGCGCGGCTTTGTAGCCGACTCGCTCGGCCACTGTTCGCCTCTTTTCGCGAAAGCGCTTTAGCCGGCTATCGGCCGCGCTGTGCGCTTGCACGCGGCCCGATCGACGACGAGCGGCACCGGCCGCCGCCTAGATCGAGCGGCGAAAAGTTGCTCGCGTCGGCGGCGTGTTGTTGGCCTTTGTTTAGACGAACGGACAAGCGAGCGAGTCGTGCTGGGTGGAGTGGGGAGTGGGGCGGGCTGTAGAGACACAGCGACCTCAGATAGGCTTAATTTGCTAACTAGGCCTAAATCAAAACACCTTAATTCGCTTTAATTGTGACGGAAAATCGCGCCGTTTGGCTTTTCGGGCGCGAATTTGGGCGCAAAACGAACGTCACGCTCGCTCGGCTTCGATAATTTGGCTATTTTTTTTCGTTTTCCGCCCGTTTTTAATTGCTAACAAAAGAATTATTTGAATTTTTTTTTCTTTCTTTTTTCGTCGTCGTTAAATTTTTCCATTTTTATTTCTCTAGATTATGTCTATTTTGAGACTTCATCCACATCTCCGTTTCAAATTCGACGAATTGAAGAGCTTAACAAGGTGAGTTGATGGCGGAAAATGTGATTTTTTTTTTTGTTTTATTTTTTTACTATTTGGTCGGTGGGGGAGGGAGTCGTTAAGATGACCACGTCAGTGGCCGACATGATTATGCAGTGCATTTAATGAGGACCCGACGGCGCCCTCACGCAACTAAATACTAAACTTCACACTCTTTTAATTTTTATTTATTTTTTAATTGTTTTTCATGTTTTTTTAAAAATTATTTATTTATTTTTGTCGTTTTTAGACCCCCAATGGCAACGTGGAAGCTAAAGTGATGTGTTTTTACCGACGACGAGACATTTCGGGCTCTCTTATTCTGCTGGCTGACAAGCATCAAAGTAAAATTGGAAATATTGAGTTTTATGTGCAAAATTACATTTTTTGATAGAAAATTACATTTTTTTAACAGAAAATTGAATTTTTTTGTGCAAAATTATATTTTTTAATAGAAAATTACATTAATTTTGTGCAAAATTACATTTTTTAATAGAAAGTTACATTTTTTAATAGAAAATTACATTATTTTTGTGCAAAATTACATTTTTTGATCGAAAATTACATTTTTTGATCGAAAATTACATTATTTTCGTGCAAAATTACATTTTTTGACCGAAAATTACATTTTTTTGTGCAAAATTGCATTTTTTAATAGAAAATTACATTATTTTTGTGCAAAATTACATTTTTTTAAACAGAAAATCGAATTTTTTTTGTGCAAAATTACAATTTTTGACAGAAAATCGATTTTTTTTTGGTGGAAAATTAATTATTTTGGGTATTATTTTGAAGGTGCCTTAGAAGATGATCACGATGGCGAACAACAGGATTCTTTGGCGGATAAACAGCGTCACCAGTTGAAGCATCGAGAGCTTTTTCTGTCTCGTCAAGTGGAAACGTTACCCGCAACACACATTAGAGGCAAATGTACAGTGACTCTTCTCAACGAAACTGAATCCTTGCTCAGCTATTTAAATAAAGATGTAAAATTGGTTTAAAAATTTAAAAATTTAAAAAAGTAATGGATTAATTGGATTTTTGCTTTTTTTCAGGACACATTTTTTTATTCGTTGGTCTACGATCCCCAACAAAAGACATTGCTGGCTGATAAAGGAGAAATCCGTGTCGGTTCGCGGTACCAGGCCGAATCAATTCCCTTAGTCAAAGATGGTGTGTTTTATAATTTAAAAATTAATATTAAAATTAATTGAATATTTTTTTTTTCAGCGGGTGAAGCGGACGATCGAAAATTGAGCGATTTAGAAACGTTAATATGGACGCCGTATCATTCGCTAACCGATCGGCAAATCGATCAATTTTTAGTGATTGCGAGGTATTGATCGGAATTTGTCGTTTTGTAAAAGTGTTTTTGACGATTTTTGGTGTTTTAGATCCGTCGGTACGTTCGCTCGTGCCTTGGATTGTTCGAGTTCGGTGAAACAGCCGAGTTTGCACATGAGTGCGGCTGCCGCGTCCAGGGATGTCACTTTGGTGATTTGAATGTTAAATTTAATTTAAATTTTTTATTTTATTATTATTATTATTTATAGTTTCATGCGATGGATACGATACACAGACACAACTACGACGTTGCCGAAGCGATCTCCAGCCTGGTTCCTTCGACCGGTCCGGTGTTGTGTCGGGACGAGATGGAGGAATGGTCGGCGTCGGAGGCGAATTTGTTCGAAGAGGCGCTCGAGAAGTACGGCAAAGATTTCAACGACATCCGGCAAGATTTTGTAAGAAAAGAAATAGGGAAAAAATGGAAATGGAATGAGGGAATATTTTGTATTTATCACAGCTACCGTGGAAGTCGTTAAAGAATGTAATCGAGTATTATTACATGTGGAAAACGACCGACCGATACGTTCAGCAGAAACGAGTGAAAGCGGTCGAAGCGGAAAGTAAATTAAAACAAGTGTACATTCCTAACTAGTAAGTTTAAAAAAATTATGAGAAATGTTTGATTTTGTTAACGTTTTTCTTGTTTTCAGCAACAAACCGAACCCGGCCGCGATCAGCAACAACAAGCCGGGTCTGATGAACGGCTCGAACACGAGCGATCCGCAAGCCGTGAGCGGCAAACCCTGCGAGAGTTGCTACAGTGAGTGATGAAACAGAGTTTTTTAAAAATTAATAATAATAATAATTTTTTTATGTATAGTTTTTCAATCGAATCAATGGTACGCGTGGGGCCCCCTGCAAATGCAGTGTCGACTGTGCAGCTATTGCTGGTCCTACTGGAAGAAGTACGGAGGCCTGAAGCAGCCAACCAGACTAGGTAATGTCGCGCACACGTTTGTTTTAAGCTTATTAGAATAGAAAAAGAAAGAAACGGGTAAAAAGGAATAAAAGACACAAACACGCACATTTTCACATACACAACACACGAAACAGTGACACAAAGATGTGATGAGTCCCGCCAATCTAAACTAATATGTAATGGCATTGAGTCATCACTTTTCTTGAATCCAGATGAGCAATGGTGGAATCGTGATAATGAAGGCCTGCGGGTTATTTTTGATTCTGCAGAGAGACTAGCTGCCCACATGGCCTCTCATCGACCCCACAGGTGTACGATCAGTGGTTGTGGCAAGGTAAAGAATATTCTATTCATTAATTAATTACAATTAATTGAAATGAAAAGAAAAGAAAAGAAAGTTGTCGTTTAGACGAATGAGAAAGGGACATGACACAAGTCCGTCCCCAAACATGGTATATGACGTTATTTTATCGGTTTTGGTCTGTTTTAATTGATTTTGATGAGTTTTAATTGATTTGGGTCAGCTTTAATCGGTTTTGCTGGTTTTTTTGCTTTTTGTTTGTCCGAAATAACGTCTTGGAGCCGAATTTTGATACTAGATAACGCGCAAAACCAACGGACGGTTCTGTGTACAGCCCTTTGTCATTCGTCTAAGGTTTAAGGAGGGGGAGACGTTTTTGAATGATTTGGAAATAATTGAAATAATGTTGGTTTCGATTAGGAATTCAAATTGAAAGCGCACCTGGCACGCCACTGCGCCACGGCGCACGGACTGGCCATCAGAGCGGGCAGTCCGCGGCCCATCATGAAGACGCGGGCGGCCTTCTACTTATGCACGAGTCCAGGGACGCGCGTCGCACGGCGTTTGTGTCGGGAGTTGCTGAGGCCCCGCCATGCTGCTCGAAACCCCTTCCAGCCGGTCAACCACGTGGCAATCAAACAAGAATGTAAGCTTTGGATAGTGGAAAATAATCATTAATTAATCAATTAAGTAATATTTATTATTATTATTATAATATCATAATTTTTAATTAATTAATTTTATTTCCCTTTTTTCTATTTCTATTTTTTCGTTTTTATATATTTAAGAAATTCAGAAACAAAACAAAAGTTAAAATTTCAAATAATTCTAATTAATTTAATCCATGTGTTCATTCTTGTTTGTCGAGGCAGGGCCCATTTTGTGTTTGTTTTTCGTTTTGTTTTATTCAATTATCATTTTTTGCTTTACTTTAATCGAATTAATTAATTTGTTTTGTACATTGTAGTCGTCTCGAACACGGTTTAATTGAATCGATGCGTACTCATGTAACTAATCTCTTAGCAATAAAAATCTGCACCAACTAATCTGGAATATTATTCATTTCACATGAAATCAATCATTTGGAAATTATTTTCTTTAATTTTTGCCCACTAAACACGAGTTACTCAACATTTGCTCATTTGGTTTGAATTCATTCTCTATTTTACTATTTTACTATTTTTAGTTTTACTTTTAGTTTTCAATTTGTTCTCAATTTCTCTTGTGATTTTCGTTGCAGGTAGCACTAGGGTGCAGGGAAGGAGCACGGACGACCTCAAAGTATATCTGAAGAACAAGGACAAGCCGAGGACCAAGGTGGTCGAAGTGTCCAACCGACTGGGCATGGAAAGCAACTCGACACCCGAGTGGTTGTTGCCGACGGAAAAGTCCAAACTGCCGCAGCCAGATCGGATCGCCTTTCCACCACCACCTCGCGGCGAAGGTTTGACTGAAAATTCTTAAAATTCAATGCAAACATTTTTAATTTTTATTGTATTTATAGATGGCAGGTATTTGGTGGATCCCATTATTTATCGAGAACGAGAATTCGAGAAATCCACTCCCGGAATCAACAATTTGTCGCCCACATTACTCAGGAAACGCGTCTACGAAGAACAAAATGGTGGTGGTTTAAACCAAATGTTTGTATTTTGCTATTTGTATTTATTTGATTTTTATTGAAGGTCCTGCGGCGAAGCGCCCTTTGCGGCCGGTGCCGGGCGTCATGAAGACGAGCACGGACATTTTCACTCCGAATTTGATCGCTCGCAGCAGCGTCATCAATCATTTGAACGGACGAGCTCGTCTGGCGACAGTCAACAAATTAGGTCGGAAACAAGTGATCAGCTGGGTCGATGCTCCGGATGACGTTTATTTCCAGGCGACCGAGGGAACCAGGTAACTCAAAAACATGAAATAAACCCCGTGGAAATAAACCCCGTGGAAATAATCCCGGTGGAAATAATCCCGGTGGAAATAATCCCGGTAGAAATAAACCCCGTGGAAATAAATCCCGGTGGAATTACTACTGCGTCTAAAGAAGAAGAAACATTTGTTAATTCCTATTTTTTTTCTTTTTTTATTCTTTTTCAAGGAGATTAAGAAAACAGTTAACGTGCACCGAACTAAGAAAAGCCGCTCGTCGCCCGTGGAGGAAGCTCAACCTCAAGAGCACTTTGGCCTCGGTCGAACCGGAACCGATCGTCATTCTCGATTGAGAATAAAGAGAAGACAGAAAAAGAAAAAGAAGAAGAAAATACGCGCAAATGCAATCAGCCAGAACAGAAGAAAAGAGAAGAAGAAGATTAGGAAGAAAACAAAGCAAAACAAGTGGATCGGGGGTGTGTGGTGTGGTGTGGTGTGGTGTGGTGTGTGGTCTGGTGTGGTACGGTCTGGTACGGTGTGCACCGTTAATGCCTCTTTTCTCCAAAATACCTCTGACTCTGACTCTGCCATTGATAAAAGATGAAGGAAGACGAGCTGGTTCGAGTTGAGTGTTGTTCTTTCTCCCTGACAAAAATGACAAACAATTGAAAGGAAAGATGTGTTGATGGGTTTCTTTCTTTCCCAGTCTTTCTTTCTCAGTGGAATGAACTGATAATAATTAATTTTGTCCTTTAATTTGATTTCTCTTTTTATTTCACTTCCAAGTTTAAACGAAACAAGCACTAGCAAACTTTGTGGTACCGTAGTTTTCTTTGTCGTCGCGTCTCGGAGGCGTTTTTTGAGCCATTTTTCAGCGCTTAACAACAATTTGCCTCGTTCGCCTCTTAACTCGACTCTTCACGTCCGTACATTTTCTCGTTGGTCTCTCCAGTCCAGTTCAGTCTCCCCCACTTTACTCAACAACAACTACAACAGCAAATGGAACAACGGAATAAACAACAGATTTATTTTAATTTAATTTTAATTTTTAAGTTCGGTTATGTCGATGGATGGATCATGTTGCTCATTTCTTTGTTTGTTCATTCGTTACGTCACTCATTTATGCAATAGTTTTCAACTAAATATATTATTATATTATATTGTAATTAAGTTTGTGGGGAAAAAATTTTAAAATTTTAAAAAAGGAAATTATTTTAACAATTTGTACATAAAAAAAACACATAGAAAAACAGAAAAGAAGGATCCAAATGAGTGGTTTTGTCTTCCTATAGTTTGAATGATTTGATTATCGATTGGTTTTGTCTTAAACACACTATCATAGTACACGCTGCTTTCTTTCCAGTTTGATGAGCCAAAGTATAAATTGTAAGGAGGAGAGAGGAGGAGCAAAGAGCAGGAATTTTTAGACAATTTTCGATCGACAGGAATTGTGTCTGCAAATATTTATTTCTTTCATCCTTAGACTTTGTAAAATGTATTAATAAATATAACGACAACAATTTTCAACTATTTACACATTTCTCGTCTCCTCATTTCCGAAATCATGTGCCCACGAAGGTTTTTGGCGTTTGGTACATCTCGTACGCGTACTCTTCCTGGTGTGAGGGGTCGTACTGCACGGCGATGTAATCGATCTCTAAATGAAACGGACCGGGCAGCCGATCGCCGCACGAAATTCCAAAGTTTGTGATTTGCTTCAATGGGATCCGACACTGTTTGTCCTGCACCCGTCCTTTACTCCCTAAGAAAAACCTCGAGAATGGAATCTAAAACCCAAAAAAATGTAGTAAAATTATAATAAATAAAAATAAAAATGTAAATGTGTTTTCTGTTCATTATCTCAAATCTCCGAAAGTTCTTCACTGATTGGTTTGAAATTTGGACACAACGTTGAGTTCGAATTGGGGAATGTTCTTATATACCAGTGATACCCGTGACAGGTTTTTATACACCTGTGACAGGTAAAAACGTGCTTTTTCCAAGCAAACATGGCGGCCGTCGGTTCTAGCGCCATCTGTTGCATGCTTCGCGAATGAGACAAGGTTGACTCGAAAACCTGGCTTCGCAATTCAGCAGTATTTCCACGGGGTTTATTTCCACGGGGTTTATTTCCACGGGATTTATTTCGAAGGGATTTATTTCCACGGGGTTTATTTCCACGGGATTTATTTCGAAGGGATTTATTTCCACGGAGTTTATTTCGAAGGGATTTATTTCCACGGGGTTTATTTCTACGGGGTTTACTTCCACGGGGTTTATTTCCACGGGATTTATTTCCACGGGGTTTATTTCCACGAGGTTTATTTCCACGGGGTTTATTTCCACGGGGTTTATTTCCACGGGATTTATTTCCACGGGATTTATTTCCACGGGGTTTATTTCCACGAGGTTTATTTCCACGGGGTTTATTTCCACGGGGTTTATTTCCACGGGATTTATTTCGAAGGGATTTATTTCCACGGGGTTTATTTCGAAGGGATTTATTTCCACGGGGTTTATTTCCACGGGGTTTACTTCCACGGGGTTTACTTCCACGGGATTTATTTCCACGGGGTTTATTTCCACGAGGTTTATTTCCACGGGGTTTATTTCCACGGGGTTTATTTCCACGGGGTTTATTTCCACGGGGTTTATTTCCACGGGGTTTATTTCCACGGGGTTTATTTCCACGGGGTTTATTTCCACGGGGTTTATTTCCACGGGGTTTATTTCCACGGGGTTTATTTCCACGGGGTTTATTTCCATGGGATTTGTTTATGAGCCGGGTACAGCTAGTAATAAATAATAATAAAAAGTAGTCACTTTAGCTATCTGCCAGTAAGGGCCGCCTCTGGTGTACAACACGAACTGGAAAATGTCGTTGAACATGACGTCGAAGTAGCCGACGCTCGCCAAATTGAGCATGTACGGGCGCCCATCGCCCCGAACTCGCATGATGAGATGAGTAAACATCTCCCAGTCGTGGTACATCGCCCGCTGGAACGATCGCTATTGAACAGAAAAAGATAGTTTCGCAAAGATTCTCATTTTTCGAATTTTTGCATTTTTCGCACAAACCCTCGGCCTCATGGAGCGCATGCTGCAATAGCCGGCCTTTTTCACTCGCCCGTCTTTCGGCAGATGGGTTTGCTGAATCCCACTGAACGTGGCGTTTTTCGCCTCGTTAAGTTGCAGCGTGCATCGACTGAAGCCTTCGCCGTGGTCCGAATCGGCCGTCACCACCCATTTGTCGAGCACTTGTTGCTTGTCGAATTTCCACACGACGTCGGTCGTTCCTGCCAAGAAAAATGTCATTCAAATACTAAAATTGAACATTTTAATTGATTATTCACCTGGATCGACGATCCACGGTGGTTCGTCGAGGAATTTCTCTTTCATTTCGCCTTTCCACAAGCGAATTTCGTCCTTGAGTTGACCCAATCCGGACTTGACATGGCGAATTTGTTTGGGGATGTTTAGTGGTTCGTCCTTTCTGTAGCCGCCTTTCTCGTCCGGCTCCCAGAACGTATAGTTTGTTGATGAAGTTACGAATTGACGGAATTTATTAATGAAATTGTGCTTGCATAGTTGGTTTTGCAAACAAATTCGATACATATTTCGCACCCGGAGCTCGGAAGCCGGCTTCTTGCGTGCGATAGCTACGGAGACGCACAGGCGCCATTTATATTTAAAAATAAAATTGATATTGTTTGGATTAATTGGATTTTTAACCGTTATTTCTAATTAAAAAAATCTTTTCTGGTGGTTTTTTCATCCTGATATTATTGGTCACGTCTGTTATAATTTGGATTGTTTATTTTTATTATTTAAATTGCTGTGTTCTCTTAACCACCGTAGAAAATGGGTTTGGTATGTACGACCGGTCGTGAAATAAGAATGAGGACCCATGAGGACTACTATGGACTTGCCGAGACTAAAACATATTTCTTTAGTGAAAAGTTCGGTTTTGCTGTAGAAAGATCGTTTTGTTATCCCAACTAATTGCTTGAGAAATGGGTAGGATAATTGTAGCGAATTTTGGCCAGGAACCAATTCACACAAATACCCGCATTCACAACTATACTGGAACTAGGTGTTCATCATTCCAGGTTTTGAAACAAACCCTAAAATTCCTTTCTAATGCGCATGCGCAGCTGTCTGCTTTGATGGGTCAAGACGATGGGCTCTGTAAGTACGTTTTCACCTTCGTTACACCTCAATAAACTCTAATTTCACTCTGATTTCAGTCAAATGATGTTGAAGAAGAATTCCTCTTCGACGAACAACTCCTAAAATCCTTTGTACGGAGACTCGATCATGACAACCTGTTCGTGCGACCCCTGAAAAGTGGCGACTTCGACCGAGGCATTAAACACAAACAAAACAATAAACAAAACACAAAATAATCATTAAAATTCCTCTTCCAGGCTTTATCAAGCTTTTAAACGAGTTGACTCAGGTTGGCAATGTGTCCAAACAACAATTTCGAGGTGCCAATCAACCCAGGAATCCAAAATGGCGATTATATAATTTTATTTCTCTTCATCCAGAGCGCTTTAACCAGATGAAAGCGGGGAAAAGCTACTACGTATTCGTCATCGAAGACACAAACACTGACCAAGTAATTGGAGCAGCTACCTTATTCGTGGAGTTGAAATTTATTCACGGTTGTGCGCAGGTCAGGGTCGATTTTATTTAAAAAATTAAAAAAAATCTTTAAATTGAAGCGCTTTTGTGTGTAGAAAGGGTATTTGGAAGACGTGGTGGTGGCGCAGAGCTACCGCGGTAAACAACTGGGCAAAATGTGAGTTTAAAACGCGATAAATGTATTAAAAATGAGATTAATCGACAACGGCGCTTCGTTTTTCAGCCTCATCGAAAGCGTGACGCAACTAGGCCAACAACTCGGTGTGTACAAGGTGATTCTCAATTGCAAGGACAGTTTGATCAAGTTTTACGAGCAACTCGGGTTTATTCGGGAAGAAGGAAATGCCAACATGCTGCAAATTCGATTTCAATCTAAACATTGATGTACGATTCTATTTTTATACAATAAAACGTGTGATTATTTGATAAGATCATCCGCTAGATAAAGCGTTGTTTGTTTGCTTAATTCCCCACGAGATGGCGCCGCAAGCTTTTGACGTGGCAATGGAGTCCTTGTGCTGAGTTGTCAGATCGAACGTGGCTCGTTCGTGTTTATATTGAAAATCCGACCAAAGTAATGTAGTTTAATTTGGTTTAATGATTTTTGTTGATCAATTATTAACTGGAATTTGATATTTTGTCTGAAGAAATGGCGGGCTATCAAGATTTTATCGTGCAGAGCGAAGAAAAGGACGGAATTCGGTTTTCGTGGAATGTTTGGCCGTCGAGTCGTTTGGAAGCGACGAGACTCGTCGTTCCCGTCGGCGCCTTGTACACCCCGCTTAAAGAGCGACCAGATTTGCCACCGTTGCAATACGACCCAGTGCTGTGCACCAGACCAACGTGCAGGGCCATTCTCAACCCATTTTGGTAGAAGAAATTGATGGAAAATGTCAAAATAATTCGAAAATGTCGAAATAAATCGAAAATATCGGAATGAATCGAAAATATTGACATAAAATCGACTTAATTCGGCAAAATTGGTTTAATTTGACATGAAATTGGTTTAATTTAACATAAAATTGATTTAATTTGATTTAATTGCAGTCAAGTCGACTACAGAGCAAAATTGTGGGTGTGCAATTTTTGTTTCCAACGAAATTCCGTAAGTATACTTGGATTAAATGGCGTTATATCGTAAATAATAATCATTTAATCGTTAGTTTCCACCTCAATATGCCGCCATCTCGGAAGTGCATCAACCTGCCGAGCTGATTCCGCAGTTTTCGACCATTGAATACACAATTACGGTATTTTAGAGTGATTTTTGACGTTTTGTTTATGTTTAATTACGTTTATTGATTGATTGCAGCGAGCCGCTTGTCTTCCGCCCATATTTTTGCTGTTGGTGGACACGTGTCTCGACGAAGACGAATTGAACGCGTTAAAAGTTGTTTATTGACGATTAAACTATTAAAAATGGAAATATTTATGCATTTTTATATTTTGCAGGAATCGTTACAGATGTCTTTGAGTTTGTTGCCACCCAACGCCCTCATCGGGTTAATAACGTTCGGAAAGATGGTTCAGGTGCACGAATTGGGATGCGAAGGATTGTCCAAGAGCTACGTGTTTCGCGGAACTAAAGATTTGTCCGCTAAGCAAATTCAAGTAAATAAAAAAAATTAAACTCAAAAATTGGAATTGTTAAATGTTTGTTTGTCGTAGGATATGTTGGGGATCGGCCGAGTGTCGCAACAAATGCAACCGCAGCAACGTCCGGGACAACCGCAACAGCAGCAACCACAACAACCGCAAACTCCCGTTAACAGGTGCTAAAAGTGCTAAAAATGAATTTTGGGCCACAAAAATGCACAAATCGGAAGACTAAAAGTGCTAAAAAACCTTTTTTGTGCACAAAAATGAACAAATTGGGCCAAAAATAATTTTTTCTGTTTACATTTTGAATTTTTCGTGTAGATTTCTTCAACCGGTGCACAAGTGCGACATGAACTTAACCGACCTGATAGGAGAGCTTCAAAGGGACCCGTGGCCGGTTCCACAAGGCAAACGACCGTTGCGTTCCACCGGCACTGCACTGTCCATAGCAATCGGTTTGCTCGAGGTATTTTTACGAGAAATATTTAAATTTTTGTATGGAAAATTAATTTTTTGAATGGAAAATTAAATTTTTGCATGAAAAATTAAATTTTTGCATGAAAAATTAAATTTTTGCATGAAAAATTAAATTTTTGCATGAAAAATTAAATTTTTGCATAAAAAATTAAATTTTTGCATGAAAAATTAATTTTTTGAATGGAAAAATTAATTTTTGTTGTTTGTGTTTTAGTGCGCGTATCCCAACACCGGAGCCCGCATCATGTTGTTTGTGGGCGGCGCGTGCTCGCAGGGCCCCGGAATGGTGGTCAACGACGACCTGAAGCAGCCCATTCGGTCGCATCACGACATCGAGAAAGACGACTGCAAATATATGAAGAAAGCGGCGAAAGTATTTGAAAATTTATTTGAAAATTTGACTTTGGTTTCAATTGAATTTGATTGAATTTCAGCATTACGAAGGATTGGCGCAACGGTCCGCCAACAACGGCCACGCCATCGACATTTATTCGTGCGCTTTGGACCAAACCGGACTGCACGAGATGAAATATTGCACCAATCTGACCGGGTAAACTCAAATTTAATTCAATTAAAATTAATTTCGTTAATTTAAATTAATTTTCTAGTGGTCACATGGTGATGGGCGACACGTTTAATTCGTCGCTGTTTAAGCAAACGTTTCAGCGCGTCTTTTCAAAGGATTCCAAAGAGGAATTCAAAATGTCGTTCAATGGCATCCTTGAAGTCAAAGTAAGAGAAACAAAATGGAATTAAAATTTGCAATTTTTAAATGCTTTCTCTTTTAAAGACATCTCGAGAAGTGAAATTATCCGGAGCGATCGGTCCTTGCGTGTCGATGAATGTGAAAGGCGCCAGTGTTTCGGACACGGAACTGGGCGTTGGCGGCACCTGTCAGTGGAAACTGTGCGCCATTAACCCCAACACGACCGTCGCTTTCTTCCTAGAAGTTGTCAATCAGGTAAATTCAATTCAATTTCAATTTCAATTCAATTTCAAATGATTTATTCGTTTTGCAGCATTCGGCTCCGATTCCTCAAGGACGACGAGGCTGCGTGCAATTCATCACTCAATACCAACATTCGAGCGGTCAAAAACGCGTCAGAGTGACCACAGTGGCACGAAGGTATATGTATTGATTTATTTATTTATTCTTCAATTAAATTTGTAATTTTTGTTTTTGTTTTTGGATTTGCAGTTGGGCGGACGCGTCGAGCAGCATTCACCAGATCTCGGCCTCGTTTGACCAGGAAGCGGCCGCCGTGCTGATGGCTCGCATCGCTTGTTACCGCGCCGAAAACGACGACGGACCTGACGTTTTGCGCACCTTAGATCGAATGTTGATTCGACTGGTAAATGAATAATTTAAAAATTAAAAATTAAAATTTAATTTAATTTTAATTTGCAGTGTCAAAAGTTCGGGGAGTACAACAAGGACGACGGGAACTCGTTCCGATTCCCGGAAAACTTCACCCTCTACCCGCAGTTCATGTTCCACTTGCGCCGCTCGCAGTTCCTGCAAGTGTTCAACAACAGCCCGGACGAAACGTCTTTCTACAGACACATGCTGCTGCGCGAAGACCTCACCCAGTCGCTCATCATGATCCAGCCCATTCTCTATTCCTACTCGTTCCACGGGCCCCCGGAACCCGTGCTGCTGGACACGAGCTCCATCCAGTCGGACCGCATTCTGCTCATGGACACCTTTTTCCAGATCCTCATTTTCGACGGAGAAGTGCGCAATCGAATCGAAATTTAATTTTAATTGTAAATTAATTAATTAATTAATTAATTTCAGACGATCGCGCAGTGGAAGAGCCAGAATTATCAGCAGTTGCCCGAGTACGAGAATTTCAAACAACTGCTGCAAGCGCCGATAGACGACGCGCGGGAGATCCTGCAGTCGCGTTTCCCGATGCCTCGCTACGTGGTGACGCAGCAGGGGGGTTCGCAAGCCAGGTTTTTGCTGTCGAAAGTGAATCCGTCGCAAACGCACAACAATATGTATGCGTGGGGTCAAGTGAGTGGCGATTATTGTGTTTTTGTACATGTAAACATTTCGTTTTGTTTCGTTTCATTTCATGTTGAAATAGGGTCCTGCACCGACTGGAGGGGTATAGTTATTATATTTGTTTTGTTTGGTTTTTGCGGTTCTGGTTCTTGGTTTTCTACATTAATTTGGGTTTTGTCTTTATTCTAGGGGTTTTTATTTATTTTTAATTTATTTTTAAATATTTTATTTATGTTATTTTGTTGTTTTAGGAAAGTGGAGCGCCCGTTTTGACGGATGATGTGAGTTTGCAGGTGTTCATGGACCACCTTAAGAAGTTGGCGGTGTCTTCGTCCTCGTAAATTATTCAAGAATTCAAGAATGGATTTCTAGTGTATCGATTGTTTAATAAATGCGATTGTTTAAAAAGTTTAAATACAATGTTTATGGTTTCTTGAAGAGTATATATATGAAAAATAAAAGGAAAGTTATGAGGAGAACAATCAGAGTTGTTTTTCGGTTTCTGCTGTGGAATGATTCGAGTTCCTTTTCTGTAAAGAAGGAAAAAAAATTTTAATTCACATTTTACGTATTCTTTTATTTTTTCATGATTTATATACCTTGGTTTCGTAATTCGCTTTTTACTTGACTCAATTCCGTTTCTACATTGTTCCTTTGAATACATAAACAAGTGGTAATTTGAATTTTTGATTTGATAATGAAAACGGGAACCTTTCGTGTTTAGTTAATCCACTTTGCCGCAACTTGCTTTCCAGACGATGAACAATCTTTTGACTCTCATCAATCGCATATTTCGCTGCATCGATCTAGCAAAGTTAAGTTTAAATTAGCGATTTTGTTAGAGAAAAATATGACTTTAATTCATACCGTACCCTGTGCATTAAGCCGGAACCCGAGTTATCCGCCATCTTTAAACATCACCATCCTAAACTAAAACATGCTAAAATGTACAGTTTTATTAAATTTTATGACTAATACTGACGTCATAACAGTTGAGTGTAGAAAAAAGGAACATTGCAAACTCGATTTTTGTATTGGCTGATCGATCGGATGCCTGGTTGCCCGGTTGCAACCGGTCTCCGTCTACCGGAGCGGTCCATCTGCCGACGAAATTCAACTTTGTATCAATACACAGACAAATCAAACAACGGCGCAGTTCAGCGCGCGCAATTTCAATTCATCTCATCGAACCACGCACGTTTTTTATTTTCGAATGTCGGACATAACAGCTAAGAGCCTTTCGAGTTCTTTTTCCAAAAAAAGGATGACAGATGTTTTAATGATTTAATTTGATATCAGCAAATTGATTGAGGTATTTCTGAGGAATTAATTAAACTTCGGATTAATTTCCCGAATCTTTTCACAGCGTTGAGCCGTTATGAGTACCAATAAGTAACTGGCCCTTCGATTTCTTAATTTAATAAAGGAAATCCACAAAGAAAGTTGAATTTTTAAATCCCGCCAGAGCAACGGCGATGAACAACGACATTGCGGATCGTCCTCGTCCGAATATTCCCCGCATGATCGCCGTTGCGCCCGCGCCAGATGCTGAAATCGACATTACACAAGTATTTCATCCTAAATATCAAACAAAATAATTAAAAGGTATTTAATTTATATATAAGAAGTAGCTTCGTGAACTGTATTGCGGATTTCGTAGTAGATCCGAATGAGGTTTACGCGAATGCCAACAGGAGGCCATCATCGACAACAAGCATTTCGGGATGTGCAACGGCGCTTCTCTGGGTTTCTTTAGCCGTTCGGCGATCTAACGATCGATTACGATGTTTCTTCTGTTGGGATCCACCAAGAAATCCGGGTAGAGCGTACGAAGATCGTTAACGATATTAGTCACTTCCTACATACAAGTTAAATTCATTTTTATTATTTTGTTTGACAGTTGGGATTAATTTAGGACGAAATACTTCTTCCGTAATGTCGATTTCAGCACTGGGCGCTACGGCGATCATGCCGGGAATGTTCGGACGAGGCCGATTCGCAATGTCGTCGTTCATCGTCGTTTATCTGGTGGGATTTTAAAATTTCAACTTTCTTCATCGATTTTCAAGATTAAATGAAGAAATGAGTGTGCCAGTTACTTATTGATATTCATAACTGCTCAACTCTGCACAGTTTAATCTGTTTAAATTAATTGATTAATTAATTAATTAATTAAGTAATTAATTAATTCATTAATTAAATTAATAAGAGATTTATAATTAATAAATCAATAAAATATCTAATTAAATAAATGATGTACCACTAGAAATAAAGATTGTGAATTCTTTGAAAAGAAAGTTGATCAGGTGATATTATTGTGCAATGCAGTGCAGCCTTGACGGCGGGGCTTTGAGTGCTTCATGTGTTGTGGTGAACTTTCTAAAAAATCATTTTTTGTAATGCTACACCAATTTAATTTCGTTTGATATTATTTTACATTTCTAAATTTTGAAGTGATGAAATTGAGTGTTCTAGTCAATTTGTACATCGCTCGAAAAGCACTTTGTAAACTAATCGATCATCTTATGTCATTCCGAACGAGTTAAAACCAAAGCTGATCTCGTGCTTATTTATGTGAGCATGCGTCCCACCCCAGAGTACTTTACACTAGTGTAAATTACTTTTAATGATGAGTTTATTGTTGTTTATTTACTTTATTTAGGCATTATTAGGTCTAGTTCTAGGTACTACTAAATAACAACTGGAAAAATCGCCTGCGCCAAATGGGATGCGCAGTACAAATTTAGCATCAAGATACCGGGCGCGAACTGTAGGTCAGTCCAAACTCCACAAGGGCAGGGCTGACCTCGGGGCGGGATTGTACCGAAAGTACAGTAACGCCGGTACCAGTACTGTACTGCAGCCCTTACCGCGGTACTTCTGTTGCCAGCTTTGTACCGGGACTGCGTTACTTTTCCTAGCAGCCTGCAGTCCCGTGTAATTGAACCGCAACCGCAGTACTTCGGGCGACCTGCAGTACGGGTACCGGGACTTTGTGGTACACGGGAAAACGCAAGAAAACACGACATTCTCATGTTTTCTCCCGTTTTCTACGTTAATTTTAAAATGTTGATGTTAGGAACATCAATAATTTCTAAAATTCCTAAAACAAAATTAATAAAAACCAAATAAAAGTGTATTCGTACCGCGTACCGCCGTACACGTTGGGTGTACTGCGCCCAACACTGGGCGCGAACTGCAGTCAGTCCCCACACCACGAGGGTAGGGCTGACCTCGGGGCCATTGGGCAGAGTGTGTCAGTGACGCTGGGTGCCCTTGAGAAGCGAAACGGTCACAAAATAATCAACTTGATTAATTCGATGAATTCAATTAATTACAGAACCATTAATCAAGAAAAGGAGGGAGGGCTTGAGGAAAAAGAAGGCGATGAGCCCCCTGAAAGTGATGACGCAACAAATCGATAAACTCTTCTACAAAGAGAAGTTGTTCATCGAGATGGAAGACAGGATCATTCGTACAGTTTAAAGAGCAAAAATCGTGTCGTTTAAATACATGTCATTTCTTTTCTAGAATACAAGAAGGACAAGGAAGCGGAACGTCTGACTAAAATCGAAGTGGCAAAGGCAAACGACGAACTGATGGAGTGCAGTTGCTGCTTCGAGGACGAAGTGCTCTTGGAGGACATGCTGCAGTGCACGGACGGGCACTTAATTGTTCTGCAGATCGTGCGTCCGGCGCCATTATTATTTTAAATTTACTTATTTTTGGAAGTAAAGACTTTTGTTAATGCAAAAAGGAAATGAAAATAAAAATATTTTTGGTCTGGAGGTCCATCTGGTGACAAAATTCAACTTTGTATCAATAAACAAAGACAAATCAAACAACGGCGCAGTTCGGCGCGCGCAATTTCAAATCCATTTCACGAGCCATGCAAGTCTTGGCTTTTATTTTCGAATCACGAACGAAAAGGCCCGAGAGCCTTTCGGGTTCTTCGTCCAAAGAAACGATGGCAGCGGCATTATTGATTTAATATGACAGCTGCAAATTGATTCAGGTATTTCTGAGTAATTAATTAAATAATTAATTCGGATTAATTTCCCGTTTCTTTCCACAGAGTTGAGCCGTTATGAATATCAATAAATAACTGGCACTTAAAAGCACATCGATTTCTCAATTTAATCATAAAAATCAATGAAAAAAGTTGAATTTTTAAAATCCAACCAGATCAACGACGATGCACAGCGACGGCGATGACATCGCGGATCGTCCGTCCACTCCCGCCACGATCGCCGTTGCGCCCGCGCCGATGAACAACGACGGCGACGACATCGCGGATCTTCCGTCTATTCCCGTCGCGATCGCCGATGCACCCGCGCCGATGAACAACGACGGCGACAACGACGACGACGACAACATTGCAGATCGTCCGTCCATTCTCGGCACGATCGCCGTTGAGCCCGCGCCGATGAACAACGATGACGGCGACGACATCGCGGATCGTCCGTCCATTCCCGTCATGATCGGCGATGCACCCGCACCACAGCACGCCGTTGAAGACAAAGACGACGACGACAACATTGCGGATCGTCCGTCCATTCCCGGCACGATCGCCGTTGCGCCCGCGCCGATGAACAACGACGGCGACGACATCGCGGATCGTCCGCCCACTCCCGGCAAAATCGCCGTTGCGCCCGCGCCAGATGCTGAAATCGACATCACGGAAGTATTTCATCGTAAATTAATCCTAACTATCAAACAAAATAATTAAAAGGGATTTAAATTGTATATAGGAAGTAACTACGATCGTTAACAAGCTCCGTGAACTCTATTCGGATTTCGTGGTCGATCCGAACGAGGTGTACGCGCTGCTCGAATCAGAGAGCGCAAATGCCAACAGGACGAACATCGTGATCGATCGGATGATCGCGAAATGGCTGAAAGAACCGGAAGAAGCGCCGTTGAACATCACGGAGGAAACGAAAGCGGACAAATACGACGAGTTGCTGAACGACGTGGAAGTGGTGATCAAGCTCGTTCGAAACAAGAGCCGGGAAGAGATCCTCGCGTATTTGGAGGCGTTCCACGCGAATCCGGACCGAGTACGCATCGTGGTCAACGAGTTGCTCGAAATAAACGGGCCGGCGAATGATGTTCCGACGGCACCGGTCGCGTCGACGGCGGCGGAGAAGGTGGAGTCGATTTTAGAGCTCTTCCCGGACGCCGATCCCGATTATGTGCGCAATTTCGTCGAGAAATGCGCGGATAATGTGAATTACATCAACGCGACCGTCTACGGGTGGATGGAGAATCGGAATTATCCGAAGTTGGCGGAAGTTCAACGAGCGGCGGCTAAACGGAAAATTATGGAAAGGTTTGCTCCTGTTTTATGCATTCGAATATTTTTATGATACAACGCAAGATTTGTATTAAGTTTTTTCCGTTTTCAGCAATTTCAGCGTCGAGGAGTTCTTGGAGATGTTCCCGGACCCGGAGAAGTATTTCCAAAACGAAGACAGAGACACGACTAGATTGTACAAACACCACGTCAATCGTTACCTCGAAATGAAGTATAAATACGCGTTCCACCAGGATTTGTTGAAAGTGATGTACAAACACAAGTTCCACCTCACGCCCGTCGTGAAGGAGTTGAATGACATCTGGAACTTTTCCCCAACAGACGGTGAACTAATTAATCAATTAATCAATCAATCAATCAATCGATCGATTAATTCGATGAATGCAGAACCGCTAGCCAAGAAAAAGAAACAGACCGGCTTGAGGATAAAGAAGTTTCCGTCTCAACGCTATCCCATGCCGAAAGAGGTCGACGAGCTTTTCTACAAAGAGAAGTTGTTCATCGAAATGGAAGACAAGATCAAACGTAATTTACAATCATAAATCATGTAATCGTGTAATCACACGTGATTCAATTTCTAGAATACAGGAAGGACAAGGAAGCGGAACGACTGACTAAAATCGAAGCGGCGAAAGAAAACGGCCAACTGGCGGAGTGCAGTTTGTGCTTCGAGGACGAAGTGCTCTTGGAGGACATGCTGCAGTGCACGGACGGGCACCTGTTCTGCAGGACGTGCATACGGCGTCAGGCAGAGATGCACATCGGCCTGGGCAAGTACGAGATCCCGTGCCTCGACCCGTACTGCGAGAGCCACTTCCCGCCCGTCGTGCTGCAGAACGTCTTGCCGCCCAACGTGTTCTCCAACGTCGTCCGCAAGTTGCAGGAGGAAGAGATCCGGCGCGCCGACATCCCGGACCTGGAGTCGTGTCCTCACTGCTCCTTCAGCGCCATCATTTCGGACGCGAATATCAAGATCTTTCGCTGCCTGAACCCGGAGTGTCTCAAAGTGACGTGCAGGTGACGTCAAAAGAAAATATGAATAAATGAAAATGCTAATTCAGTTTGTAAATGAAGATCGTGCAAGCAGCCGAACCACCTCCCGCTGGGCTGCGACGAGCTGAAATCCGAAGTGGAATTCCGCACGTACGTCGAAGACCAGATGACGGACGCGTTGCTACGCACGTGTCCCGGCTGCAAACGCCGTATCATCAAAGAGTACGGCTGCAACTCGATGATGTGCACGTGCGGCACACACTTCTGCTACGTTTGTCGCCAGCCCATCAAGAACTACTCGCATTTCGGGGACGGAAGGTGAGTTAACGATTCACAAAAGTGAATAAATCTCATTTGAATTATTATCAGGTGTCCTCAATACTCGAACGACGAGGAACTGCATCGGCTGGAAGTGCAGGAAGGCGCCAAGAAGGCGAAACAAGACTACCTAGAGACGCACCCAGAAGCGCGCGCATCAGAATTAAGGCACGACCCGGCCCAAACGCCGTTCGCGGCCGTGCAGAGGCAGCAGCAGCTGTACGCGCACGGCGCCATGCCCAGGCTGAACGAGCAAGGCCAGATCGTCTTCCAGGAACCCCGACCTTACGCCAACCAGCAGCGGCGTGCGCAGGCTCAACTGCCATTCAACTTGCCTTGGCCCTTTAATTTTTGGCGACCTGCACCGAGGCCCCCGCCGCCGCGGCCGCCGGTAGTACCGCCCCCACAACCGTTTCTTTTTGGACAACCGGTGCCAGACCCTTTTCTCTTTGGACAACCGGCGCCAAACGCCGATCCTCCCGTACAAGCTGCGCCGAGGCCAGCTCGTCGTCGTGCTCGTCGTCGTTAATTTTTCACTATGCGATCAAAGCAATAATTAGTTAATTAATTAATTATTTTTTATTGTTCTTTGAAATTGATTGAAATTGAATTGAAAATGATTTTCTTCTGTTTTCATTTGTTTTCTAAATAAGAATAAATCGCGAGTGAACCCGGTTAAAATTTGACAAAATTATTATTGAGGTGCCTGAAATTCAACGTTTTCTTTTCTAACAATCATTCGTACGCCAGCTGATTGCAGTTGAATTAAAAATTGAAAACGTCCCCTTGAAACTTCTCTGCTTAAAAAAATGCACGATGTTGCGTTAGGTTTGCTGCAAAAGATAACGCATTACCATGACAGTAACGATAATGCATGCAACACTGGCAATCAGCCCTAAGTTATAACAATAATAATAAGGCGATATTAATCCATATTGCTAGCAATATTATTCGATAATGCATTTTAACTACAAGATGTTATTGTTTAATTTCCACAATAATAAAAAGCAAGTTTTCAAATATAAGCACACTCATAATTAGCCTATAAGAACGAAGCTGATAAATATTTATCACACAATTATTATTCACCGTTAAAGTTGTTTGCTTCAATTGACAGCTTGGTGAAAGGTACACTTCAATGAAACCTGCTGCAGGAATGAAAAACAAAAACTAATAACGTTTGTTTTCAACATTAAAAGTCTTCTAACTACTTTCAGTAAAGACTGCAGGTGTTAAGAATTGCTTAGAAGTGTTTTCAATTTCATAGTATTTAGGCCAATAATAGCTAATTTCTATTATGTGAGGCAATTAGCTGCAGATGTTCAATTGATTGTTTTTCCTTTGTTCACTATATAAGCTCGCAATCTCACATTGAAACTTCAGTCTTCAGTCGATTAGACGAATGAAGATGTTTCTCCAAAGAGAGAGACATACTTGGCTGTTCGTGGTCTTGCAGCTTTCAGGTAACTTTTTCAGTTTGGAACAGAGAAAACTTGTTGTTTGACGTTGTAGTCACTGTAACCTTAGTAGAAAAATACTTTGAAATAATAATAAATCATGATTCATACATTTATTTCAGTTATTGGATTGATATCATCGTACAACTTGATTCCAAAACACTTCAATGATGTAAATAAGGCTTTGCACCATGTAGTTGGGCATGTACAACATCGAATTCCTTCAGCAACCACAACTCACAGTGGAACATATTCCACTTCATCGTTTTCTGGTGGAACGTCTTGGAGTGGATCTTCTTCGAGTGGATCATCGTCTGGTGGATCTTCTTCTAGTGGATCATCTTCTGGTGGATCATCTTCTAGTGGATCATCTTCCAGTGGAACTTCTAGTAGATCATCTTCTAGTCAAAATGTTGAATATTACACTGTTGATCTGCAGTTTGTTCAACTGATTCAAGAAGTTAGAGCCTCAACTAAAGCGGTTAAGGTCCATGCTCAAAGACATCAAGATGGCCTCTACAAACTGACTTTAACCACTGACAAAGGAACAAAAACATATGACAAAATATCAAAAGCCACATTTGACTTGTTTGCCAAATTACTTAAAAATCCAAGGTTGCAAATCAAAGAAGTTGGAAAAGTTGGGTCAAAAGTAAAAATTGCTGTTTCTCCTGAACCACCAAAACCAACAAATATTTTTAAAATAAAACCCCAACTTTTAGATGCAGTCAATAGAATAAGAAAGGGAGGTTATTCAATTCAAATATCAACAAAGGGCAATAAGTACACAATAACTGTGACTAATAAGTCAAGCGGAAAAAAAGAAACATATGCTGATTGTTGTAGTAAAATATGAGATCTATGAATACGCATTTAAGATGCAATTCTTGATTTCTACCTCAAGGAGGGATTTAAAGGGATGAAGGAGGAAATCACTCGAGGCAAGGCCATGGGAAAGTGCATTAAATTATTCTGCTGTTTGAATTAAAGAGTTTTAAAAGGAAGTAGGTCATTGACTTCACCTGCTTCTATCACAACTGGTTTTTTTGGAACGTTTCATTTTACTGGAGGGAAAATGAATAAATGACGTGATTTGTTTACATGTACTTTGTTGGCAAAATCACACATATTAACCATTTTTAGGAAAGTGGGAGGTAATTAAAGTGAAAGTGGGGGTAAATCGTATGGACTTCCAATGACAGTGGGCAACATTTGCCATTGTTTAAAGTTTTCTGAGGGTATTGGAAGTGGGGGTTACGGCAAAATTAAAAGTGGGGGTAATTTTAAACGGTTTGTCTCGAGATGGTGAGTCGAATGCTATATTGCACGTATGGGTCAGGGTGTTTGATCACATGTTGAATCTGCACTTGGTGAAATTTTGGCTATGTCCAACACGCTTCATTGGTGAAATTTTGGCTATGTCCAACACGCTTTGTTGGTGAAATTTGGCTATGTCCAACACGCTTCGTTGGTGATATTTTGACTATGTTCCACAAGCTTGGTTTGATATTTCGGCTATGTTCCACAAGCTTGGTTTGATATTTTGACTATGTTCCACAAGCTTGGTTTGATATTTCGGCTATGTTCCACAAGCTTGGTTTGATATTTTGACTATGTTCCACAAGCTTGGTTTGATATTTCGGCTATGTTCCACAAGCTTGGTTTGATATTTTGACTATGTTCCACAAGCTTGGTTTGATATTTTGACTATGTTCCACAAGCTTGGTTTGATATTCCGGCTATGTCCATCACGCTTGGTTCGATATTTTGACTAAGTTCCACAAGCTTCTGTATTTATATTTGTACTTATTTCTTATTTCATGTATTTATATTTGCAATTATTTCTTATTTTAATTAAAATTCAATTCATTTGTAAATAAATGTATTAAGATTTTTTAATAAAAAAGTCAATTGAAATGTTTAATAGGAAATGTAAAATGTCTAATTCATTTCATTTACAAATAAATGTATTAAGAATTTTTACATTTCCTATTAAACATTTCAATTGACTTTTTTATTAAAAAATCTTAATACATTTATCTGCAAATAAATTGAATTACACATTTTACATTTCCTATTAAACATGCATTAAATTATCTTTATTTGACCTAAAAACAATTTCATTTTAAATAAAAATTCAATTGCCCCTGGGGAAATTTTTTTTATTCACAAATGAAATGTGACCTAGTTGAAAGACCAGTTTAATTGCAAAAGAGTTGAAATGTATTAACACAATTTAAAATGAGAATTCATTTGATTTTTTTGTCCTGTGTGTTGTTATTAATTCCTTATTTTAATTCTATTTACAAAAAAAATAAAACTTATTTTTAAATAAGAAAAAGTTAATTGAAAGAAAGTTTTTATTTGTTAATAGATATTAAAGTTGGAATTTATTAAACCAATTTAAAAATGAAATGGAATTAGAATTAAAACTAACCATTAGAAAAAATCAAATGAATTCTCATTTGATTCTTTTTAATTCCATTTTAACTTTTATAATTAATAATTTTCATTTACAAATAAAAATTTTATTCCTTCTAAGTAATGGAACTTTCCAAAACCAGCTGTGTTAAAAGTAAGCCATGTGACAGCATGTAATATATCTTGTAGGAAAAACGGATATGTGATCAAACAAACAAATTGATAAACATTTATCAAAACAAAAAAAAAACAAAAAAAAAATGTTAAACAGTCGAATAAAAATATTTTTTTCCTCACCAGCAATTAAATTTCCCCCCCCCGAAGGCTTTTGGTCTTTAAAAACAAAAATAGCCTTTAGAGATTTTTTTTAATGAGTCAGAAAAAACAGGTTTTCAAAGTGACTCAATCAGAAATAAATGAATAATAAATTGTAAAGAAAAATAATTTTATTCAGCTTTTAATTAAAAATTCTTTTACACATTTTATTTGTTTTTCAAAATTTTTTTTTTACATTGACAAACGAGTTAGCAGAACAGAGGGCACTGCAATGATTACATACGTCACAATTAAACAAGACACTGTTAAATGAATGGCGTAAGAATGCTCTAGTATGTTCATAAAACTCCATTTTTATAAACATTCCTTCTCTTCATCAAAAAAATCTATATCCTTAATTTTCTTGCCCGGAATAATTTGATACAACTGCCTTATGTGTACTCTTGTTTCTGAGTTGAGAGAATCATGTATTATTCTTGCTCTTCTTTTTATTATTTTGCTTAGTTCAGGAAATTGTCCATCAATGCGAAATACAAATGCAAAATTATTTATATCTGTAATTTCAGCCCCCCATCTACTTATAAGTTCAAAGATTATTTGCAGTAATATTTTCTCACTTTTTTCATAAGTTGCACAAAAAAATTCCATGTTATTCAGCTGAGAAATAATTTATTTTTAATTGAAAATTTAATTAAAATGATGTTTACATACTATATTTTTAATTTATTTTTAATTGAAAATTTAATTAAAAGCAATTTTATTTATATTTTTAAAAATTTATTTATTTATTATGCATTGCCGGATGAGTCACGCTGCTTTAATATAATTACATGGTCACGTGTTTTGAATTAAATCAGGTGTTTATTCACATATTCATTTTTATTTCCAGATTTAATATGTGAAATATAATTTGTAATTACACCCAATTAATCAAAAGACTATTTCCTTATTCAGAGAAAAAACAGTAAAACTAACAATATAAATATTATTTTAAAAACTTGTGATAATTAATTACATAATGCCGCATTATATATATATAGAGTAGCATTTAGCCGAATAAATGACTTATTTCAGCCAATTCCTGGATTTCGGCGATAGTTACATTGTCGTGTATGTATTTGACGTGTTCAATATTCTCACTGGAAAATCTACCAAGTTTCTCCACCAGAGTTTGAATCTTGATCTGAAATGCCGGTCGCCACAAAAGTAACGAATCGGTTCTCTGATCTATTGAGCCTCCATAATTAACCAAAAGGAATAATGATAAATGTTTCAAAATTATTTTCCTTTCATCGGTAGTTTTGTTCTGTTGGAGTTCAAAGAGATACATTTTAATTCTTTTCTTTCTCAAATTGAAGTGAATATAATAATGTTGCTTTTTTTTATATATAGAAAATTTTTGTTATGGTTTCATTTTTGATTTGATACGGACTTTAACACATGCCCGTGCTTGTTTGCAGACTTTCCGTAAGGTTTTGTGCGAATCTTTGTTGATTTCAAATTAGGATCGTTTTAACTTCTTAAATAATTTCATTTTTTTGTGAAAAATGGAAATTGGGTTTACTTTACAACAACTCGAGATTATTCATTCCTCGAATGATTTTAATGATTGTATTCTGCCTGAGATTAAGATTGGCTGCTAAATAGAGCGCAAAGAGGCAAAACATCCCGCAAGAATCCTCTTTTGTCAACGAATACACTTCTTTTGTAGCATAATCTAGGGTAACGTCTCTTCCGACAAAATCAATGATCTCTTTAGGTGGAACGTTTCCCAAATTATCGAAGTATATGCCTCTGTCATTGCAAAGATACAAGCTGACCCAATGGGTACCACCACCCGTCGATGGGTCTAAATTGATGACGAAGCTTTCATTCTTGCCCCGGTGATTCGCGAGCGGTTTCAAGCAATCGATGGGCAACACGTTGTTGAAGTGAGCGATACGTAGTTTATTCTTCGCCCAGTTGTAAATTTCCATGTTATTCATTTTTTAATGTCGATGAGATCATCCACCCATGAATTATGCTTCTGATCGTAGCCGACCCATTTCACTAGGTACTTCCATGATCCATCGCTGTTTTTCTTTTTTCTAATGACTTTCTCGATCAAGTAGGGATCATCTACCCTGGTTTCAGTTTTTTGGAGTTCTTCACGGTAAAAGGAACCTTCGATCGATTCTCCCAAACTGTCTTTCAATTTGAAAATTGGAGGTTCATACGTCGTGTCCACTTTATCAATTGTAAAGATTTCATTAGTCCAATTTTGCAAAAACCCTTTGTCAAATATGGATTTGGATTTGGAAATACGCACTCGGTCGCCCACTTTGAATTTAGGCTTGGACGTTGCTGGTTCGGAAAGTAATTTTAGTCTGAGCGCCTTTTCATGTTTGGGAGCCACATCTTTGGGTTTCATGTTGGTCGTACGGTGAACCGAAGAGTTATAACGGGTCATCAATTGGGGTAAGATAGTAATCCAATTCCTCGAACCTTTCAAAGTAAAATGCCTGTACATGCGCTCTTTGAGCGTGCGATTGAACCGCTCGACCATGCTCGCTTTCAACGGCGAGTGTGTGGAAAAATGGTTGATGTTGAACTTTTTGACCAGTGCCTTGAAATGGGAATTGTAGAATTCTTTCCCCCAATCGGATGCCATGTTGACCGGCCCCTTATTCCCTGCTTTGACAAGCACCTTTTCAAATGCAGCGGTTACGTCTTTGCCAGTCTTTGATTTGATGGGAACCGCATACGCATATTTAGAGAACGCATCTATAACCGTTAATAAGTATTTATAACCTTTGTTTACACGGGAAAAAGGTATCAATTCGAATAAATCGATCTGCCATAAGTCGTTGATTGCAAAAGATACGACCGGACGTCTGACGTAATGCCTACATGCCGGCTTATGTAATTCAGATACCAGTTGTTCTATGTCGGGCATTTTTTTTTTTTTTTTTAGTCCCATTCCCAGTTTAAGTTTGGTATTGAACGTTGCTTTGATTGCTTTGGCGGCTAATTTTGTGCTTAAACTGACTGTTGGATCGGAGATGATTAAAACACATGCTTCGACCAACTTTCTGTCTGCTTCGTGTCTGGCTTCTAAGTTCTCATTTATGTAAGCAATGTCGTGCAGCTTGCACGCTTCATCTAATGGGTTTATGCCTTTATCACCTCTAGCTAAACGCTTATCTAATTTTGTGCCTGGGCCGCAATAATTGTACCCAGGGATATGCATTTCTACCGGGTAATTTATTGATTAGTTTATTCAAAAGTCCTTTTCCGGTTGCTGGAGATTTTTTTTTTTTATGAACTGATATTTCAAGGTCCCGCATGCCAAGCATTTACCTCTTTTGTAGGCTCTGTTGTTCTTAGTGACTCCCGTTTCCAACGTGCCGGTAGGAGTAGACTTTCGGCATTTAACGCAAAACATGTTTGTCTTCTTTTTTTATTACGGGAATATAAAAAATGAATGTCATAAATTTTGACACGGGGCGTTTGGATAAATGTGATAAGTCGATTCTGCCAAAAAACATAAGATGCATCATGTGTGGCCCGGCTGAATGTGGGAAAACGAATCTGTTGCTAAACTTCCTGCACTGGTTACGATTTGACAAGCTGATGGTGTTTTCTAAAACTTTATTTCAACCAAAATACGAGCGGTTAAGAGAGTTGTTCGAGGATCTAGAATCGGAATTGGGCGAACAGGTAGCTCATTTCTTCCCGAGCAACGAAGATGTGCCGTCTCCCGAACAACTTTTTGATAAATCCGTGAACAAGTCTATTTTTGTGTTTGACGATGTGATGACCGACAAGCAACATAATATTGAGAAATATTTTGCCCAGGGCCGTCATAGTAACGTAGACTCTTTTTACTTGTGTCAGACTTATAGCCGGATCCCAAAACAGGTGATAAGAGACAATGCCAATTTAATAATCATGTTCAGACAAGACGAAAGAAACATGAAACACGTTTTTGACAACCATGTTGGAACGGACATGACGTACGTTCGATTCAGAGACATGTGTAAGTCGTGTTGGGACGATGATACGTTTGGCTTTCTCACGATAGACAAGACCAAGTCTATGTCGAGCGGGAGATATAAAAATAAATTTTCCCCATTTTTAAAAAATGAACATGAATAAACAACAGCGTGGAAATTACGAGAAATTAAAACAGAGCTTGGAAAAAAAGTTTCTGCAAGATAAGTTAAACAGAGGATCCGAAGATGAAGCGCTCGGTGCATTCTTCAAACCGGTTACTACAGCATTGCATAGCCTGCCGCAGCAGCAGCAAGTATCTCCACCCCAACCCATGTCTTTCAAACCGTCACCTTCCACTACCGTTAAAAGCGAGCCTAAGAAGACAATGTCAAAAATGGATATAGAGACACCCGTCAGAAATTGGGAAAATGCATCCATTAAAAGACAGTTCTTACGCCAAAGCTTGTCCTCTAGTCATCGTGGAACTCCTCAAAGTTTAGTTGATCACGATGAAGAGAACAATACATCACTTCGAAGTGTGGAAGAAGAAGAAGCAAATCTTGGTGACGATGCTGATGCTGATGATGTTTCTGATAAATATCGCACGGAAGTACGTAGAAGTCTCGAATGGAAAAAGAAAGAAACAGATTCGGAAGACACGTATCTGCAATCTTTTATAAGTTATTATTCTGCAAATGCGGGTAATATAGACCGTGTGTTTGGAATCAGATTTGATACTAAAGACTTAAAATTTAAAATAGGAGTCGAAGAAGTTACATTAATCCCGGATCATATTTCTGTAAGAAATAAAACATATAGATTCGATAAAGAATTAAAGGATTTCCTCTTGAACAAAATTCCAGCATTGGATCCATATCAGAATCAGAAGGCATTAAATAATTATGCCGACATTCTAATCAAAACTAAAGCATTATTTAGTCGTCATGATCCAGCAACTAATAGGCCAAAATCTTCCAAAGGAGAGAAGTATCTGAAAGTGATTAAACCAATTTGGCAACACTACAAAAAACATCAAGCACAATATCTACAATCGGGCCAAGGCATTACAAAAACGTTTCGTCCGCAGAACTCCGTAGACTACAAGTATTACAACAACCCGGACGAATTAATAGACAGGCTGCGATTGTTGCATGCATCACGGGATGCTGGAAACCAGTCTCACGACAACGAAATTGTGGAAATACTTATGGAACTGAAAGAGGAAAGAATCCTCGATAAAACCAAGTTTGAAAACATGCGAAAGAAAATTCTCGCGAATTAAAAAAAAGTAATAATAATCGTGATTACCATGTCTATCGTACTAAGCAGTACGAAATCGGATTTCCTCACTACTTTTAGCTCGCCTTTAATTTTGGGTGACGACGAATACGAATTGGGATTAGTGAGCCTCGAGACATTTTACACAATGCCAAATATAACCGAGGACAACAACGTGTTCAAATACTACACTGTTGAAGTAGATGTGAACGTCCCCGCTCGTATTATAGGTACGCTCAACTACGACATCATCGTTCCCGTGGGTTGTTACGAACTTGCCGACATTATCTCGTACATACATACCGAAATGAAATCCAGAGGACACTGGAATATGAAAGACGACGCACCTTTCATCGACATCGTGGCCAATTATAATACTCTGTCCACGACATTAGTGATTAGCGATGCCAGTTACGGGGCCAATTTTTCGGAAAATAGAAGTATGGCTAAATTATTCGGTCTCAAAACAAAGAAATACGGTGTAGGTAGAAGCGAATCCATTAATCCGGTGAACATTTTTCACATTAACACTATCCTGGTCCATTGTGATCTTATTACCGACTCTTATAAAAACGGGAAGACGGCTCCGATCATATACGCATTTTTTCTTAATGTCCCGCCAGGCTTCAAAATAGTAGAAATGCCGTATAACATAGTTTACTTGCCGGTGAAAAATCAATCTAAAATACACGAAGTCAGGATCTGGTTGACCGATCAAGACGATAAACCACTGAATCTGAGAGGAGAAATTTTTACTACACGTTTACACTTACGAAAAATAAATTAAAGCGTAATTAAAAAAACATGCCGTTAATTTTTAATAAGAACGTAACGGCAAGTAATACCCCCAGCACCAGCTCCAACACTGCCACTGTCAAGACACCCTCGTCGATTAGAGGTGGAAATATAAAAATTATAAAGTCTTCGATACGGCCAGATAATCGAGAATATATAAATTCTTTTTAAAAAAAATATATATTAAGTAATTAATTAAGTACCGTAATTCTTTTTAAAAAAAATATATATTAAGTAATTAATTAAGTAATTCTCTTTTAAAAAATATATATATATTAAGTAATTAATTAAGTAATTCTTTTTAAAAAAATATATATATTAAGTAATTAATTAAGTAATTCTTTTTAAAAAAAATATATATATTAAGTAATTAAAAAATAGCGACGATGCAAGTCTCCGAGAATTATTTGGATGTCGAACAACCATTCGTCGTCGATGAATCTGTTAATGCCTACAACTACCACGAATATTATCCTATTATAGGAACTAATTTAAATAATGTGAATTCCGAAATTCGATTAATCATTCAAAACGAAGATGTATGGACTCACCCTCATAAAAGTTACGTCTGCATAACAGGAAGATTAGTGAAAGCGGATGGTACAGACCTTATCGCTCAAGCTGATGAACAAGACCATATAATAACGTTAGGAAATAACTTTATGCCATTTTTGTTCAGCAACATGAAATATCACATAGGTGATAAATTAATAGACGAAATAAATTATCCGGGTTATGCTACCACTATTAAGGGCTTACTAACGTACAAACAGCTCCAAAATTCGAGCGGAAATATGGGATGGATAGTAGATCATCACAAGGGCGAAGCATCGGATACTCTTAATCCCGCTTTTCTAGAACGTAGAATATTTTACAACATAATGCCAACGCCCAAAGGATCGTTCTCTTTGTTAGTACCGTTAACACATTTAATGGGATTTTTCGAAGACTATACGAAAATCATATATGGTGCCAAACAAGTTTTGACCTTAATGCGAACTCACGACAACGATGCCATTTTTAAAGCGATACAGTCCGGTCCCGCCCCAAAAGTAAACACCCCCGTTGGAAAAATTATCATCGAACAGTTATATTGGTTGATGCCGCACGTCTTACCGTCCGATATCCAAAAGAATAGATTACTCACTGCCATAGATAGAGGGGTGAACGTTCCATTAGCTTTTCGACATTGGTCGTTCGAAATGACAGACGTGCCACAAAGTAAGGAACACGCGTGGAGAGTGGTAACAACCAGCACGTCAGAAAAACCACGTTACATCATCGTGGCTTTACAAACGAATAAAAGAGACGACCAATTAAAAAATCCAGCCACATTTGATAACTGCAATGTAACGGAAGTTCATGCCTACTTAAATTCGGAACGATATCCTTATCTGGACAGTAACAATGATTTTAAGAAAGCCAATTTCTGTAAATTCTTAGAAAGTTGCATTCAATTTAGAAAAGACTATTACGGTGCCGACGATTTACCGTTTAATACTTTCGAGTACGGAAATATATACCCGCTCATCGTAATAGATTGCACGAAACAAAGCGAAAGAATGAAAACCGGAATAATGGACGTGCAAATAAAAATGAAATTTGCGGAAACCGTTCCTGCCGACACTAAAGCCTACGCTTTGATAATAAGCGATAGACTAATGACTATGAAATTAGACAAGGGTAAAATCGAAGTATTATATTAGATTTTAAAATAATATATACGTATATAAAATATATATAAATATATATAATATATAATATATAATATATATATAATATATATATATATATAATATATATATATATATAATATATATATAATATATATAATATATAATATATAATATATATAAATAAATATATATAAAATAATATATACGTATATAAAAAAAGAAATAAAAAATGTATAAGATACATAAAGTGAATCTATCTCCGAATCAACAACGAAAAATATCCAAGTCTGTCAAAAAAAAGATACCCTTGCATTTAAGATTGAAATACGAACAATTAAACGGCAATCATGGCTTGTCTCTTACGGATAGACAAATAAACAAGATCAAAAAAGCCGGTTCTAAAAAGAAAGGCATGACTTTGAGTATACCTTCGAATCAAATTAAACAATCTGGCGGATTTTTCCCTTTATTACTTCCACTATTGGGGGCTTTAGGCGGTCTCGCTGGCGGTGCGGCAGGAATTGCCAAAGCTGTCGATGAGGCAAAAACCAACAAGAGAATGCTCGATGAGACAAAACGTCATAATGCAGTTTCAGAAGGTAAAGGAATGCAATTCGCAAAAAAAAAATCGCGGAAACGCAAGTCTGGAAAAGGTTTTTACTTGAAACCTTACGGCTCACTGGTGACAAAAAAATAAAACCGCTAGATTCGTTGCAGTTGGAGGAACTGGCCAGACGAATGAAAATTTCATTTTTTAGAGGAGTGTTTTCGAGAGATACTTTACCCGTCAAACCACGATCGAAAGAATGTGGAATTATTAATTTGAACACGCACCACGAAAGCGGAAGTCATTGGGTGGCATACAGTAAAATTGGAAATAAGAAGCTGTACTTCGATAGTTTCGGAGACTTGCCACCCCCGTTGGAATTATACGATTATCTGGGAGACAACATAAAATACAATTACAATCAGTATCAAAATTTTGACGAAATTACTTGCGGCCATTTGTGCTTATATGTTTTAAAAAAATGGAGGAAAGAAGAAAAAAAAATAATTAAAAAATAGTTTTTTTCCCTTCTATTAAAAAAATGGTAAGCGTAAATAAACTAGGAGACGATTATCGTCTTAACGCAGTGCATAAATTGGGCAAACGTCAACGTCGAGAAGTAGATGAGGTTCTCGCAGATCACGTTGGTTACGATGCATTATCCGATCTAGAAAAAAAAATTTTTGACGAGATCACAAAGACTAAAAATGCCCTGAAAGCTGCTTGCGATTCTATAATTAACGATTTGAACGCATTAAAACGTACCGTACAAGATCAAGCTACTAAGCTAACGGGGCAAGGCGAAGGAATTGATACGGAGGATATTGATAAACTCAAAAATGATATTGCCTATGCTACTATAAAATATGGAACGTTGGAACAAGATTTGATTAAGAAAATTAAAGAATTAGAAGCGAACATTAAGATATTAGTAGATAATGCGACTGCTTCCGGTGGTGTAGAAGTTGACGAAAAACAAATAAGCGCATTAGAAATCAAAATCAAAGACTTGATAAATGACGTTAAATCCGAGTTGGAATCTGCGATCGAAGATTTAAAGACTGGGTTGGAGACGTTGACTAATAGCTTAATCCAGAATAAAACCGATTATGATACAAAAATAAACGAAGCATTGGATGAAGTAGAAACCAAAATCCAGAACTTAGACGTGGACAAAATCAGAACCAACATCGAGGCATCAAATGACAAGATAAAACAAGCACAGGATGATATAAAAAAGTTAGAAAAAAGTGTGGAAAATGAGGTTAAAGCCTTGCAAACCAAAATCAAAGCTTTACCCGCAAAATTTGGTGTTAGTAGCGAAAGTACGGAAGACTTAAAAACCAAAATTGAAGCGGCGAAAGCGGAGCTAGACACAGTCAGTACTGCCATTCAAAAAGATCTGGACGAGACTAAACTTAAATTAAACGAGTACGTAGACGAAAATTCCGTAAAGTCAGATAAAATGCAAACGAGCGTCAACGAGGTTACCGATAAAATCAAATTAGCCAACGAACAAATAATAACGTTGCAGGAAAACATGTTGTCCATTTTGACATCCGTTCAAGAAGAAATATCAAAAATTAGCGCAATTCCGAGCGTTGACAAATCAAGTTTTGCTCCGGCTGCTTTGGCCGGCACTGTCGATACGGTAGAAGCCACGTTAAATTCTAACATCGAAGCGAACAAAATAGAAGTTAATAAGAAATTGACGGAATTAGAAGACAAAATATCAAATCTAAATATTCCCGAAGTAGAAGAACAGGCCGATTTAGTGCTAGGGTTCGTACATTCGCAACGGACCGATTGGTTTTTGAAGGTGTCCAAAGAATGGAAATTATTTGCACATAATGGGAAGTTTTATACTCCTCATTACGGGCATATAACGCGAATCAGTTTATACATGTATGCTACTACAGCAGAATACACAGTAATACCTTGTGACGGTGACGACCACAACTCCCATTTAACAATGGTACCGGGAAGAGATCGCAATAAATAAACAGTGAATACAATACGAGATAAATACAAGACAGTTTATTGTTGGTAAACAATAATATCAAGGCTAAATTATACATAGGACTAATGCCGACATTTGGCAAGTTAAATCAGCTATTAAACTATACAAAGAATTGGCCAACTGGCCCTAGAATAATATCACTACGGGTCTGGAATATGGGAGCGGTTTCCCCATCGCTCGACCTGATTATAGATGTCATCTTAAGCCGGATGGCTGTGTCCTGGAGTCCGATACGGCTTCGCTGGTTTCCTTGGTTCGCTGTGTAAACTATCGCACGTCGATAAATCGAATGATCTGAGCATTGCGGTTGACTTTGTCTGCACCGCCACAACTTTGGGAGGATATTGGTGTAAGTAAATGTATTCATTTACTTATCAATATTCCACTTATGAATTATATTTAATTCATATCGTTGTGAATTCTTATTTAGATATTTCGGGAATAAGTTGTCGTCAACTTATCGGTTATATTGAGTTCAATATGAGATTAAGTCTTCTGACTTGATTTTGGTCCAACTGGTTGTCGAGTTTAAGTTTTGCTGTTATAAATAAAATGAAGATTAAGCTTCCCGTCGCAACACACAATTGCCATCGATTAGAATATACGCCTTGCCATGCAGAACGGTATCAAGCGTCCCCGGCGTCGCAGCACGGTCGTCCATCGAGTGGTTGACGGTACCACGTACACAGGGGTCGATAGCTCGCGGCTCCGCACAGCAGTTTTATCTCTCGCGGTACTAATAATAGACCGACTGCTTTGGCATCGAATACCATGAGAATCAGCTTGCCAAACACTTGGTGCTACTCGTGGTTACTGTAAAACAGACTGCTTTGGCACCATCAGGTGAAGGAACCGATTCTCAACAATACCGATGCTACTCGTGGTAACGGAATACGTTCATACCGAAAAAGACAACTTGGTCCTGTCCGGAGGATACTGAATTGCACAACGGCGGGTTCTCCTTCGGCGTCGCAACCGTAGACTGTAACATTTATGCAACATAATAATCCCAGCACTTCGACTTCAATTGCCGGCGGTGGCATGATTCTGTAGAATCATGCAACGGTTCTTTGCGAATAAATCAACAAAGAACCAAAAGGTTTTTTACGTGAACAACGAATCATATTTCTTAAGTAACAATACCAAACAGAAAATAATCAAACAGAGCTGCGGAATGGCCGATTGTTTGGGTTTATATAACCTGACTGGATTTAAGGATTAATCCAGTCATCCAATTGGAACATGGGTTCCACGAATCCCTCCAATCCCGTATCACCGGAAGTGGATACGGAGGAGCATTTATGCAAATTATGCTAATCCTTGTTACAACCGGAACTGGATACCCAGGACCGGAAATGGGTTCCACCAATCAGATTGATCGGTTGACCGATTGATCGCTAAACATTCTGTCCCGCAGAAATGGAAGTTACATTGTATTTAACAATGTCAGATACTTAATATATATTTATATTAATATTTAACACAATTTATTCACTTGATTAAATATACGTTTATATTTAATCATGAGGTTTTCAAGTTCGTATTCGAATTTATCGCTAATTGCGATCGCGCCATCTAGTGGCAATATGGAGCATTGACAAATGCGGGTTTTAGCAGACGAATCTTCGTAATTATGCCGTGATACTTTAGTATCATGTGGAAATTAGTGTTTATTCTTAATAAACGAACATCTTTGTATTTGAAACATCATAAATGACTTTATTCTAGACATTTATCAGTTTTACACAGAATATTGTAAAAATACCATCATATTGGCGCAACAGCGCTTTCTTGATAGAAAATAGGCATTTATAGCCATTGTAAACCGTCATACATCCCCCTTAATAACACAACTATATAATATTTTATAGAGTTTTCGTTATTCTCCTAATTAGCATAAATGCTATTTTCGGACTTGATGTATCTTGGAGATACCGTGACTTCCAATTTCGAATTTGAGTTTACATAAACTAACTTGAATTATCTAAGTTCTGATTTTCTGCCGAAATAATCTTTTCTAATAGCCTAAATTCAAGTCCAGAATTTATTTCCAAGTCTTCTTTTTGAAGAAACTTTCGTCATACATAAAATCATCATTTGTGTTATCACAAAATATTTATTTCATATGCCTAGTCAGATGTATCGCTATAAATATACAATAAATAGCTTTTAGATGATAAGAGTTGACAATTTAAGAATCAAAATGTCCCCCTTAATTGTCATGACCGGAGTCACTTGGTATTCTTTGTACAATTGACTAATTTTAATTTAAACTAGTTGTCTTTTAATACTGTAATATTACTTTTCGAGAATTGTTAATTTTAACTTTATATTTTGTCCCCCTTTTCTTTAGAAGAGAGGTCATGATTTTTAGAAGAGGATTTTCTGTTTACACTATAATCGGGGAATCTTTGTGTATCATATCATGTTAATCAACATGATTCTTTGCTAAATATTGAGCTCGCATATTTGCGAATTTCCGAGATCTCTCAGCCTGCTGTACTGATTTCTTTCGACGTTTTTCCTTTGGGCAGTTACATACAGTGTACTGACTTGGCAGTGTAAATGACCGTGACGACCCAACTTTTTGTTTTAGGTCATCTCTGGAAAACCATACATGAATGGGACCCTCATTGGAAAACCATACGTGGAAAGGACCCATATTTGGAATTGTGAAATCCCGCAACAAACGAGGGGATCTATATTTGACTCTAAGTCGTGGAACTGATGATTGGAAACCTGGGTTTTCAGTCAGTTTTTGAACATGTTGGTTTGTACTTGAAGTTTCTTCATCACCAGCTGGACTTGGTGACCGAAAACGCTTTTTTGAAGTTCTTAATTCCTCTCGTTGAGATGAATTATTCTGGATATTGCAGGGTTGCTTTCCAGACGCAAATTGTTGTATCTCCGTCAGATTGACGACTGGGACGGGTTTTAGTCGTTGGTTACGGTATTGATTTCGAAATACGAATTGTTGCGCTTCGTTTATATTTTTAAATTCAGCTGAATTTAACTGGTATTGTTTACAATACTGTTCGAATTGATACCGGATCTCCCGTGGGTTAGTCAAAAAACTTTCTTTTTTAGGTTTAAAATCATTCTCATTATCGTGTTGGTAATACTTTTTCAAGGGAAAAGTTTGCTTGACCTTTTTTCGATTTGAAATGGGCGTTAGGTAGAATTGTCTTGGCTGGGGACTCTTCTTGGTAGACAAATCATACGTCCGCAAACATGAGTTTGTGATCGGCGATCGGGCACGTTGTTGTACGTTATTTGACTGCAAATGTTTGTTTGGAGTCCGAATATCTTTCCTTTGCGTTGATATTGGTGGCCCAAAACTTTTGTTTACGGTTCCCAATTCTTTTGATAGCGGTAGGTTAATCGACAGATTAAGGCTAGCCACATATCGTTGTGCTTCAGCTGGATTAGCATATCGAACTGAAATTAGCTGATCTCGATTGTAAACGAGTTTTAATTTGTTCTGAACAACCGACTGGTTAGTTAACGAACTCTCTGGACGAGAATTATTAGGTTTATAATTCTCTTCCCCCTTATCTACCGAATTAGGTGGTTTAAACTTTTCTAACTTAGATCCCCTACTGGATGTTTGAAACATAGTATGAGAATCTTGATTCACTAAGTTTCGGCTGTATGTTTGTGGATTCCGTACTGGATCTTGATGTGAAGATTGAGATTGGGTACGATCTCGCCAGTTCCTAGCTTTTACATAGTCTGAAGCTTCGATTATATTTTTAAACTTGGTTTTATCCAGTCCATGACGATTACAATACAGAGTAAAATGATCGGGAATCTTTTCTGTTTGATCGCCAAGTGGTACAGAACTTAAATTTAAGTTTGTCTGCTTATTATTTCCTTTTGGATCGATCATATTCAATGGTTTTTGAGCCATAAAAAAATTCAAAATCTGACGATTTTAATTCTTTAATTTATAAAGAAGACGAATATAATACACTTTTCAACAAGAAACACTTCTAAACTTTACTTTTGACAAAATAAAATTAAACTTCGCGTTTGTTTGACACGTGTTAGCTTTTGCAGGTTACACGGCACACAAAATTCGAATCGTGACTGAAATCGGGACGGCGTGGTCAAGATGACTCTGGAACACGTCTTCTGGTCTGGTCTGGATGCGAATGATCAGTATCTGATCTGGTCCTCCTTTAATAGCAGGGGGCTGGGGATCCCTAGATCTCCCAACTTCTGATTGGCGGATGTTAGTGTCGGCCAATGGTATAAAGGACGTTACATCTATTTAGTAGTTCTCTACTAAGTCCGTTCCCTTCGAGATTCAATTTTACCGATAAAATAAAATTCCTTCGGGAAGACATTCGTAAAATATTGTATTTTTCAAATGAAAATAAAATAAACTTACTTCAATCTTCTTGAACTTTGGGATTTTTACCAATCCAAATAATTAAATAACTTTTCTTCAAAAAATATTTTTCTTTTAATTATTCCGTTAGTGTGTGATATCGTTACAACCACAACTTTAATAAAGTTTTCTCAAACTCTCAATTTTTCTTATTCTTATTCAATTATCGTTCAAATAATCATTCCTTTGTAATTGAAATCTATTTTCGATTCCCAACATTGTGTATTCATTTCCAATAGGAAGAATAATTTGACCAAGTCTTTACTTTTTCGGGTTTAAATTCCATTTTTCGAGTGTGAAAAAATAAATTTTCACCATCCATCTCCCCCTTTTTTAACAAATTTTTTTAACAAATAAAAATTCGTTAAAATTCTTTAAATTTGTTTTGCGAGAAAAATTATCTAATTCTCTAATCTTCCAAAAGAAAATATTCGAAATTTTACTTTAAACGATAAAGTTATTGGTACAAATGTGTACTTGTTTTTCGGGAGAAAACTATTCGACAATCCTTTAGACTTTTGGGTAAAAATTATTCATCAAATCTTTCTTTTTTGATGACAATTGCTTTGATTTTTCGAAAGAAAATATCTAGCTAAATTCCACTTTTCCTGAGCGGACAATTGTTTTCACAATTAGTTATTCCTTTGCGATATTTACGAAGGACGTGTCTTTGATTATTCGTTTTAATAATTTTCGTCCCCCTTATCTCTAATAACGAGATGTTTTTGCAGAGATCTTTTATCTTTTGAATGAAAGAATATTTAAATCTCAATTGTCGTAAATACCTTCATCTGCTGCAGCATTTCCTCAATTTGAACTTTTCAAATGAAAAGGCAAATCTGGAGAACTTTCACTGTCAAACTTCTATTCCTATCGCGCCAAAATTCGTAATTCACTGGTTTGGAATTCCGTATAACACGTGACACAATAACAGTATCGATGTCACAATTAAGCAGTTTACTACTCGGTCCGCGCGAGGACATGTAAATTACTTTTTTCCGATAAAAATAATTTTTCTTTGAAAAATATTTGAAATTGATTTTTCACAACTACTTTTGAATGAAATAAAATGAAGTTATTCCAACTTTTCGTTAATTGCTCACACATAACATTCCCTTTACTGTGGGATTTGCATCGAAATTCCATTTTTAAAGAACCTTTCTTTTACTTATCGCAAATAAAACATATTCAATCGTTTTTCTGATTAAACTTTAACACGTAAATTACGAACGAAATATATGATGACATTCCATTAACCTTTAGGAAAATTGACTAAATTCTTAATTTTTAGAGAAAAATAATGTATCTAGAATCTTTCCTTTTCCGAATAAAATCTATGTTCAAAATAGAAGATAAATCTTGTGCAATTCTTAGTTTTTTCGAATGGAAAAATACAACTTTTCATCAGCGGTGATTTATTTGATTTTTCCGAAAGAAAAATAATTACTTTGAAACTTATTTTCTTCGTTTAAATCAGCTATCTGATTTTAAAGCTTCAATCCAATTAAAAAATATTCGCTCCGTAAATATTTCATGTGGCAAAGTTCATAGCCACAAATGGATTTGTTATTCCGGTTTTAAGAAATCATGTGGGAAAATGTCCGATTAGATTACTAAAAATATTCGTTGTTTTTCAAACAGCTAAATTTCATTTAGAAATTCTCAAAATTTGGGAGACCCAAATATCGTTGGAAACTTAAAACACTGTTAAATTTCCGAAAGGAAAGATTGAATGAAATCCTTTTACTTTTCCGAGGGAAAGCGTTTATCGTGATTCGTAACTTTCAATGTAAAAAATACTATTCTACGTGGTCGGCAACTTCATTCGCCGCCATTTTATATTTTCTTAATTTCCATTGTCCCGAAGGAAAAAATGTACTTTTTGTGAAAATAGTTAATTCCTTCAAATAAAGGTAATATTCATTTCGATTTGCAAATCTTTTCTGCGAAATGGAGTGTGTTGTTTTTCTCCAACAACTAAATTATCTTTGGTACCGATGGCAGTGGAAAAATTAGTTCGCGACACTTAAATAAATCTCTACGAACCTTCTGTAACATTTCTCCGCTGTCTTTTATCTGTTGTCCGCCATAATTTCCAAGCATTCGTTCGCACCTTGCGTTGAAGGTTTGAGTAGCTTCCCTGCTGCGTTTGATACGGAGATCGACGCGTATTGCTATGGCGCGTGGTCGCTGGCTATCGGTGTCGACGTACAGTTACAAGAAACTTAATTTCTTGTAAATATTTCCAAATAGTTGCGGTGTTTTCTTCGTTTTAACTTTTCAGGTGGAAAGATAAATTCGTAAGAAGTCCGCCTTCTAAACTTGTATGTTTTTAGCTTTTCGAAATAAAACAAACTTCGAAAAAAATATCTGTATTCTTATTTCACTCGAAACTTTTTTTTGATTTCTTATTTAAAATACTTCGTATTCCTTAAATTGTCGAACGAAAATAGTAAAGAGAGTTCACTAAACGTTTCCATTTCGTCAGTTTAACTTTTCACATGAAAATATAAACTGAAAATCTATTTGTCTGTTTTAACTAAAATTTTTTTGTTAATATCGGATTCAAGATTCGCTTTTGCAATTCGATCGAATTAATTTGCAACCTATTTCAGTGATCGTGTGATAGGTCTATAACTTCCGAAATTCCTAGTTAAAGGACAGTTTTGGTGTTTCTCAAGAAAATAAACATGGTTTGAAACTGGTCTGTTTTTTAACTAAATCTTTTAGTTAAATATTTATCTCAAAATTCACTTTTACAATTCTATCGAATTTAATTGCAACCTAATCTCGGTGGGACCTCCACGTGTGAGATTAGGTGGTAGTCTTTGAAATCCCTAAAATCTTCAAACGAAAATAATGAAGGAAAATCTACTACGTATTTCTATTTCATCAGTTTAACTTCTTCACATGGAAATATAAACTGAGAATTTAATCTGTCTATTTTTAACTTAAATCTTTTAGTTAAATATTTATCTCCAATATTCACTGTTGCAATTCAATCGAATTTAATTGCAACCTAATCTCGGTGGGACCTCCACGTGTGAGATTAGGTGGTAGTCTTTGAAATCCCTAAAATCTTCAAACGAAAATAATGAAGGAAAATCTACTACGTATTTCTATTTCATCAGTTTAACTTCTTCACATGGAAATATAAACTGAGAATTTAATCTGTCTATTTTTAACTTAAATCTTTTAGTTAAATATTTATCTCCAATATTCACTGTTGCAATTCAATCGAATTTAATTGCAACCTAATCTCGGTGGGACCTCCACGTGTGACGGTGACGACCACAACTCCCATTTAACAATGGTACCGGGAAGAGATCGCAATAAATAAACAGTGAATACAATACGAGATAAATACAAGACAGTTTATTGTTGGTAAACAATAATATCAAGGCTAAATTATACATAGGACTAATGCCGACATTTGGCAAGTTAAATCAGCTATTAAACTATACAAAGAATTGGCCAACTGGCCCTAGAATAATATCACTACGGGTCTGGAATATGGGAGCGGTTTCCCCATCGCTCGACCTGATTATAGATGTCATCTTAAGCCGGATGGCTGTGTCCTGGAGTCCGATACGGCTTCGCTGGTTTCCTTGGTTCGCTGTGTAAACTATCGCACGTCGATAAATCGAATGATCTGAGCATTGCGGTTGACTTTGTCTGCACCGCCACAACTTTGGGAGGATATTGGTGTAAGTAAATGTATTCATTTACTTATCAATATTCCACTTATGAATTATATTTAATTCATATCGTTGTGAATTCTTATTTAGATATTTCGGGAATAAGTTGTCGTCAACTTATCGGTTATATTGAGTTCAATATGAGATTAAGTCTTCTGACTTGATTTTGGTCCAACTGGTTGTCGAGTTTAAGTTTTGCTGTTATAAATAAAATGAAGATTAAGCTTCCCGTCGCAACACACAATTGCCATCGATTAGAATATACGCCTTGCCATGCAGAACGGTATCAAGCGTCCCCGGCGTCGCAGCACGGTCGTCCATCGAGTGGTTGACGGTACCACGTACACAGGGGTCGATAGCTCGCGGCTCCGCACAGCAGTTTTATCTCTCGCGGTACTAATAATAGACCGACTGCTTTGGCATCGAATACCATGAGAATCAGCTTGCCAAACACTTGGTGCTACTCGTGGTTACTGTAAAACAGACTGCTTTGGCACCATCAGGTGAAGGAACCGATTCTCAACAATACCGATGCTACTCGTGGTAACGGAATACGTTCATACCGAAAAAGACAACTTGGTCCTGTCCGGAGGATACTGAATTGCACAACGGCGGGTTCTCCTTCGGCGTCGCAACCGTAGACTGTAACATTTATGCAACATAATAATCCCAGCACTTCGACTTCAATTGCCGGCGGTGGCATGATTCTGTAGAATCATGCAACGGTTCTTTGCGAATAAATCAACAAAGAACCAAAAGGTTTTTTACGTGAACAACGAATCATATTTCTTAAGTAACAATACCAAACAGAAAATAATCAAACAGAGCTGCGGAATGGCCGATTGTTTGGGTTTATATAACCTGACTGGATTTAAGGATTAATCCAGTCATCCAATTGGAACATGGGTTCCACGAATCCCTCCAATCCCGTATCACCGGAAGTGGATACGGAGGAGCATTTATGCAAATTATGCTAATCCTTGTTACAACCGGAACTGGATACCCAGGACCGGAAATGGGTTCCACCAATCAGATTGATCGGTTGACCGATTGATCGCTAAACATTCTGTCCCGCAGAAATGGAAGTTACATTGTATTTAACAATGTCAGATACTTAATATATATTTATATTAATATTTAACACAATTTATTCACTTGATTAAATATACGTTTATATTTAATCATGAGGTTTTCAAGTTCGTATTCGAATTTATCGCTAATTGCGATCGCGCCATCTAGTGGCAATATGGAGCATTGACAAATGCGGGTTTTAGCAGACGAATCTTCGTAATTATGCCGTGATACTTTAGTATCATGTGGAAATTAGTGTTTATTCTTAATAAACGAACATCTTTGTATTTGAAACATCATAAATGACTTTATTCTAGACATTTATCAGTTTTACACAGAATATTGTAAAAATACCATCATATTGGCGCAACAGCGCTTTCTTGATAGAAAATAGGCATTTATAGCCATTGTAAACCGTCATAACCTAACGAGTTTGAGTTTATCTTGTCTATTAACGGGCATGGTCGAACGTTCCATATTCCACGTACAGATGTTACAAAAACACCACGTAAAATGCCGGTATGTTTTAGAACGTACAATTTAGAGAAAAAAGTAGATTTTGATGATAACGATCACATTAGAATATCTACTGTCACCGATTGGAGTCCGGAAATAAAAGTTTTCGCCCTCGTGTATTGCAGATTCGATCGTAGTAAATGGGACGATTAAACTAACCATCGTCATATTAATCCTCCGCCAAGCTTACGTATCCATAAGCCAAAGTATGAATACAATCATCTAATATCACTCGTTTCTTGTCTTTCGCCGACAATGCCAATTTGTCCACCTTGACCGTTGTGAGATCGTGCAGTTTTGATTTGATCGTTTCAAATTTCAATCTGTGGGCCTCCCGTTCACCGAACAATATCTTCTTGTACGCCTCCAAGTCCAGCTCTTGCTCCACGACAGCCTTCTTTATGCCTTTACATCGCATGCTCGTTTTCCCGTTCACGTTATAAGCGTAACATTTGGCTCTTAGCCCTATAAACTCTTCTATCGGATCGCCGGCAGTCTCGTCTTTGAAGCATCCTATGACACGCCTGTTTCTGCCATCGGGTGGGTGGTAATTAGACAGATCCATCACTTCTGGTATTTCTTCTCTGAAGAACGAGTAGACTGACGGAGCTTCTATTTCGTACATCAAACTATCCGTATCCGTCATCAGCAATCTCAGCTTGTCTGAGAATTTTTTTTTCATGACGTTGTAATGAAAGTCGTAGAGCAAGCATTTAGACAAGTCCAGGATAGTTAAACCGCTGTAAATAGGTTTGTCTAACGTCAATTCCAGCTTTCGGCGTTCAACCAACACCAGTTTTTCGTTTAAATTTTTTTTTCCTTTGAAACCGACGTGGTTGACGTGAGTATTCAAGTCTTTTGCATTGTTTACCAGATAAAATTGTCTATATTTCCTCACATCTTGTAGAGTTTTTCCAAATACGGAATTGTTAGCTAATTTCGCCAATTCCTGCTCAAAATCACTGGTAGCTGACTTCCGTTTCTCAATATTCAATTCGATATACTTGGCCAGCCACGGTTTTTGCTCAAACGTCAGCACTCTTTTTATTTTCATCAACGTCATGCCCAGGGACAAGTACAATTGCAGAGCTCTGTAATGCAGAATGTAATTACAACGACCTTGCAAATGCGGGATTAATCTGGGAGAAGTGTCATCCCCAGAACGTATCATTTCCGGAGCCAAAGGCAAACAATTGTGGGACGAATGCAGTTCTTGCGGATATCCCAAATCCACTTCCAAGATGCATCCCATCGTATCGTTCTCTCCCATTTTTAAAATCCGTTCTTGTGTCCATTCGGCTACATTATCGTCGAAGGCAAACTTGCCAACTGGTAGCGGTTTGCTCATTGCCCAGGAATACATGGAATTCGCATCCAAATAGACGATGTAACTCTCTGGTTTCTCGCAATCGTATCCCGATGCCAGAAGAGGATTATTGGCTTTGGCGTAGCGTTGACTGATAGTGGCAACACCGCCTCTTATTCCTTGTTCGACAAACATGTACATATCTGGATCAGACAGAAGCTCCAATTTAACTTTGGTGATGAGCAGCGCCGCGTCCCAAGAAAGACTTGGAAACGTGATGTAATGACAGGGGTCTAGCTTGTAGTGATTTAAACACATTTTTCTGAACTGTTCGAATATATCCGCCAACAACAGAGTGTCGGTCTTCAGATACAAATTGTGATATTCGCCCATGTTTTTAATTCTGAACGTTTTCCAAACTAACTGGGCATATTGGTATTCGTCGTCGGTTATGTTCTCAAACTCTTCTTTCGGCGGAAGTTTATCTTCTTGAAATTTTGACCAACCGGTCATATATCTGTAAGGGTACACTCCTTTCCTCAACAGAAGATCAATTTCCTCGCCTTTAAACTCGCTTCGAAAGACAGCGAACTGCGACTTCTTCTCTAGATTTTTTGCCAAATTGGATAAACTGCTCGCGAGAAATTGGAAACTATCCATGAATTTTAACGTTACGACCTGTTTTGGATCATCACCGGTCTTGATTTTCAACGTGAACGATTTGTATAATTCCGAGTTTTCGGCGATCATCGTCACTTTTTCTGACGCGACGGTCAAATGCGGCAATATTAGATGAAAATCATACTTTTTCCCATTATGGAAAATTATAGGCACAGATTTCCGCCAATGGTAGTTGAGGTTACAATTAACGTGTGCGGCCCCACGAAACTTCCCGGTGAAATGGTTATGATCCAAGACTTTTGTCAAGCCTTTTAATTCTTCCAAGAATTCATCACCGCATAAGTAACACGTTGTTGCATTTCTATAGGCGATCCATTGAAGCGAAGTCATCGTTTTGGAATTGAATTGTTTATGTTCCAATTCGGAAAATTGCTGAACCACGGCTTTAATTTCCGCACGCAACGATTGCAAAAAATGATCGACGGCATCCGGACCTCTATACAGCTGTAACGGTCTGGAATAAGCTTCGTTCTCAGTGCACACTACTTTAAACGAATAACCGCACGGCTCGTGAGAATTAATGATGATCGAATGTAAAGTGGGTTCGCTCTCCGCATCAGGTACTAAGAATGCCTCGAAATCGGCGTAACAAACGTACGGTAAAGGATATTTTTTTTTCTCACTTTTGAACGTACAGATAGCTCCTTCGTCGGGACATTTAGTGCTGCAGGCTTTATATTTCCCGCAGTATCGTTTATGCCTAACGAGCACTATGGCACTGGAAAACCCGTTCATACAGTTCATGCAATAATACCGCTTATGTTTATTGCCGGCGCTCAAGAGTCGCGAGAAATCCCTGATCCACATGTAATGATTTTGTTTCTTCAGTAGGTTAATAGTGATAAAGCGGTTCGTCAGAATATCTACTTTAATCGGAACAATGCGGGACTTGGGCAGCAACTCGAATACATTAATGTTCAAACTTACATTCTGTCTTTCAAACGTAAGCACTTCTTTCGGCCCCACGGGAAAAACTAGCCCTTCGAGATTGAGTTTATTCATAAACTGTTCGTAATAATCCGCTCTGCAAAGATGAACGACGATTTTTCGGGAACGGAGTGGAATATCGACGCATGTTTGTCTCTTCCCACGCAGCTCTTGAATTGGTTATCGCAGTAGTGACACGGAAAATAACCCAGCAACCGTTTTGGATCCCTCACAAGTCCGTAGCTATTCTTTCCGTAGAAGAATAGATCTACGTGATGTTTCCTGTTTCTGTGAACGGTAACGTATCTTTCCACGCGATCGCCATTGCAATAATAAATAGTTACTTCGATATCGGGATTCTGCGACTGGAATTTTTCTAGGTTTCTGTAAGGCAGCGGAAATTCTAAGCCTTGCAAGTTCAATTCGTGCTCATACTTCAAGTAATTAGATATGCGTTCGGCATTAATAGCTACCGGATGTAAAGATGCAAGAATGGCCCAAACAAAAGACTTTCGCAAATCCATTTTAAAAGTCAAAACCGCTTTCTTATTGCGAATGACGGCCGATAAATCAATATTCGAACCCAATGGAAAGAAGATGGCATCTTTGCCCCATTCACCTTTCTGTTTTAAAATATCAAAATCAATTTTAAGAGCCTCTACACATACTAAACAGAAGTAGTCGTGAGTTTCTACATATTCAGCACTTTCTTCGGCCAGTTGCCTCGCAGCCAAATCCAAAATTGGATCAACATCATCCGTTAACATCACGAACGGCCCGGCCCGGTACCAAAAAAGAGCTGGCGACAATTTCACGGAATGCCGATATCTCAATTGCATCATAACACTCACTTTGCACGAATTCATGTCGGCTGCAACTTCCGCCACCAAAGCACGGATATTTGGAGCGGCATCTTTAATCACATCTTCTATTTCACAAATCCTTTCATCGAAATTGACCATGTACTCGCGCGATTGTCCATCAAAGATACCTTTATGAAGATAATACGGAACTGAGATAATCTTCTCAAAATCTTTATATTCGCCGCATTTCTTCAAAAGTTGATCCAAACCGACATTAAACTTGAAAGCCCTAGATAAATCGCCCCTTTTTCTTTTTCCTTTTAAAAACTCGACACATTTTCTGAATTTGTATCTATTCATTCTGAGCACAGAATGAATCTAAATCATTATCCTTTTTTATATAAAAGAAAAATAAATTAAAAAAAAAGGAAAATTGATTAAGAATGAAACATACTTTTAGGAATTTTTTTATTTATTAATTAATTAATTAATGAATTGAATTACACATTTAGCATTTTCTATTAAATATTTACAAATAAATGAATTACTTGTAAATTAATTGAATTACACATTTAGCATTTTCTATTAAATATTTACAAATAAATGAATTACTTGTAAATTAATTGAATTACACATTTAGCATTTTCTATTAAATATTTACAAATAAATGAATTACTTGTAAATTAATTGAATTACACATTTAAGATTTTTTATTAAATATTTACAAATAAATGAATTACTTGTAAATGAATTGAATTACTTGTAGTTATTTATTTTAATTAATTAAATTAATATAATTTATTAGTTATTTATTTATTTATAAATTAAATAAATTAATATAATTTATTTATTTATTTATTTAAAAATTGAAGGGTAAGCATCATTTTTTTATGCTCCTGAAATCCATCTGAGTCCTTTCTTTCTTTGTTTTTCATTCATCCATCTTCATACCATCGGGCCATTTCCTCCTTCATCCCTTTAAATCCCTCCTTGAGGTAGAAATCAAGAATTGCATCTTAAATGCGTATTCATAGATCTCATATTTTACTACAACAGCTGATCTACCGGCAAATACCGGCGAAGCTTTTATTCGATTGCTCAAAGATCCTTCATTACAGTACCAAGTTATAGGCAAATCAGGAGACGAAGATGTATTGTTTATTCCCAACTACAGTGGAAAGCAAACAAAAATAACAGTTAAATTGCTGTTTTTGACATTGCTAAAACAGGTGTGAAATCATCCGAGCAATCATATAAGAATTCAACCTGGAACCGATGGCAAATATGAGCTGACCGTTCAAGATGGAAAGAAACAGTCCAAAACCTACAAGCACATAGACCCAAACCTACTTTTCTCTTTTGTCGAGCTTATTAAGAATCCTAATTTGCAATATAAAGTCTCCCCAGCTGCTAATGGAGAATTTACTGTGACTGTTGTGGATCAACCTGACGACCTCAATACGGGGACAATTGGAAAAGGAATTGAGTACTACATCGTTAAACCACAATTCGTTGAACTGATCAGGCAAGTCCGGAAATCAACTAAAGCGGTTAAAATCAAATATCAGCCAGAAGACGATGGCTTGTTGACGGTAACCTTAACGACTGACAAAGGAACAAAAACCTACAAAAAAATACCTAGAGACATTTTATCCTTGTTTGTTAAATTACTCAAGAATCCAACTTTGCAAATCACGGAAGTAGGAAAAGAAGGTTCCAACGTAAAAATTGCGGTTTCTCCTGAACCGCCAAAACCATCAAATATTATTACGGTGAAGCCCGAATTCTTAGAGGTCGTAAAAAAAATAAGGAAAGGAGGCTATTCAATTCAAATCGCAACATCAGGTGATACGTACACAATAACTGTGACTGACGACTCAAATGGGAAAAAGAAAATCTATTCTGATGTGCCAGCTAAAATTGGTGATGCCTTTATTCGATTGGTTAAGAATCCCTCATTGCCGTATGAAATTTTAGGCAAATCAGGAGATAAATCTTATTTGTTTATTCCTGACAATAGTGCAGCGCAAACAACATTTACAGTGAAACCACTGTTTTTGACATTGCTGAAACAAGTACGAAAACATCCAGAAAATAGAATTCAAATTCAACCGGGAACCGATGGCAAATATGAGTTAACCATCCATGAAGGGACGAAAGGATCTAAAACATACAAGCACATTGATCCAAATTTGCTTTTTGTTTTTGTTAAACTTATTAAGAACCCTGATTTGCAATTTAAGCTCTCACCAGCAGCTAATGGACAATTTACGATTACTCTTGAAGAGCAACCTGATGACCTGAACGTTGGGACCGTTGATTCTGATAAATTTTTAGAATTTATAACTAAGGCTAAGAGTGATCCATCATACAACTTGAGAATTGGCACTGGAAAAAATGGTTTGGAGCTTGTCATCACTCACAATGGCAAAACAAAAAAATATCCATTACCGGCTAAATTCTTAAACATTATTTTTCAATTCCTTAAATCGCAAAAGATTCCAAAAACCGTCAAGCATAATGGCCAAACAACTTTTATTCTGTCTGACGAAGAAACACAAACACCAATCGAAGTAGACGTCGAGTTCACTGATTTGGTTGAAGAAATCAAGAAGAATCCGACATCAAACTTCAAGTTCAAGGTTGAACCTTCCAAAAATGGGAAATTCAACATTATTGTCTTCATTGATGGGAAACCAAAAGAGCTGAAAGACCAATCTCCTGAAGCTATCAAGTTTCTGATAAAAGTAACGAAAAATCCAAAAATGCCAATTCATGTCACCAAAGAAAAACCTAAACATAAGGAACCAGCACAAGATCAAACAACTTTTATTGTGTCGAACGATGAAACAAACACATCGATCGAAGTAGACATTGAGTTCACTGATTTGATCGAAGAGATAAAAAAGAATCCAAAGTCAAACATCAAGTACAAGGTGGAACCTTCAAAAAATGGAAAATCCAACATTATTGTCTACATTAATGGAAAACCAAATAAGTTGAAAGACCAATCCTCTGAAGCTATCAAGTTTCTGATAAAAGTAACAAAAAATCCAAAGTTGCCGATTCACATTGTCAAAGAAGAACCTAAACATGACGAACCAACTTTTGTTGTGACGGACGAAGAGACAAACACTCCGATAACAGTAGATCTTGAGTTCACTGATTTGATCGAACAGATAAAAAAGAATCCAAAGTCAAACATCAAGTACAAGGTGGAACCTTCTAAAAACGGAAAATCGAACATTATTGTCTTCATTAATGGAAAGCCAAAGAAGTTGAAAGACCAATCCCCTGAAGCTATCAAGTTTCTGATAAAAGTAACCAAAAACCCAAAATTGCCAATTCACATTGTTAAAGAAAAACCTGGACGTAAAGAACCTCACCATGAAAAACCTGGACAAAAAGAACCTCACCATGAAAAACCTGGACAAAAAGAACCTCACCATGAAAAACCTGGACAAAAAGAACCTCACCATGAAAAACCTGGACAAAAAGAACCTCACCATGAAAAACCTGAACATAAAGAACCTCACCATGAAAAACCTGGACAAAAAGAACCTCACCATGAAAAACCTGGACAAAAAGAACCTCACCATGAAAAACCTGGACAAAAAGAACCTCACCATGAAAAACCTGGACAAAAAGAACCTCACCATAAAAAACCTGAACATAAAGAACCACACAGAAAAGAACATAAGCCTAAGGATGTTATTCATGTAATTTCACCTGGAAAGACTTCGACTGATCCCATTATTGCAATACCAAAGAATCAATTGGCACTTGTCCAGACAATCAAATCAGCTCCTCAGTTATCCATTTCCATTGCTCCAGACGGTCCAAATTTCAAAATTACTGTCAGTGATGGTCAAGATACCAAAACCTATCCAGATATTACTTCTGAATTATTGAATAAGTTAATTACTATTCGGAATCAAAAGGATTTGCCATTTGAAATCACCCCTTCAGATGATCCGAAGAAGGTAAACATTAATGTTCCAAATAAGAAAAAACCAGATGTTGAAAATATTGATATAAATATCGATTATCTGAAACCTTTGGAAATTGTAAGACATCAACCAGATACTGAGATTGAAATTGAGCCAGACAATGAAGGTACTTTTACAGTAACAATCAAACCGAAAGATGGAAGCAAACCTCACACCTTGAAGCATGTGCATCCAAATGTCTTGAATTTGATCAGCAAGCTGAAAACAACTCCACACGTACAATTCAGAGTAAAGTCAGACAAGCGTGGAAAGATTCAATTGGTCGTACCAAAACACCAATCGCAACCAGTTCATACAAAACTAACTCCAGAGATCATCGATTTATTAAAGAACATCAAACAAAAACCACAATTGAAAGTTTCATTCAAACCAGAAAAACCAGGAACTTTTACCGTAGTTGTACAAAATGGTAAAAAACCAAAAAAAGAGTACAAGCATATTAGTCCAGAATTGATTCCAGTTATCACCAAATTGTACAGTGAACCTTCTGTAGAATATGAAATCAAACCAGGCAAAGATGACACAATCGAATTTGTTCCAACTGAACCAAGTAGCAACAGCCATCGCTATGAAGTGAAACCTGACGTTCTAGATATCATTAGAGATATTAAACAAAATCCAGATACAGAAATCAATGTTAAGCCAGGACCAAACCACACCTTCGATATCGAAACCAAAGAACCACATAAGAGACCAAAGACTTATCCTCATGTCAACCAAGAGACATTAGACTTAATCATAGATTTGAGGAGTCATCCAGATGTTCCGTTCACTGTTAAACCAACACCGAAAGGTAACTTTTACATCACTGTACCAAAATCAAATGTCAAAGAAGATAACGTGCAAATAACACCGGATGTTCTGGAATTGATAAAACTGCTCCATTCTCCAAAGGATGTTAAGCTTAATATCAAACCACAAAAAGATGGAGTATTCACTGTCGTTGTCAAAGATGGTAAAAAAGAGCATAACTATCCGAATATTCCAAAAAGAGTATTGCCAGTTGTTATAAAATTGTATAAAAATCCTCACAGAAACATACAATTGAAGCCAACTAGTGACAATCAAATCTATGGTAATGTGCCCGAAGACCTGCCTAAAACTACGACAGCTGTGGTTAACAAAGATGATGTGGATTTGATCCATCACATTAAACGACATCCGCACACAGATGTCACTATTAAGCGTGACAGAAAAAATCGACCCACGGTTGTAGTTGGTCATGGTCCAGACAGAGAGTCATATCCTCGTGTCGCTCCTAATATTGTTAACCTTGCCACTAAGTTACTCACTGAACCAAAACTTCCATTCCATATTTATACTGGTAGAGATGGAAGACATGTCCTGACTATTCCAGTTCGACCAAAAGAGTTAATAGTTCCAAATGTATCCAAGGATTTGCTTAAATTCATTGACAAACATCGCTCTCATCCAAATCTTGAAGTGGTCGTGACCAGTTCTGAGATTCCAGACCACTATGACGTAATATTCCAAGAGCAAAACAAACCAATTAAACATTTTAAACATCTAGAACCCAAGATTGTTCAATTAGTCGTGGAATTGTTTAATGCACCAAGCACGGAGTATAGCGTCCAACCACAACCTAATGGAAAGTTAACAGTCAGACCATCCAGAGATGACGTACCAACATTTGATGTGCCAATTACTCCAAAAGATCTATTGTTGATTAGGGACTTCAGAAACCCAAAACTCAACTCTGTCATTGTTTCACCAGGTAGCAAACCAAACACCTACAAGGTTTTGTTTGATGACTTTTATGACCGCTCAAATCCACTCTCTGAGGACAATGCCGAACCCTTATTCCTTAACTTTCTTGTCCGCTTGTACACTGAACCAAGTCTTCCATTAAAGTCGGCCGTTGACGAAGATGGACATTTAATTGTAACTGCACCGAAAAGAGTTTCTCACAACATTTTACACGATGTAAGCCCAGAAGTATTAAACTTTCTGACCAAGCACAAACCAACTCCCAAGGATACATTTTCCATTGTGTTGGATAAGAAAAAGCCGCATTCGACAAAGCCTGATTCTTACACCTTTGATCTCAATGGCAAAAAGTTTCCTCATCAGTCGCCTACCACTGTTCAATTAGCAACTATCCTGCTTTCTCAGCCTAAGTTACATACAAGAATTTTGAATGAAAGGGATGGCAAAGCTACCGTAGAAATTACTGCACACCGACCAAATCTGGTTTTCAGAAATGTGCATCCAGCCTTCTTGAAGACTTCACAGATAGCAAGGCATAGTCCCAATGTGGAACTTTCGATTACTCGAAACCCAGATAATGAAATCAATCTTGTAATTTCAAATGGACCGAATAAGCTAATAATTGAAAATCTTTCACCTATTATTACTCAGCTGTTTGTGGCTATGTTCAGTAGACCGGAATTCCCGTATAACTTTTACATAGATGAGGACAATTCTGTGACTATGGTTATCAGGAAAGATAGCTTGCATCCAGTTTTCTCTCACATTAAGCCTGAATTTTTTGATTTCGTCAAAAAAGTGCGAATTTCCAAGCTTTTTAACATTGTGATAAAGCATGATGAAGGTGCTTACGAAGTGGAAGTAATAACTCACAATGACAAGCCAAGAACTTTCCAACTGACACCTGAAGAACTTCAATTGCTCGTTCTCTTTGCTACTTATCGAGATTTGACTTTCAAAGAAAACAAGGAAAAAGATGGAACAACCCTGGAAATTCCTGTTGTCATTCAAGCCAGCTCTACCGTACTGGATTTTGCTAAACTTTGTGCTGCTACAAAAGTCCATTCGTTCCCAGAATACAAAGAAACGGATGTCGAAGAACCAACTGAAGAACCGAGTGACGAACCCGAGTATCGACTGAGACCTGAGCTAGTTTTTGAACCAAAAATTGTTTTGAGACCAGAGTACCGAAGGAGACCTGATTACAGACGTCAATTTGACAGCATTACAAGAGATTATAATAATGCCAAAAGAAATTATGCCAAACATCCTGGAAGACTGGAAGTTGGACATTTTGAACGGCCACGACATCACACCCGCAGACACCATCGTCCCCAAGGACACGAACTGTATTACAAATTCAAGAAGGAAGGTGCCTACGACACTTGCAAATGTAACGAAGCTCATAGAAGTACCTCTCAAAGATTCAGAGAATTTTAATTGCAATGTTTTAAAGAATCTGTACATCCCTCAGACTGAAATAAAGTAGTTTATAGAAGCATAGCCATTGATCATCTTTCTTGTCTTTAAATAATTTCATCTTTTTAGTTTTTACAGGTCCAACGTGGATTTTATTGAATGACATATTCTTACAATAAAGATCCTGAGGAGTTCAATTCGATAAAATAAAATTAAAGAGAAAAGAGGCCTCCGATTACGTTAGAGCACTCTACCAAGATATGTTCTGGCAAACAGAATGAGTAAATTCTCTGGGCATATAGTTTACACTGTCAAATAGGTTCGCTCCAATTAAGGAATTCTTAGGACGCTTTTTGTTATTGTCATTCTGCAATTGCATTCTCTTCACATTGATCTCCTTTGTCAAGGATTAGTATCTAGTGTATCTTTGTAGAAGTTTAAAGCCCATTAAAGTGATGTTAGTTGTTGTGTTTTGCACAAGTTTGAACGCATTTTATTTTTTTCTTAATTTCTTTATGGTGCGGGACTTGCTAAGTTAAATAAAACACTTGAGCGGCAAAAAACTTAAAATTTGTTCGTCACTGTTCCTTACATTTTGAAAACCTTGTGATTAATCATTTTACTCAAATAATAATATTCGAATTAACATAAAACTTCACTGTGTCCGTCGTGAAATAACAGATGGCTGAGTTCCAACCCTACGGTACATAATCAAATCAACTTGGCTAAGCATCTATACCAACTCAATGCATAAACGGAAAAGAAATTGTGCCTTTCCATCAAATCCACTATGCTTCGTCCATTTTCTACTTCTCAAGTAATAGACCCACAAGGCTTTATTCCGTCACGCATTCTGTTGGAGGATTTGCTACGATTTACATTGAAACGTCCAATGTTTATAAATTTAAAAACATCATGTTTCCTGGGACACCCCATATACAAAGTTCGGGGCTTGGGCAGTTGGACATTCATTACAGATGTTGGAATATCCCGATGATGACAGGTGTCGTGCGTTTTTCAGAGAATTCTGGACGAATGCGTATTCCGAGTCTAGAAATTATTTTTGGATCTGTCCTTGTATTACAGGAAGTGTACTAGTCGATTAACAGTAATAAACTGATAAGGTGTTTATTTGTTCACAAGATCAAAGTGCGTGCGCCGCCAGGTATACAAGCTGACAGTGCCGACTGCTAACAATACACGTAAACACTACACCAATTTAGCAAATTTGACAAACTTTAAACGTGATAGGAATGCATTTAATCGTGCATGGCCGGAAAATTCGAAAATCTAAAGATAAAAGGCCGTTTCCATAGAAACTAAGGCATAGTGACACTATAATCCAATCACGATACAAGGAACTTCCGTCACAAATTCACTAAAATTTACTAAAAAACACTTTGGTGTTTATTTTCAGATAAAATGACAATTTTTATTTTAATAAAACCAAACTAAACCAACACAAAACATTCATTTACACGGACTATGGAAATTTTTAATTGAAACACCAATTGAAGTAGGTTATTACTTCTATGTAATTACAAATACCGTAGCCGAGTGACAAAATGTATTTTGAAATGACAAAATGTACTTTGAAATAAAGAAAAATGGCAAAATATATTTTGAAATGAAGAAAAATCTGAAAAATGGCAAAATATATTTTGAAATGAAGAAAAATCTGAAAAATGGCAAAATATATTTTGAAATGAAGAAAAATCTGAAAAATGGCAAAATATATTTTGAAATGAAGAAAAATGGCAAAATATATTTTGAAATGAAGAAAAATCTGAAAAATGGCAAAATATATTTTGAAATGAAGAAAAATGGCAAAATATATTTTGAAATGAAGAAAAATGGCAAAATATATTTTGAAATGAATAAAAATGCAAAACTGAAGAGAAGTGGCAATATGTAATTCAGATCAAGACAAATGAAAAAAATAATTAACAAAAAGAGAAAAATAAGAAAATCTTTTTTTAAAAATGATTAAACACAAAATGTAACTTTAAAAAACATAAAAACGTTATAACTTGGAATAAACAAAAAATAATTAATTTTGTTTAATGGGCTTGAACAATTTTCTAGATTTGCACGCACTGTCGACTATTTCAGTCACAAATGTAAGTTTTCTAAAGTATTTTATATAGGTTTTCAATGTTTTCCGCACGTTTTAAACGTGGATACAAGCGAGAACAATATTACAATTTAACAGATCTATGTTGGCTTTTTAAATTTCTATTTCGATTGCTAGAATAATCACAGAAATGGCACGTGAATGGTTTTTTTTCCTGTGTGGGTTAATAGATGACTTTATAAATTCCCATTTTGACTCGAACAATAATCACACAAATGGCACTTGAATGGTTTTTCTCCTGAATGAGTTAATAGATGTATTTTTAAACTCCCACTTTGATTGCAAGAATAATCACACAAATGGCACTTGAATGGTTTTTCTCCTAATAAACATGCATCGACTCGAGGAAGAAGAAAAAAGTGCGATACACCAAAATACAATAAGAATCTTATTGTATTTTGGTTTCTTCTAGGCAACTTGGTGGAGCGTAACAACATCCGGGCATTCAATTCGTTGTTTAGTTCAAATATTGTCACTGGTCGGCGCTAATATGCACTTGTTGGTCTACTTGAGCAAAGCATACCAGTTGCAATGTGATATCTTTTTTTTTTGTGTTGCTTAATTTAATTTTTTTAGCATAGGATTTTGAAATAAAATAAAATTTATTTCAATTATTTTTTGCAATCGACTGGATTCCTGTCCACAAGGAATTCATCAGTCACTCAATCGGAAAAAAACTGGAATTTAATTTTCCTAACGGAAATATGGCGGAGCTTTTCGTTCTTGTCCACTGGTTGACCGGTTGCGACCGGTCTCCGTCTACCGCAGCGGTCCATCTGCCGACGAAATTCAACTTTATATACACAGACAAATCAAACAACGGCGCAGTTCAGCGCGTGCAATTTCAAATTCATCTCATCGAACCATGCACGTTTTTTATTTTCGAATGTCGGACATAAAGAGATAAGAACCTTTCGGGTTCTTTTTCCAAAAAAAGGATGACAGCGGTTTTAATGATTTAATTTGATATCAGCAAATTGATTCAGGTATTTCTGAGGAATTAATTAAACTTCGGTATAATTCCCCAAATCTTTTCACAGCGTTGAGCCGTTATGAGTACCAATAAGTAACTGGCCCTTCGATTTCTAAATTTAATAAAGGAAATCCATCAAGAAAGTTGAATTTTTAAATCCCGCCAGAGCAACGGCGATGAACAACGACTGCGACGACAATGAGGATCGTCCGGACATTCCCGGCACGATCGCCGTTGCGCCCGCGCCAGATGCTGAAATCGACATTACACAAGTATTTCACCCTAAATTAATCCTAAATATCAAACAAAATAATTAAAAGGTATTTAATTTACATATAGGAAGTAGCTTCGTGAACTGTATTCGGATTTCGTAGTAGATCCGAATGAGAGCGCGAATGCCAACAGGAGGCCATCATCGTGGATGTGCAACGGCGCTTCTCTGGGTTTCTTTAGCCGTTTGGCGATCTAACCATCGATTGCGATGTTTCTTCTGTTGGAATTCGGAGCCGGGTAGAGCGCACGAAGATCGTTAACGATATTAGTCACTTCCTACGTACAAGTTAAACTCATTTTTATTATTTTGTTTGACAGTTGGGATTAATTTACGACGAAATACTTCCGTGATGTCGATTTCAGCATCGGGCGCTCCGGCGATCATGCCGGGAATGTTCGGACGAGGCCGATTCGGAATGTTGCTGTTCATCGTCGTTGCTATAGCGGGATTTTAAAATTTCAACTTTCTTCATCGATTTTCAAGATTAAATGAAGAAATCAGTGCGCCAGTTACTTATTGATATTCATAACTGCTCAACTCTGCACAGTTTAATCTCTTTAAATTAAATGATTAATTAATTAATTAATTAAGGAATTCATTAATTCATTAATTAAATTAATAAAAGATTTTAAATTAATAAATCAATAAAATATCTAATTAAATAAATGATGTACCACTATTTTAAATAAATAAATATAGATTGTGAATTCTTTGAAAAGAAAGTTGATCAGATGATATTATTGTGCAATGCAGTGCAGCCTTGACGGCGGGGCTTTGAGTGCTTCGTGTCGGGAAGCAGTTGTGCAATTTGCTTAAATTCCCAGACAGCTGCAGTCGCCTGGCAACCTCAACCCGCTGTTTTGCTCGAATAGTAACAATAATAATGAAAACAATAACAATAATTTTGCAAATAAAATAATAAAAAGGATTAAAACGATATTTTGTTTTGTTTAAAACAAAACAAATGGAACAACGGTCATCTCACAACTTTTGGCTTACTTTTCTAAATCTAGGCCTGAAAGCCTATTTCCAGTTCTTCTTGCAACAAATGTTTGGCCAGTGGTTCACTTTTCTTCCACCCTGTTTGAATTGACGGCTCGAACTTGATCGCATCAAATTTCCAGGTGAACATTCGAGTAATTCGTGCAAAACCCGTTCTAACTTCCCGTTTTATTTCACAGAGTGGAACAGGTATGGATACCAACGAAAAAGCCATCTGATTTCTTAATTTAAGAATGAAAAACGATGAAAAAAGTTACATTTTATAAATCCCACAAGAGCAGCGACGATGACACTGACGACGAAGACGAAGACGACGATTACAATGACGACGACGACATTGCTAATCGTCCGTACATTCCCGGAAAGATCGCCGTTGCGCCCGCGCCACAGCACGAAGTTGAAGACAACGACATCACAGAAGTATTTCGTCGTAAATTAATCCCAACTATCAAACAAAGTAATTAAAATGGATTTACTTTGTATGTAGGAAGTGACTAAGATCGTTAACGAGCTTGGAGTGCTCCACCCAGATTTCTTGGTGGATCGGAACGAAGTTTACGCGTTGGTTGAAACCTTGAGTGCGAATCCTGCGTCACCACGTAGCGGGGCATCGGGAAACGCGACTGCAGGATCTCCCGCGCGTCGTCTATCGGCGCTTGCAGCAGTTGTTTGAAATTCTCGTACTCGGGCAACTGCTGATAATTCTGGCTCTTCCACTGCGCGATCGTCTGAAATTAATTAATTAATTAATTAATTTACAATTAAAATTAAATTTCGATTCGATTGCGCACTTCTCCGTCGAAAATGAGGATCTGGAAAAAGGTGTCCATGAGCAGAATGCGGTCCGACTGGATGGAGCTCGTGTCCAGCAGCACGGGCTCCGGGGGCCCGTGGAACGAGTAGGAATAGAGAATGGGTTGGATCATGATGAGCGACTGGGTGAGGTCTTCGCGCAGCAGCATGTGTCTGTAGAAAGACGTTTCGTCCGGGCTGTTGTTGAACACTTGCAGGAACTGCAAGTGTTCAACACGTACGTCGAGGACCAGATGGGACGCGTTGGTGCGCACGTGTCCCAAATGCAAACGGCCCATCGTCAAAGAACACGGCTGCAACAAGATGATGTGCACGTGCGGCCAGATCTTCTGCTACGTGTGTCGCGAGGCCATCAAGGACTACACGCATTTTGATAATGGAAGGTGAGGCGAGGCTTGATTGAAATGCCAATTAATGAATTACCGTAATCCAACTTCAGGTGTCCCAAATTCTCGAACGACGCCGAAATGCATCGGCTGGAGGTGGAGCAGGGCGCCAAGAAGGCGAAGCAAGACTACCTAGAGACGCATCCGGAAGCGCAGGCGGTCGAGCTGCGCCACGACCCGACCAGAACGCCGTTCGCGGCCGTGCAGAAGTCCCAGCAACAGTACGCGCAAGGCTTCAAGCCCATGGTCAACGAGCCTGGCCAAATCGTCCTCTAGCGACTCATTTAGCAGCAGCAAGCCCAAGCCCTACTGATGGTCGCCGCCAACGCCAATGCCAAGATTAGAACTCCATATCTTGTCAACTGAATTTGATTTCTGCGCATCTTCACATTACATCATTAGACGTGTGACAACGATAACATGTCGGGTGAAAATACACCGTTTGTCAACAAAAATTGAAGAATTCAGATAAAATATCTCAATTTTACAAATAAATATTCTAAAGTAATGAGAAAAAAACTATAGCTTAATTAACAAATGAAATAATAATTATAATAAATAATACCGGTAACTACAATTTTTAAAAAAAATATTTTTAAGCATAGCATCGTCTTTTCAATCTGAATAAGGAAAGAATAAATAAGAAAAAATAATAAAAAATAATAAATTTTTTGCCATTTTCTTCTTCTCCAGCCTCCGTTTCAACGTTTCCGCGGCTTTTCTCTTCTCCTGGTGTAATTCACGCTGCACGCGCTTCAACTCCTTTTCCAATCTCTCGTTTTCCTTCTTCATTTTATCGCCGCGAGATGGACCTCTATCTCTCTCTCCGGTCCCGTTACTTTTGAACGTGAACAACAATTCCCGGCTCGCTGTTTTCTCGCCTAAACAGACCGTGTCGCCATTTTTCAGTCGCGTGGCTCCGCGCGCCTCCAATTTCACCTCATTGACATAAATTCCAGTTCTACTCTGTCGATTGTTAAAAAACAATCATGAAATGATCAACACCTCACATTCTATCGTACATTATTATCCGCCACGTGCCACGCATCCTTCCGTCTGGTAAATATTGCATGAATCCGTGATACACATGGCGAATAGATGGTGAAATCGGCGTCGACGGCCCAACCAATGGTAAACTGAGATGCAAACAACTCGATTAAATTCATTAAAACTCAATAAACAACTAATTTATTTACCAAATCCTTATTTAGGGCGATTATTCTATCGACTACGTGTGTGGGAGTACCTGGGCGAGTGCTTTTCTTGTACGAAACTAAAAGTGCTCCCAATTCTATTTCCGGATTCATTTTCTAATTCAGCTCTACCTCGATTAACGTGTTGTAAAACCACCAGTGTAGAACTTCGACGTCGCTTCGTATCATGCGCCTTTTACGGAAGACAGAAGAAACTATAGCAATCGCACAACCAATCACAACCGAGCAAACAATAAACACACGTGCCACTTTACAATTTCGAATCGTATGCCAACAAAAAATTGAAGAATTCTGATAAATACTTCAAAATAATCTCAATTTTACAAATGAATATTCTAAACTAAAGAGAAATAAAACTATAGTTTATTTAACAAATGAAATAATAATTATAATAAAAAATAACTACATTTTTTTTTTCAATTTGACTAACACTATATGGAGGTCAAAATAAAAATCATTTTGGACTCCAACAATCACTTTAAATGCCAAAACAGAGCATTGACTAAAAATATGTTTTTAAATGCAGAAGTGTATACGGTAAATTGCTTTTTAGTGTCACCTAAAAGTTAGAAAAATGTGCCCAAATGCAAAATAAAGCAAAGAAATGCAGAACTCATGATGGTGAATGAAAGGCGTTAATTTTATGTTAAAGTTAGTCCAAAAACAAATGTTTTTTCAGTACTTTGTTAATTTTAAGAGGGAATTAAATATTTGTAAACACAAGCATCGTCTTTTGTCTTTTCCATCTGAATAAGAATCAAAAGAGTGATCTTCTTCTTCATCTTCGAGTTCACGAAGAGTTTTCTTGGTCATAAAATTGTTGCCCAAAAGAAAATCGTAGAACAGCAACTTCCGTGTTCAGAATGACGAGGTCCAGGACGTTTCTGCACGCTTTGCTTGGGTTTGTTGCTCATTCTCTTCTAAAGTAATCGCCGATGACAAGTTTTCAATTCGCTGGACTCAATTATTGAGTCTAAAACTCGCGATGGAGTTTCACTCGTGATGTCCGTTCGACGAACCGGAAATTGCTACTTTTCCCTTTTCCATTCGTTGATGCAGTGCGATCAGAACGAATGCGAACGATTCAACACGACAGCTTGAAACGTAAATATTAAAATTAAATATTAAAAATCAAAACCAAAAATGAAAATTACCTTGATTATCATTTCCGAAATTCCGAAATTTTGTCAGAAGGGTTAATGTCACTGCAAATCCTCCAATAGAATGCGGGTGTGTTGTAGTTTTAAAATCCAGATTTTTTCCTCTTCCTAATAATAGAGACCCGCGCATTCTGGAAGGATTTTGCGTGAAACCTGCGCATTTGCGAAACATCCCGTATTTTATTATTCCTTGTGTGATGCAGAGAAGTTTCAAGGGGACGTTTTCAATTTTTAATTTAAAATAATTTTAGTTTCGTAATCTTGTGAATTTTATAAAGATAGAAAAACAAATAAAATAAGAAAATGATTTTCTTTATATCTGTACAAGTATACACGAAGACCAATGAATTTCAAAGAACAATAACAAATAATAATAAATTATTGCTTTTTGTTCAATTCCCGTCCGCGACCACGACGTCCTTTGGTCGCAGGGAGAAAAATTAATAACGACGAGCACGACGACGACCTCGCCTCGGCGCAGGTTGTACAAGAGGATCGGGGGCTGGCGCAGGTTGTCCAAAAACATTGGGAATTGGCGCAGGTTGTCCAAAAACGTTGGGAATTAGCGCAGGTTGTACAAAAACGTTGGGAATTGGCGCAGGTTGTACAAAAACGTTGGGAATTGGCGCAGGTTGTCCAAAAACGTTGGGAATTGGCGCAGGTTGTACAAAAACATTGGGAATTGGCGCAGGTAGTCCAAAAAAATTTGAGATTTGCGCAAGTTGTCCAAAAACATTGGCAATTGGCGCAGGTTGTACAAAACGATTGGGGATTGGCGCAGGTTGTGCAAAAACATTGGGAATTGGCGCAGGTTGTACAAAACGATTGGGAATCGGCGCAGGTAGTCCAAAAAAATTGAGGTTTGGCGCAGGCTGTCCAAAAACATTGGGAATTGGCGCAGGTTGTACAAAACGATTGGGGATTGGCGCAGGTTGTGCAAAAACATTGGGAATTGGCGCAGGTTGTACAAAACGATTGGGAATCGGCGCAGGTAGTCCAAAAAAATTGGGGTTTGGCGCAGGTTGTCCAAAAACATTGGGAATTGGCGCAGGTTGTCCAAAACCATTGGGGTCTGGCGGAGGTACCACCGGCGGGGGCCTCGGTGCAGTTCGCCAAAAATTAAAGGGCCAAGGCAAGTTGAATGGCAGTTGAGCCTGCGCACGCGGCTGCTGGTTGGGGAAGATGTAGCGGTTGGCGTTATTGTTGGCGGCTATCCGTTGGGGCTCCTGGAAGACGATCTGTCCGTGCTCGTTAAGCCTGGGCATGGCGCCCAGTGCATACTGCTGCTGCTCCCTCTGCACTGCCGCAAACGGCGTTTGGGCCGGGTCGTGCCTCAGCTCCAACGCCCGCGCTTCCGGGTGGGTCTCTCGGTAGTCTTGCTTCGCCTTCCTGGCGCCCTCCTGCACTTCCAGCCGGTGCATGTCATCGTCGTTCGAGAATAAAGGACACCTGACAAGTGCGTTGAAATGAAATTAATTAACTTTTGCGACTCATCAATCATTAACTCACCTTCCCTTCTCGAAATGCTTGTAGTCCTTGATGGTCTCGCGACAAACGTAGCAGAAGATTTGGCCGCACGTGCACGTCATCCTGTTGCAGCCGAGTTCTTTGATGATGGGCCGCTTGCATTTGGGACACGTGCGCACCAACGCGTCCGTCATCTGGTCCTCGACGTACGTGCGGAACTGCACTTCGGGTTTCTGCTCGATCTCGTCGCAATGCAGCGGAAGATGGTTCAGTTCCTTGCACAACCTTCGTTTACAAACTAAATTAGCATTTCATTTATTCCGTTTTTCTGCTTTGTCACCTGCATGTTACTTTGAGACATTCGGGGTTGAGGCATCGAAAGATCTTGAGGTCCGCGTCCGGAATGATGGCGCAGAACGAGCAGTGAGGACACGACTCGAGATCCGGGATGTCTGCGCGCCGGATCTCCTCCTCCTGCATCTTGCGCACAAGGTTTGAAAACACATTGGACGGTAACACATCCTGCAGCACGATGGGCGGAAACTGGCGTTCACAGTACGGGTCGAGGCAGGGGAAGTGGTAATTGCCTTGGCCGATGTGCATCTCGGCGTGTCGCCGGATGCACGATCTGCAGAACAAGTGCCCGTCCGTGCACTGCAGCATGTCCTTCATAAGCACTTCGTCCTCGAAGCAGCAACTGCACTCCATCAGTTCGTCGTTTGCCTTCGCCACTTCGATTTTACTCAGTCGTTCCGCCTCCTTGTCCTTCTTGTATTCTAGAAAAGGAATGACATGAATTTACACAACACGATTTTTACTTTTTAAACTGTACGAATGATCCTGTCTTCCATCTCGATGAACAACTTCTCTTTGTAGAAGAGTTCGTCGATTTGTTGCGGCATCACTTTCAGGGGGCTCATCACCTTCTTTTTCCTCAGTGTTTCCCTCCTTCTCTTGATTAACGGTTCTGTAATTAATCTAATTAGTTGATTATTTTGTGACCGTTTGGTCACCCAAAAGTACGAAGCGTCACTGACACACACTGCCCAATGGCCCCGAGGTAAGCCCGGTATCTTGATGCTAAATTCCTACTGCGCATCCCATTCCAGTTGTTATTTAGTAGCATTAAGCCTAATATTAGACCTAATAATGCTAAAATAAAGTAAATAAAACAACAATAAACTCATCATTAAAAGTAATTCTTGACCAAAATATTGGGCAGTTAAAAGGGGGATCTCCAACCACTAGACAGCGGATTAAAGGTCACCAAACCCAACAATCTGATCTCTTTCATGATGGGCGTGAGGTGGAAACGGTGTTTCTCCATCACTTGCGTCAAATCGTTTTTGTACGCGTATCGAAACTGGTTACTGACGTAGCATTGAATGTGCAACCGGTATGACGCACTGACGACTCGGTCGTTGTTTTTGAAGTAGTTCTCCGGGTCTGGGAATATCTCCAGGAATTCCTCAACGCTGAACTTGCTGCAAAAGAAATTCAGTGCAAAATGATAACAAAAATCAATACAAACAACGACAAATCATGAAAAATAACATTAAAAACGGTTTCTTCGTAGAAACACCATAAAAACGAAATAAAATGGACAAAATAAGTAGAAAACCTTTCGACAAACTTCCGCTTGACCGCCGCCTTTTGAGCTTCGGCCAACCTGGGATACGAACGACTTTCCAACCAGCCGTAAACCGTCGCGTTTATGTAATTCAGATCGTTCTTCCATCTCTCCATAAACGTTCGCAGGTATTCCGGATCAGCGTCCGGAAAGAGCTCCAAAATCGCGTTCACTTTCTCCATCGTCGCTGACACATTGTTGTTCTCTTCGCTTGAAGTGGACGCGATTGCTTCCGGCCCGTTATTCCCAGCTTTCGGGGCTTCATTCGTCACTGGAGACGGTGCCATCCCGTGCATATCGAGCAACTCGCCGATGACTAAGCGCACCCGGTTTGCATTCCCGTGATGCGCCTCCAGATACGCGAGGATTTCCTCCCGGCTCTTGTTCGGGACGAATCTGCTCACGACCTCCACATCGTTGATCAAATCGTTGAACTTGTCTGGTTGGTATTCTTCCGGGATGTGCAACGGTCTTTGTTCGGGTTGCTTCAACCGTTCGGCGATCATACGATCGATGACGATCTTTCTTCTGTTGGGATTCGCACTCAAGGTTTCAACCATCGCGTAAACTTCGTTCCGATCCACCAAGAAATCTGGGTGGAGCACTCCAAGCTCGTTAACGATATTAGTCACTTCCTACATACAAAGTAAATCCATTTTAATTACTTTGTTTGATAGTTGGGATTAATTTACGACGAAATACTTCTGTGATGTCGTTGTCTTCAACTTCGTGCTGTGGCGCGGGCGCAACGGCGATCATTCCGGGCATGTAAGGAATGTCGTCTTCGTCGTCGTCTTCGTTTTTGTCACTGTCATCGTCGTCTTTGTCTTCATTGTCATCGTGGTCGTCGCTGCTGTGGCGGGATTTCCAAAATTTAACTTTTTTCATCGTTTTTCATTCTTAAATTACGAAATCAGTGTGCTTTTTTTGTTGATATCCATAACTGTTCCACTCTGTGAATAGAAACGGCAAGTTAGAACGGCTTTTGCACGAATTACTCGGATTTTCACCTGGAAATTTGATGCGATCAAGTTCGAGCCGTCAACGAAAACAGGGTGGTCGAAAAGTCAACCACTGGCCAAACATTTGTGGCAAGAAGAACCCGAAATAGGCTTTCAGGCCTAGATTTGGAAATGGAGGCCAATCGTTCTGAGATGACCGTTGTTCTATTCGTTTTGTTTTAAACAAAACAAAATATCGTTCTCATCCTTTATTATTATTTCAGTTACAAAATTATTGTTAATATTTTCATTATTATTATTATTATTATTCGTGGAACGATTTCACGCATTTTAAGAAACGACTCATTTTTATTCGAACAGAACGAGCGGGTCGAGGTTGCCAGGCGACTCCAGCAGAGCAGCTCAACATTATCATTCCACAACAGAAACCGAAAAACAACTCTAATTGTTCTCCTCATAACTTTTCTTTTATTTTTCCTATATCTACTTTTCAAGAAATCATAAAACATTGTTTTTAAACTTTTCAATCGCGTTTATTAAACCGCAAAACAATCGATACACTAGAAATTCATTCTTGAATAATTGACGAGGACAAAGACACCGCTAACTTGTTAATGTGGTCCATGAACACCTGCAAACTCACATCATCCGTCAGAACGGGCGCTCCACTTTCCTAAAATAAAAAAAATAAAAAAAGTTTAAAAAATTTTAAAAGAATAAAATACCCTTAAAGTAAAGACAAAACCTGGCTAATTTCACTTCTCGAGATGTCTAAAAAAAAACAAAAAACCAAAAAACATTTAAAAATTGCAAATTTTAAAACCATTTTGTTTCTCTCACTTTTGATTTCGATGATGCCGTTGTACGACATTTTGAATTCCTCTTTGGAATCCTTTGAAAAGACGCGCTGAAACGTTTGCTTAAACAGCGACGAATTAAACGTGTCGCCCATCACCATGTGACCACTAGAAAATCAAATAAATTAAATCAAATTAAATCAAATTAAATTTGAGTTTACCCGGTCAGATTGGTGCAATATTTCATTTTGTGGAGTCTGGTTTGGTCCAAAAAGCGCTCGAATAAATGTTGTTGACGGACCGTTTGTAAAAACTGGTGTTTTAAAAGGACATACCAATTGGGGGGAATTGGAGGTGGCGCCATGTTTGGCCACCAGAGGGTCACTTCAGTGACCCACAATGTAAACGGGTTATTCTATTTTCGATGTATAAAGGGGGAAAAATAGTAAAGTAGCATTTCTTGTTTAATAAACAATCACTGTTCAATGTAACCCCTGTAAGTACGCGTGTTTCTTTCGAATCCGATCAAATCAGTTTAAATCCAGTTCCATCGAGTTTTCAAACCACTTCTAATTAATTCCAAACTACAAATCGAATTGCTAGTCGCAATATATGGTGCCGAAACCCGGGAAATAATTAGTAAAAAACCAGGAGAAAAGTTCGAGTGTAATGGCTGATTTGGCAAACACAAGGAAGCAGAGAGAAGCAGCGAGGGGAGGTGTCCGAAACCTCATGAACACGTCAAGGAACGAGATGAAAAACGACCCGATCAACAAGGTGAAGCTTCTTTGCTTACAAGCGCAATTGAAGACGAGACGGACCGAAATTGAGGAATTGGATCTCCGCGTGGCCGACGCCATTACGAATCTAAACGAGGTAATGGACGATTCAATGGAAGCAGATGAATTTCAAGATGAAATGATCGAAGCGGAAGTCCGACTCGAGGTTGCAATAAGGGATAAAGTCGAAAAAGCAGCAAGTATCGAATATATATTTACCAAACATTAATACATATTTACCAAACCGCGGGACGACATTACAATCGATCACGAATTTTACAAACGCCGCGGCAACAAAGTTCACGAACGTCGGGGCGACGAGTTTGGCGACCGTCGGGACAACGAACGTCGGGGCGGCGAATTTGGCGAGCGTTCGAGCGATGAATTTGGCTAACATCGAGGCAACGAATTTAGCGAGCGTTTGAGATACGAAATTGGTGGAAGTTCGAGCGATGAATTTGGCGGATTTAGCGAGCGTCCGAGATAAGAATTTGGCGAGCGTTCGAGATACGAAATTGGCGAGCGTTCGAGATACGAAATTGGCGGACGTTCGAGCGATGAATTTGGCGGATTTAGCGAGCGTTCGAGATAAGAATTTGGCGAGCGTTCGAGATACGAAATTGGCGAGCGTTCGAGATACGAAATTGGCGGACGTTCGAGCGATGAATTTGGCGGATTTAGCGAGCGTTCGAGATAGGAATTTGGCGAGCGTTCGAGATACGAAATTGGCGAGTGTTTGAGATACGAAATTGGCGGACATTCGAGCGACTAATTTGACTAACGTAGGGACCACGAATTTGGCGAGCGTTCGAGATACGAAATTGGCGAGTGTTTGAGCTATGAATTTGGCGAGTGTTCGAGATGCAAATTGGGCGGACGTTCGAGCGACAAATTTGGCAAGCGCTGATGCGATAAATTTGGCGAACAATTTGGCGAACGCCGATGCCATAAATTTGGCGAACAATTGGGTGAGCATTGAGAAAACGAACATCGAGACAACGAATTTGACAAGCGTTGGGGCAAAGAATTGGGCGAACATCGAGACGAATTTGACAAACATAGGACCGAAATTACGGAGTTGTTACGCGAATGGGACTTTTACGAACGAAATGATTAAACCAACAATCGACTACACCCGACGTGGGATGTGGGAAAAACCAGTCCAAACAGATGAGGAGACCGAGATCAACGTGAATACAACTTTTAACGTAACAACGGAACCGACAATCGACTACACCCGACGTGGGATGTGGGAAAAACCAGTCAAAACAGGCGAGGAGAACGAAATCAAAAATCTAAAAAAAAATAAAAATTTCAAATGTTTTCATTCAAAAAAACGAAAATTTTATTTGTGTTACTGTCTGTCTCACATTTTCCAACTACCCTTCATATAGCTTGAAACCCAGACACAAGTGATCAATAATAATTGTCCCCATGGCCAATCACATCGCTCCATGCATCTTGGGCAATAGTATGGCGCCAAATTCGATTTTTGGACTGTTTAATCCGATGCGTGGAATTGTAGGACAAGAAAATTTGTTTTTACATGAAAAAGCATGAATTTCTCACCAATAAAATTTATTAACACCTAAAAACTTTGTATTTACACCAAACTAATTTGTTTCCTTCTGAAATAATTTGTTTTTTCCCCGAAATAATTTGTTTTTTCAAAACAATTTTTTTTCTTAAATAATTTTTGTTTACACATTCTGTATTGATATTTCCTCTCATTGTGCACCCACAGCACTCTATTGGAGATCTGCCTGCGGTCTGAGAAAGGCCTGCTCGTGTCAAATTGAGTGTCTCGCACTTCATTGGTCAGTCTTGACCATGGTTATATATTGTGATGCTGCTACTACAGCGCCACCTATCTTGGAATAAACTAGTCAGTTATGTAAAACCTCAACACACCAACGGTCACGTTATTTTGCATGCTCCATTACAGTTTTAATATTTAGTCAGGACAGACTATCAAACATCACAAAAATCACAAAAATAAATTTTTTGACCCAAAAATCGATGATTTTATTCAACAATAAATCTTTAAAAAACATTACAATTCGATATAAAAAATTGATAAAAATGGAGAAAAAACGATAAAAATCGGTAAAAATCGATAAAAATCGGTAAAAATCGATAAAAATGGAGAAAAAACGATAAAAATCGGTAAAAATCGATAAAAATCGGTAAAAATCGAGAAAAATGGAGAAAAAACGATAAAAATCGGTAAAAATCGATAAAAATCGGTAAAATTTGATAAAACCTGTTGTGTTCTTGTGGTTGATTGATGATTATTGTAAAATGCTGGTTACGAAGACAACATGTCGGCCATTGTAGAATTGACTAAGTGATTTTATTCTGGATTAACAAGTAGGTGGCGCTGCTAGTAAAAGCGCCGAAACAATGCAATTGGTCAAGACTGACCAACGGAGTAGAACACTCCAAAACCAATTTTTATCGTTTTTTCTCCATTTTTATCGATTTTTACCGATTTTTATCGTTTTTTCTCCATTTTTATCGATTTTTACCGATTTTTATCGTTTTTTCTCCATTTTTATCGATTTTTTATATCGAATATTAATGTTTTTTAAAGATTTATTGTTGAATAAAATCATCGATTTTTGGGTCAAAAAATAGATTTTTGTGATTTGTGAGTCAAAAAATTAATTTCTGTCATTTGTGAGTCAGAAAATTGATTTTTGTGATTTCTAACATGTAATGTCATATTTTTGTACGTAATTTAAATTTTCTTTTTGTATGTAATTTAAATTTTCTTTTTGTAATTTTCATTTCAATTATTTTAGTATTTTTTTTTTATTTATTACACATTCCAGGACCTTGGGGTACCCCATGGGGTACCCCATTTGGGGTATACCCTGTGTTTTGTAGTGACCCTTTTTGTTGATTGAATGGTTGCGACCTTTAGATCTCCGTCTAGCGGTCTAACGACGTGTTAAGAAACTTAAAACTGTAATATTTTATGTTAAGAAACATAAAATTGTGTTTAAAAGCAATACATTACAAAAATGAATAAATAAACCGTTAGCAAAGTCTGTCAGAGCTGAGACCAGAAACAGAATCGTTATCTCTGTGGAAACAGAATCGTTATCTCTGTGGAAACAGAATCGTTATCTCTGTGGAAACAGAATCGTTATCTCTGTGGAAACAGAATCGTTATCTCTGTGGAAACAGAATCGTTATCTCTGTGGAAACAGAATCGTTATCTCTGTGGAAACAGAATCGTTATCTCTGTGGAAACAGAATCGTTATCTCTGTGGAAACAGAATCGTTATCTCTGTGGAAACAGAATCGTTATCTCTGTGGAAACAGAATCGTTATCTCTGTGGAAACAGAATCGTTATCTCTGTGGAAACAGAATCGTTATCTCTGTGGAAACAGAATCGTTATCTCTGTGGAAACAGAATCGTTATCTCTGTGGAAACAGAATCGTTATCTCTGTGGAAACAGAATCGTTATCTCTGTGGAAACAGAATCGTTATCTCTGTGGAAACAGAATCGTTATCTCTGTGGAAACAGAATCGTTATCTCTGTGGAAACAGAATCGTTATCTCTGTGGAAACAGAATCGTTATCTCTGTGGAAACAGAATCGTTATCTCTGTGGAAACAGAATCGTTATCTCTGTGGAAACAGAATCGTTATCTCTGTGGAAACAGAATCGTTATTTGGGGTAATTGCAAAACCATCAGACTTGAGACCATAAACAGAATCGTAAACTTTTTGTGGTAATTAATTGCAAAACCGAGGTAATTGCAAAACCGTCAGACTTAAGTCAACAAACAGAATCGTTATTTGTGGTAATTGCAAAACCATCAGATTTGAGACCATAAAAAAAATCGTAAAATTTTTGTAGTAATTAATTGAAAAACTGAGGTAATTGCAAAACCGTCAAACTTAAGTCAACAAACAGAATCGTTATTTCTGTGGTAACTGTATGTCTCAGAAAAACATTAGAAATTAGAACGGCTAAGGCATCAGTTGCAAGATTTGTTATTCCATCCACATTAGGTGACTCCATTTGGCAGACTATGCCTCATGATAAGGTAAGTATGATGCCAAGTGTCAGAGAAAACTTATTAGTGGACGAAGTTCTATGTTCAAAAAATCAATTAGTTTACACTGTTAAATTTATTTTTATTTATTTATTTATTTTGCTGTGTTCGGACTTCACTGCATGTTTTGTGTAGTGACGTTATCTTTGCTTCAGGCGCTGTACCCCCAGCGCCACCTTGTTGCTTGACCCCGAATAAAAATCACTTGTTAGTTCTTAGCCTAATAGACCTACCTTTCATTTCAACCATCCTCAACATAAATTGTTATTAGTAAGATATATACTAAATGGCGACGAGATAAGGATCCGAAATCCACGTTCAACGAATGAATCCATTAGTGACGCAAGTTTTATCGTGTTTTTCGAACTTTTTTACCGCTTTTTCGGCCCGTTGCTGACCACGCCGTCCCGACGTTAGGCCTACGTTCCATTGTCGTATTTTCCTCGCGTTTTCGTACTCAACGCCGACTTTTGCCATCAAAATGTCAGCTCTAAAAGGGACACCGCGAGAATACGATCCAACAGAGGATTGGGGCCTATATTGCAAGCGTATGACAAGCATTTTTGCTTGTAATAAAATCGTCGATGACCAAGAGAAGATCCACACGCTGCTGTCGTACGTTGGCATGCCGACCTTCAAGCAGCTGGACACGCTCGCGGCGCCGAAAGAAGCTGCTGACTTGAAATATGCGGAGTTGGTGGCATTGATGCAAAAAAATGCTCGCCCAAAACCGCTCGTGTTGGGAGAAATTTGCCGTTTTCACCGCCGTGATCGACTGCCGAATGAAACCGTGATGGAGTATTCTCTCGCTCTTCAGGACCTGGCCCAAAACTGTGAGTTCGCTGATAAAACAAACGAATTAAGAAATCGCTTTCTTTGTGGCCTCCAGAATGAGCAAGTTCAGCAGGCGCTCACGTTGAAGAAAGATTTAACGTTCGACGACGCGGTCGAGTTTGCTGCCGCTGCAGAAATGTCGCAAAAAGAGTTTTCGACGATCGTAACGCAGAATGCATCGGCGCTGCCGGTGCACAAACTCCAACACGACTCCAAACCACGTCACGATGCGTCTAAAGGTAGAAAACGCTCCTCGAGGGGCACTACCTCGTTTCAACCAGTCCGCCAACCATCCAATTCGAAAGGAAATGCGTTGGTGTGTTCTGCTTGCGGCAGTAAGTCGCACACGCGTGAAGCGTGCCGCTTTCGCGATGCCACGTGCCACGGATGCGGGAAAACTGGCCACATCAAACCAGTTTGCCGGTCGGTCTTGAAGTCACCAGCTCCAGTCCATGCAGTCGAGATGCCACAACAGCTCACGTACTACGCTGTCGAGCCGGACCTGTCGACGACCGTCAACGCGATTGGCATTAAAGCCACACAACCAATTATTATGGCCGTCAAAGTTGCTCATGTCAACCTTTTGATGGAAATGGACACGGGAGCAGGCGCTACTTTTGTAAACCTCGAAACATACACTAAATATTTTTCTGATTTTCTATTGCAGCCCCTTCCGATCCAGATGAATACGTACGGCGGCACGACACTCCGAATGGAAGGGGTATGCGAAGTTCCGGTTCGTCATCGTGATCGCGATTTTTGTTTGCCGCTGTGTGTGGCGACTCACGGCCCCATTACACTTCTTGGCCGCGACTGGCTCGAAGCATTTGGTTTGCTGTCGGCAACTGGCGAATTAGTGGGCGCGGAAGTATTTTCGTTGTCCACATCGACGCCATCGCCCGAGAAGCTCAACAAGACGTCGTCCGACGGTTTGGACACGATTTTGGCACGTCATGCCAACGTCTTTCGAGAAGAAATCGGTTGCTACAATGTCCACAAGGTCCACATCGACATCGATCCGGCCGTTCAACCAATATTTTTGAAGAATTATCCAGTTCCACTCGCGATGAAGCCACGACTGGAGGAAGAGCTGCGCAGACTGCAGGATTTAGGTATCATAACCCCTGTCGCTTCTTCCAAATGGGCGACACCCATTATGCATGTCCTTAAATCAGACGGCACACTAAAGATAGCGGGATGCTATAATAGAACCATAAATAAAGCGGTTCTCCCCAACTCTTACCCTTTACCTCTGTTTGAAGACGTTGCAGCGAAGTTGTCGGGCGGTGAGACGTATTCTACACTAGATATGAATCACGCCTACAATCAGCTAGAGTTGGATGCAGAGAGTAAACTAGTGTGCACAATTAATACCCACTTGGGTCTCTTCACAGTAAATAGACTCTTTTACGGGATATCCAGTGCGCCGGCAATCTTTCAACGCGAGATGGATAAACTGACAGCCAAAGTCGAGAGTATGCAGCCGTTCATTGATGATTCGGCCGTGACTGGTGCCACAAATGCAGCGCACTTATGCAACTTGGATCAACTCCTGGGCGCATTTAACAAAGCCAATTTAACATTAAATAGGAAAAAGTGCAAGTTTTTGCGTGCATGTGTGCAGTTTTTAGGGCTGAACATTTCCAAGCAAGGAATCACGCCCGTGGACTCAAAATTGGCTCCACTTCGTAACGCCATGCAGCCCATCGACGTTCTATCGCTCAAATCGTTCCTGGGGCTCATAAACTATTATGGCAAATTTATTAATAATTTATCCACTTTATTAGAGTCGCTTTATCGCCTGACACGTGACGACACTCCGTGGACATGGGGACCGGAACAGCACAAGGCCTGGACGAAGGTCAAGGCAGCAGTGACTGTCGATTCGGCGTTGGCGCACTACGACGCGAAGAAACAACTTTATTTGACCGTTGACGCCTCGCTCGTTGGTGTGCGCGCCTTTATTTCCCACGTATTTCCCTCTTGTCCAGCGCGCAGAAAAATTATGCGCAAATTGACCGCGAAGGTCTGGCGATCGTTTATGGCGTTCGCCGATTCCATCACCACCTGTTTGGTAGAAAATTCATTTTGCGAACTGACCATAAACCGCTGGTGGCCATATTCGGAGAGAAGAAAGGGTGCAATCAAATTGTCGCCGCTCGCCTGCACCGATGGGCAATATTTCTAAGTGCCTACGACTATGCGATCGAGCATGTGCCGGCCGCCGACAACGAAATCGCTGACGGATTGTCACGCAACCCCCAGCCTGTGATCGATGGTCGAGAAGACCTCGATATGCATGTTAACGAAATATTTTCTGTTTCCCTTTCACAGTTCCCGGTATCGCAGGCAGCCTTACGTGCAGCATACGTCGCAGACGCCCAATTGCAAGCAGTTCTGCAGTGCATCCGAGATGAATGGAAATCAAAGACACCTGACTTAATAAATTTTTATAAGCACAGGTCCGCCTTTTCCACACATGGACTATTCTTGTTCCTGTCAGAGCGTCTAGTCGTGCCAGAACAGCTTCGCCGTGCGGTCCTGACGGAGTTACACGCAGGACATTTCGGAATCGTTCGCACCAAGTCGCTCGCTCGTGCTACGGTTTGGTGGCCGTCAATCGACCGTGACGTTGAGACGATGGTGCGTTTGTGCGACGTGTGCCAGCGCGCACTCCCGGATCCGCCAAAGACGTCCGATTTGCGTTGGCCCATTCCCGACGAAATTTGGGGGCGAATTCACCTCGATTTCGCCGGCCCCTTTCATGGCAAAATGTTCCTGCTGGCCGTGGATGCGCGCACCAAATGGTGCGAAGTCCGTGCGATGACCACCACTACCTCGAAAGCAACAATTGCGATCCTAAAATGTTGGTTTAAACGTCACGGCTTGCCGATTCACGTTCACTCCGACAACGGGCCGCAATTCACTTCAGCGGAATTTGTTGACTTTTTGTCACGAAACGGCATCCGACACACTCGTTCACCGCCTTTCCACCCAGCCACCAACGGAGCAGTGGAAGGCTTCGTGAAGACCTTTAAAACTCAAGTCGGAAAATTTTTGACTTTAAATTTGAATATTTCAGAAGCCGTTGACCAATTTTTAATCGCCTATCGCTCGACGCCGCATGTTTCCACACGGACTACGCCGTCCGAGGCTTTCCTGCAACGAACTGTTAGGACAAGGTTACATTTGCTAAATCCACGTTTAATGCCGGAACCAACAACTGTGGAAACGCGACGTTCCTTCGAGCCTGGGGAATTGGTGTTCGCGCGCGACTATTTGCACGCCTCGAGATGGGTTCCTGGAATAATATCGCAAAAGACATCGTCCACTACGTACGATGTGGCTGTCGGAAATGCCATAATTTGGAGCCGACATGCGGACCAGCTCCGGAGACGCCAGACCTTGCATGCTCAAACTCCGGAGGGGGGAGGGAATCGCGGACGTTTTCCTTTGCTGATTGACGACTCAAACCTGAGGGACACACAGCTCGTGACTCAACCGCCGGTTTTGGACGTTCCTCCTAACTCACCTGATCCCCCAAATGTTCGTGACGCAACCCCGGCTCCTACTCCGCCTCCTGTTCCTACCCATACTCCTGTTGTGCCGTATCGCCACCCTCAGCGCACGCGTAACCCGACACAATTTTATGGATTCGACACTAGAGATTAAGTGTACTTGTTTTTATGTATTAATTGATTTGGTTCATTGTCATGATTTCGTTTTATTATCTTTGTAATCTGATTAATGTGCCATTAATGGGGAATGATGCTGTGTTCGGACTTCACTGCATGTTTTGTGTAGTGACGTTATCTTTGCTTCAGGCGCTGTACCCCCAGCGCCACCTTGTTGCTTGACCCCGAATAAAAATCACTTGTTAGTTCTTAGCCTAATATGACTGACCTTTCATTTCAACCATCCTCAACATAAATTGTTATTAGTAAGATATATACTATATTTAAATCTCACTTTATAGTGTTGTAGGGTATCTCTACCGATATTTACTGGTATCAAAAACCGATATTTTTTTAAAAAAAAACTGAATACCGAATACCAACTTTAGTTCGGTATTGGTACCGGTTTTTATTGGGACAACAACATAACTATTAATTCAACCGCTTCCCATCTAGGTCAGCGGTCGGCAACAGTCGGACCGCGGAAGGTCGAAACTTGGACCGCGGTGACGTTTTAGCGACGTCTTTCCCTCGGTTTCTTTGGTTTTTCGGTTTTTTTTCCTTGTTTTTCCTGTTTTTGTCATGTTTTTTAGGTTTTATTGGTATTTTTTGGGTTGTGTGTGTTTATTGGGGGGTTTATTTGGTTTGTAAGTGTTTTTTCCGTTATCTTAGGATTTTAGTAAGGTTTTTAAGTGTTTTTTTTCTGGACCTCGATAAAAATTTTCAACAGTATCCAGACCCCACTTAAATTTACTTGCCGACCCCTAATCTAGATGCTCAATCAATGCAGATTCAGAATAAATCGCCATGTAATAACATCTTCAATCATTGAGGCTATCAACAACGATAAGAATGTAAGCCCCGAGTTTTACGTCTTTCTAGACTGTACACGTTCAGGCATATTTTGTATAATATAAAAAGTAGTTTCTCGATCTTGTTGGTCGGCTGGTCGCAATTGGTCTGCTTAGCGCCCTGGTCAACACACATGAAAGGGTATAAATTATAAACCCACTAAATTTCCTTGGATTTTTACTAAAAAAAAAAAAATCTTCCACTTACTGCATTTTTCACTAACGCACCTTTTTTGTTCGACTAATTTTAGCAAGCCAAAAAAACTAAATTTCCCACTACTGACTTTCCCCACTATAAAAAATTAAGTACATCCACTATTTCTACCAATTTTTTTTATTATAAAAGGAAGGCCTTCCTGACTTTCGATGGTCTACCTCGCTTCCTTTTCTCGCCCAAAAGCACGTTCTTGGCCTCACTTGGAACACTTAGGTACTGCTCAATAATAGGACATGCACATTGGGTCCATCTTCATGGACGACTATGGCCACGCGAATGTTCACGACGACACACCACCCTCGTTTGTCGACTCCTGCCGCTCCCCGATGAGCCGGCGGACTCCCCAATTGTTGGAAGCTTCGCAAGGCGCTGCAGCAATTGAGGAGTCTAGCGACCACGCCGGGGTTCTTCGGGGAGCGGCGGGAGTCGACGAACGAGGGTGGTGTGTTGTCGTGGACATTCGCATGGCCATAGTCGTCCATGAAAATGGACGACTATGGCCACGGCGAGGGGTCCCGAGTACTAGTTGGGACTGGGTCCCGACACGTTGTGACGATTCTACTTTTTAGCTAATTTATTAGCTAGTTAAGCGGGATAAATCGGTTTAAACAAGACGTTACTACATTTAGTAACAACCTAACCAAGATAAGCTACGGAATTCTGTGTGCCATGAATAACTAATCGAATAGAAATCACTTACGGTTTTGTGTGACATAAAACATACTGTATTTATTAATTATAATAACTGGATTGGGGTTCTGAGCGCGTGTAAACGGGCGGCATCAACTGGTTGAGGATCCGGGCGAAGACAGTTGTCCATGTTTGTTTCGTGCTCGGGTGGGACCTCCCGCACACATGCTCTGGCAGAGCATCTGACCTATGTTCAAATATTAGCGCAGATAGATGCGACTATCACCGATCATTTAGATTGGTATTTGTTTAACGGGTTAATCATCCCGTGCATGGACGATATACTATGCCACTGTACAGAATCTCGCTGTTCCTTAGAACAGCAAGCTAAAGGTACGGGGTCATTTCATGTATTTAACATGTCTATTACCGGAGTTAGCCTTCCCGAAATAGCCCTACAACAACAATAACAATATAGTATTAATACTAATTTTGGAGAGCTGAGGAGGCCTGATGTGTCGATAGAGAAAGTGAGATCAAACGATAACAACAATTCAACTACAGACAATATAGACATATTCAGTTATCAAGCCAAGAAGGGAACTGGTTGGAAAACCAGAGCTTATATAGTTCTTGAGAACAATTAGATTGGCGATAGCCAATCAGGTGCCTGAATTGACGAATTCGTAGGTCACTTTAGTCCGGACCTAATAGAAGACTGGGCTCGAACCTAATAGGAGACTGGGTCAAGAAGGGTCCGATTGGTCCCCTTCGGGAGGTAAGTAAATTGGGTATTGATTCGATAGAATCAATAACTTTAAGTAAATAATACTTAAATTATGCCTAATAAAATATTTATATTTTATTCATCTTCTCCAAGTAATGATTTATCATAACTCTTAGCTTTCTCGAGTTTAAACTGCGCGCGTTATTTATACTGCGCCATCTAGTGTGAACATTGTTAAATACGGGTTTATAACCATCACAACGTGACTAAAACTGGGGACTAGGACTGGGGCCTTGGCGGGGACTCGGTTGCGGGAGCGGGCGACTGTTGGGGCGCTCGTAGTCTCGTAGACCATGCGGGGGGAGGGTTGGTCTCCCTCGACTGTCACGACGCCAAACGTTATGCTAATGTGTGCAAAACGTTCGCTAAACGTTCTCAGAGCTGCAGCAAAACTATTTTAGTAAAATAGAAGTAGTAGTGGTAATATTAGTTTTTTTTCCGAATTTGATTTTAGTGGGAAATTTAGTTTTTTTTGGCTTGCTAAAATTAGTGGAGCAAAAAAACTACGTTAGTAAGTGGGAGATTTATTTTTTTTTAAAGTGAAAATCCAAGGACATTTAGTGGACCAATAAATGGGACCCAAGTACAAAGACATGTGGGCAACAACAAAAACTTAATACAAAGCATGTTTTTCTTCCAAAAAATGCATTTCTAGGCATAAATATAACCTGTTGAGACAAAACATAACAATATAAAGGTCAAAACATTTCTTTTTAGATGGATGAAATGGTGCTCTGAGCACATCCACATGTCTCTACAATCTCTCTGAATTTATCATTTGTCAAAAGTTACTACAAAAACAATATCCGGGCAGGTGACACTGCATTCTGACAAATTTCAATCTTTCTTCATAGCTCCTAAAATTATTTAGACAACAAGGTGGTCTGCATGTGTTTACGGTGGCGATGTGTTTGACAGTCAGAGGGTGCCACAAGCCTCAATGAAATGACAACTGTTGTAAATGAATTGTTATGTAAACTAAGGAAATGCCATATGTCCACTAGTTACTAAGATCGTTTATTTATTCATTAACTCAAACTAGAAAGCACAAACAACATACCTATTGATCTAACTTTTTTCCATCTAGATGCTCAATCAACGCAGATTCAGATTAAATCGCCGTAAAATAACATCTTCAATCATTGAGGCTATCGATGACGAGAGAAATGTAAGCTCAGAGTTTTACGTCCTTCTAGACTGTACACGTTCACGCATATTTCGTATTGTAAACTATCTCAAAGCTGAGACTAGCTGACCCGAAATTACCAAGACACAACTACAAGCTCTAGTTAACTTCAAGTGATTTTATTAAACAAACAAAACTGATTATATATGACACTGGTCGATTGGTGCGGTCGTTTTGTATCGAGGCGGGTATTCGAGACTCGTAACCTCGTACACCGTGCTCGAGATTCGCCGACTTACTCGCAATGGTCCTCGGTATAGATTACTGAGTTTCCCTGCTCTGCCTTGTATTGCGATCGCCTTCCTTCGCACGACGACCACATCTCCGACCTCGTATGTCCGGCTTGGTCCTCGATGTCTATCGAACGCCTTTTTCTGCTTGATCTGGCTTTCCGTCATTGTTTCGTATGCTTCGTTTCTTACGTCTTCGATTTCCGTCTCGTTTTCATCGTTTTCCTCTCGGTTCCTTCCTCATTAAACACTCGATACACGTTCCTACGGCTGCTTTCACGTAACTTCGCATCCTGGGGAACCAAAATTTCTTCCGAATCGCCTCAATCGTTGCGTCGACTCCCGGATGCGCGTGTCCATCGTGTACTTCGCTCGTAATTTGTCTCCGCATCATTTTGGTACATTTTCTTCTATCTTCGGATCGTTATCTTCAGCTTTCTCTTCGTCTTTCTCTTCTTCTTCCTTGTCGTCTTCCTCTACCTCTTCTTGATTCACGTCTTCATCCGCGAGTCCTAGCTCTGTAAGCACGGCTAGTCGCAACGTGGTGATCATATCTCGTTTTAATCTCGGCGGCACGATATTCCGTTCTATTAACAGTGGCTGGACGTCTTTGGCTCTCAGTTTGTCCCACTCGGCCTCCGTTGGGAATGCTCCGCGTCTGATTTTCGCTACGACTGCCTTTGCTACGGCCATCTCGATCGTGGTTCGGCTAACCTTTGTAACACGTGTTTGTCCCGGCGAACCGACTCTCGTTTCCCGACCTGTCCACGCGCTATTCGCTAACCCGAATTCCGAATTCCGCTTCCGTCGCCAAAAACAATCGTCTTCTACTTTCGTCTACTTTATCGTCTACTTATTCATCTATCGTCGCATCGAATCCTTCTATCCCACTTCTGATGTAAACTATCTCAAAGCTGAGACTAGCTGACCCGAAATTACCAAGACACAACTACAAGCTCTAGTTAACTTCAAGTGATTTTATTAAACAAACAAAACTGATTATATATGACACTGGTCAACCCTGATTGGTTGATTACAAGAATCGCCTCCAAAACGTTTCTCGGACATATTCGTTATGTCCGCACGCCCCCTGGCGATCGTTATCGCCCGTCGACCCGAAAAACTCCACAGTATAATATAAAAAGTAATTTCTCGATCTTGTTGGTCGGCTGGTCGCGATCGGTCTGCTTAGCGCCCTGGTCAAGACAGACTAATGGTCACGGATACACACAAACTTTTCTCGAGAAATGGACAAACGATATGAATTATATTATTTAAACGCGACGTTTCCCGGTGGTTGGGACAGCCAAACTTAACCGGTTGGTCATCTGGTTTCGAAGCTGAATGCAATAAAGGATGTGAAGGTGATGTGGGTGGTGGTTGTGATGGTTGTGATGGTGAATACGGAAGCAGTTGCTCATTTGATCGTTGATGGCGGAGCTTATCGTTCTTGCTGATCGAATGGTTGCGACCGGTTTCCGTCTAGTGGTCTACCTGCCGGCAAAATTCAAATTTGTATCAATAAACAAAGACAAATCAAACAACGGCGCGTCTTAACGCGCGCAAATTCAAATTCATCTCATCGAAAAATGTACTCGGTTTAAACCCTATTTACATTTTTACACATTAAAACGTCCATTTTTCTATCTGATTTATGCTTTTCTATTTTAAAAGATTCAGTTTTCACTTTATTTACATTTTTACATCGTAAGGTCGTTGGGTGTTGGGTGTAAGTGCATGTAAGAGCAGCGACGACGGCGATGACGACGCAACGGATTGTCCGGACATTCCGGCATAATTGCCATTGACCTCGCGTGACTGCGCGCAGACGAAGAAAATGACGTTTTAGAGATATTTGATCGTAAATTATTTATTGCCACACTTCACAAATATCAAAGCAAATTAAAATGCATTCAATCTGTATCAGAGAGTGACTTTGATCGTAAACACGCTTCGACAACTGCGTTCGGATTTCGAAGTAGATCCGAATCAGATTTACGACTTGCTTGCACCGCAGAGTAAAAATGCCAACAGAAGGAACATCGTGATTGATCGGCTGATCGCCAAACGGCTGAAGGAACTCAAACGAGCGCCGTTGTACAGACAAGTTCGACGAATTGCTGAACGATGTGGAGGTTGTGAGCAAGTTCGTTGCGAACAAGAGCCGGGAGATGAGCTTCAAGAGAATCCGAACCGGGTGCGCATCGTCATCAACGAGTTGGAGCCGTTTGCTGTGGCGAATAAAGCTCCGAATGCCGGGAATAACGGGCCGGAAGCAATCGCGTCCACTTCGACCGAAAAGAATAACGATGTGTCGGCGACGATGGACGAAGTAAACACGGTTTTGGAGCTGTTTCCAGGCACTGATCCCGAATACCTGCGATCTTTTGTCGAGCAGTAGTCGATTATATCATGGCGAACGTTTCTGGTGGTTGGCGAAATCGCTCGTATCCCAGGTTGCCCGAAATCTAAAAGGCGGCGACTAAACGAAATTTATAGAAAGGTTTTATAGTTATTTGCTTTATTTTGTTTGTTTTATATGCTTTTTAGTATCGGGTGCATTCACTGACGCATAAACGGTCGTTTAAACCCGTTTAAAAGAGGTTTTGAACGAGATTTCCTGTTGTTATTATTATTATTATTTGATGTACGGTAAGCAAATTTGCACCAGTTATTTTTTGTTTACGACTAAAGAAGAAGAAGAATGATACTTACGTGTACAGTTAGGCCTGGAAACAAAAAGAAAAGCGAGGGCGAGGAAACAATGCACACTGGAAAAAAAATCAGATTTACTCACTTGTAAAGAATTGTAAATATATAGGTAGATGGATTTTACAAGTTTGTAAATTAGATTTACAAACAATTGAAAATAAGTCTTTTCCAAACATATTTACAATCTGGAAAGAGACCATTTCCGGGACTTTTTTTACAATAACTTTACAAACATTTTCAATTGTGTAATTATAAAATTTCATAATATATTTCCAATGTATTTCCCATGTATTTTCAATGTATTTTCAACATATTTCCAATATAAAAAATTTACTACCCTCCATTTTGAAAAATTTAAATACACTAACTCAATTTTTTTTTTTTAGTTAAGCTGTTTGACTTTTTTTCAATTACCATTCAACAATTAGTTTTCATTAATTTCATCACTATTCAGATGTTTTATTGACAGTTTTATTCAAATTTATTTATCTTAAAGTTTTCTTTTTTCTTACCATGACCTCTGTCAGAATTGAACCTGGGACCCTTTGTTCCAAAGACCACTGCTCTGTCCACTAGGCTAGTATGACTTGAAATAGTTTATGCATAACTTCCTATATATAGTAACTACTTTGTTAAATAATCTATTTGAGATTGATTGTATTAAAAATACAATCAATCTCACATTGATTATTTGTAGAGGAATCGGATTGTTTCATCGACGGTACGTTTCATTCATCGACACGTATTTTTCCGTCCCTGCGCCCTGATTGGCCCGATTTCGTATTGTCCATGTCGGTTCGAAATTGGACCGTTTTATACATTATTTTCTTTTCTGAGTTCAAATTTGACACAATTTTATTGTTCCTGACAGTATTTTACCTTGTTCTTGTTACTTTTCAGATATTTAAATGTTACATTTAAATTTCAAGTATTTTCTTGCTTTTACATTATGTTTACAATCATTGTGCAATGAAGTTTACAACACATTTCCATCTAAAAGAAAATTGATTGGAAACATAACATTTCAAACAAAAGATTTACAACTAATTGAAAATGAGTTTTCATCTCTAGGATTTACTACACATTTTCAGAAGTTTGGAAATATATAAATATTTCCAACACATTTCCAACAAATTTCCACATCATAGTAAATTCAACTTTTCCATATAAATTTTCAACTTGGAAATGTTTGAAAATATGCTTTTTTTTCCAGTGGCAGGTCGCTCATTCTCAAAATACGTGAAATCGTTCCACAAATAATAATAATAATAATGAAAATAACAACAATAATTTTGTAACTGAAATAATAAAAAAGGATGAGAACGATATAGAACAACGATTATCTCACATCGTTTGGCTCACACTTCCAAATCTAGGCCTGAAGGCCTATTTCGGGTTCTTCTTGCCACAAATGTTTTTTTTTGACTTTTTTGACTTTTTTGACTTTTCTCCCACCGTGTTTTTATTGACGGCTCGAACTTGATCGCATAAAATTTCCAGGTAAACATTCGAGTAATTCTTGCAAAACCCGTTCTAACTTCCCTTCTATTCACAGAGTGGAACAGTTATGGATATCGACAAAAAAAGCACACTGACTTCTTAATTTAAGAATGAAAAACGATGAAAAAAGTTAAATTTTTTAAATGGGACGATGACAATGACGACGAAGACGACGATGACAGTGACGATGACAGTGACGACGAAGATGAAGACGGCGACGAAGACGACGACATTCCGCACATTCTCGGGATGATCGCAGTTCCGCCCATGCCACAGTACGCAGTTGAAGAAAACGAAGACGACGACGACGAAGACGACGACGACATTCCGTACATGCCCGGCATGATCGCCGTTGCGCCCGCGCCGCATGCAGTTGAAGACGACGACGACGACGACGACGACATTGCGAATCGTCCAAACCTTCCTGGTATGATCGCCGTTACTCCCGCGCCACAACACACAGTTAAAGTAAACGACATCGCAGAAGTATTTCGTCATAAATTAATCCAAACAATCAAACAAAGTACCGGTAATTAAAATGAATTTAATTTGTATGTAGGAAGTGAATTATATCATTAACGGGCTTCGAGTGCTCCACCCGGATTTCTTGGTGGATCGGAACGAAGTATACGCGATGGTTGAAACCTTGAGTGCGAATCCCAACAGAAGAAACATCGTAATTGATCGTTTGATCGCCGAACGGTTAAAGCAACCCGTTGTGACGATTCTACTTTTGGTTGATTTAATAGCCATTTAAGATAGTTAAATAATCGGTTTAAACAAGACGTTGCTAAGTTTAGCAACAACCTAACCGAGATAAGCTACGGAAGCCTTCACAAACATGAATATGTAATCAAGTAGAAATAACTTACAGTTTCAGTGTGACATGACATATTTATTACTAAATACTAATAACAAAAGATGGGTTCTGGACGCGTGTAAACGGGCGGCATCAACTGGTTGAGGATCCGGGCGAAGCCAGAGGGATACGGCTGACTTGCGGCATCGTCACAAATAGCGCTACGGAGACGCGTTTGGTCCGCAGCTCGAATATCTAAACATGCGAAGAGTCCTTCGCATTAATCGGAATATTCGGCAGAATATTCCATGTTCCAAATGAATAAAAGTAAAGTGAGTAAAGTAATATAACAAATGAATTGTTATATAAATAATAATTGGGCGGGGACCGTCACGACAATTGAGAGAACGTCGCGGGAGTTGTTGAGACTCCATCCGCCAGCATGCCTTACGACGACAAGATCTCGTGATCAGGCGCCGAGTATTTAATTGTACGCTTTAACTCGCTATCGGTGGTACTAACCACCAGGTAAACATTTATATGGACTTACCGGGTTTAAAAGATGTTGCCAATACAGGATTACCAATGCCCGAGTAATTTATTTAACACAGTGTTGTTCAACTCCTGTTCACGGGTTACTAACCCGGAGGGTACGATGGGGCGGGGACCGTCACGACGGTCGAGAGAACCATCGCGGGAGGATTTGACTCCTCCATCCGCCAGCATGCCTTACGATGGCGGGATCCAACGATCGAGCACCGGGTAAAATATTATTTGGCCACTGCCGTTGGATTACCATTATCCAGGTAGTTATTTATCGCAACATCTACAGATATTACTCACGGGCTACCAACCCGGCGTGTTACTTGTGCATTAGGCCTTTACCGACTTTTAACGAGCGGAAGGACCAATCATAGAAAGACGGGAACCTGCGTGGGTTGTTTACAACAACCATCCTGCAGCGGACTGTGGCCAGTTAGCTGAGGGACCTACTTTCATTTAGCAAGGTCGTACTGTATACGACCATTATATTAAACCACCGTACGAAGTCCTACTGTCCCGTAGAACAGCTGGCTAACGTTACGGGGCCATTTCATGCAAATGCATGTCTATTACCGGAGTTAGCCTTCCCGAAATAGCCCTACAACAGCAATAACAAAATAGTAATGAATACTAACTGTGGAGAGCTGAGGTGGCCTGATGTGTCGATAGAGAATAATGAAATCAAACGATAACAATTCAACTACAGACAGTATACAAGTTCAGTTATCAAGCCAGGGGGTTTAGTGGGTGAGAAACTGATGCTTATATAGTTCTGTAGAACTACTAGATTGGCGACAGCCAATCAGCGTACGAATCGGCGGATTCGTGGGTCACTAGTCCGGACCTAATATATGACTATGTCCAGATGGGCCCAGTTGGGGTCCGGAAGGGTCCGATTGGTTCCCTTCGACAGGTAAGTAATGTGGATATTGATTCGATAGAATCAACATTGTCAAGTAAATAATACTTAGTTTATATCGAATAAAATAGTTATATTTTATTCACCGTGTCTAAATAATTATTTATCACACTTTTTAGTTTTATCGAGTTTGATTTACGCGCGTTTGGTAAACAGCGCCATCTATTGTGAACATTGATAAATACGGATTTGTAATCATCACACATCCCCCGGTGACAATCATAGAGTTTACCAACTTTTTAATTGTCATTCTTAATGTATAAGAAATGTTCACCTAATTCTATCGAATTAATCCACTTGGTAAGTATTTTATTAAACTTAATCTCGTTATTTCTTTCAGAAACTTCGTCACCCGATTAGACTAATCGGCTTCCCTGTACAACGCAACTCCTGGTTGCTAAGCGACGGAAATGAACTCGTCCGAACATGGATACATGTTCGAGAAAACTAATTTCGATAGAAATTTTTATTTTCTCCATCAAATAAACTTCTTTCCTAGTTTATTAATCAGCAAGATAATCAATAAAAAATAAACTTATGCAAAATTTTATTTATCGAAAATCTAAACTACTAATTCTTTATTACGAATGTCATAAAAAATTAACGAATTTCAACTTGAAATTCTTCAACGCTTTGATCAAAGCAAAAAACAACACAATTTTCACAAATAATTATGAAAAATAAACTAAACAATCACACATATGTTAATATGATTAATTCAAATAAACATCCAAATTGAATTCGAAAAACAATAACAAATTAAATTGAATCCAATTTTTAAATTAAACTATACTCGTTTGAGCATTTAATTATTAGTTCAAGATCTTGAAACAAACAAACACAATACTCGTGGGAATATTTCGTAATTGCAAAAACACAACAAAACACTTGGAGTATTTTTAGTCATAAAAAATCTCCACTCGGAAAAATAACGAACGTTAATTTTGTCCCTTTCATTCCTTCTTCTCGACTTCAGTCGAGTCTTTCTCTTCCTTCTTCTCGACTTCAGCAGAAGTCAGAAAATCCGACTCTTCAGTCGCCTCTGTCGAGACGGCGGAAAACACGGCTTCTTCCGGCGCTTCGATTTCATCCGGACTCGGAGGTGGAAACGGCATGTCGTCAAGAAGCTCAGCCACGAAGTCGACAACGGAAAGCAGCTCTTCCGCGTCTTCGAACTGTGCCTCGTCCGAAGTTTCAGACTTAGGCGCAATAGGAGCGCTCGAAACGTCGATTACGACCGCTGGAGGATCCTCCACGGGTTTGGACGACGCTTCTACGGCCTGTTGAAGCTTACGAGCTCGCCCTCGTGCCAAGATGTTGGTTCGCTGAACCTTGGCAATTTCTCTCGCTCGGTCGAGCGTCAGACAGCCTCGCCCTCGCGACATCGTTCTCGGTCGAACGATTTCTTCTACAACCTCGCTTCCAACGCTGTCGGCGGCCTGGACAGTTTCAGTAGAAACTTCGGAGTCCTCGGACGGCGGCGGTGACTGTCGAAGGAGTTCGATTCTTACGCCGGCGTTGACTTCAGCGCGGGCCCAGGTGAGGAAACGCGGGTCGATGTAGACCGCTTCGCCACGACTATTCAGGAAAAGTCGGCACTTTGGGCAGTGAGCCCAACATCGCTTCTCGTTAGGCTTAATGCCTTTGACTACGTGGGGCTGAACCTCCTTGCGCCACGGCTCCGAACGCGGACGCGTTTTCCTTCCACGGCAGTTTGGACAGCGCATTAGAGAAGATCCTGCGGATGCACCGCAGCACCACCCACAGCCGACGCAAAATGGGCAGATCGTCTCTGTTGCCTGGTCCGTCACGATGTTATCGTGAGGTATTCCGGCTGCCATGTCACGCTCGCACTGTTCTTTGCGCAGGCGGGCCTTCTCGTCCTTTTTTCTGGCCTTGTTGGCCGCTCGGTACTCGCGGTTGCGAGAAACAGGCTCCGAATAACGCAGAGCGCCCGGCGGCGGCTCATTCCATCCGTACTCTGACGCAGAAGACTCAGCACCAGCAGGAAGATGCGTAGCAGACGCTGATGATCCCGTCACAGTCGGTGCAGCAGCATTCGACGTGTGGGCGACGGTGGGCGCCACGCTTGCAGTTGGCGGCCGAAATTCGGGTGAATGCGGGGCCAACGGGACGTTGATAACGTTCGCGGGCGGATACGCCACCTGGGCCAGCGGGGCCAATTGTGCCGACTCATAAATGGTTGGCTGCGCAGAAGTGGATGGGGCCTGCATCATCGCATTTAAGTCGAGCGGAAGTCCGTCCGGATGGACGCTCAGCCAATTTAGCGTTGCTAACTGCAGCGGCGTCAGGGCGTACATCGAGGCGGGCGCCGTCGGTATCGGTTGGGCCCTCATGTAAGCACGTTCCGCTGAACGGCGTTGCTCGTCACTAGACGAGGTGGACGAGCTGGAACTTTCATGACGGTGTCGTCGATGACTCCGTTTTGAGTGATGTTTACCACCGCCCATCTGTAGACGCAAATAAATTATTTTATTAAAATAATTCCACTCTAAATAATCATTCCTTGGGTCCAAAGAATTAAAACGTATTGTTCGCAACGAAAAATACACGACTCGAGTTATTTATAACCCTTAACACGTGACACTAATGAGTCACATTCCCCTTGTGTTTATGACACGAGAATGGACTCGCCTGACAGCGATTTTCATCGAAAATCGCAACTTGTTGATTTTTCAAAAGAAAAAATCCCCTTAGTTTTGTAAACTATTTAATCCAACTTCCGAGTATCAAAGATAACTTCTCGTATTAATTAATTAACACTTAGTCTAATAAATATCTTACATCGAAAATTCATCGCCAAATAAATTATGCAAGCCTCGACCGCGACTTGATTTAAATAATTAGTGCCTACATACTTAAAACTTAATAATTCATTATTAATTTTTAACCCAACTATTCGACTGAATAGCTAAACTTCCAGAGTGATTTAATGCCGATTCACGCTTATAATACACGTGAATTTTTTAACTTTTATCGGGACGCCGATATTTTACCAATTGTTGCGAACAATTCTTTTAAATTCTTTGGTCAAAGAATATTATTGAAAACTACTTACGGCTGAAGCTAGTTTTCCTGCTTGAGTCGACTAAATGAATTAGCGTTGAAATCTCGAGTCGAAAAGTGAAGAGGGACGAAGGGACGAAGTCACTTATATCCACGTGTGTTACGAAGTGTTTGTGTGCAATGAACCCTGGGAATTTTATTCCCTATTAATTGTCGGGTTCGAGGTTTAATCACACCTCGTAAGTCTCATACCCTCGTGAAGAGGCGAGATTATCACTTTTCAAAGTAATTCTCTGTATTTTAATTAAAATACATACAAATATGACCAAATAATAAAATATTCTATCGAATATTTTAACTTATCGCAACAAATTCATATTTTAATATAAATTTCGATACTCTTCATATCAAAGTGTCCCCCGGTGTTGAGATTTTCAATCACTACACCTGTTAGACATGTAAAATAATTACTGTCTCCAAGTTTTAAATAAAACTTATCAATTCCAACAGAACTTTGAGGCTTTTCCTCGTTGTTGGTATGGTTTTTTAAATACTGCAGTGATGTTTCGCACGAAATTTTCATCTGCATATTGTGGGTCTAAAGACCATTTATTTGATCGATGTCGAATGTTTCTGATGTCAATTTAGCGTTTTATTTCACACGATGTAAACTTTTACTGCTTTAGAATCAAATGCGGTATTTGTATTTGCTTTACGATTGTTCCGTACGAAATTCCGTACGATTTATGTATCTACTAATGAGATTTGTTCTATTTTTCAATGTTAATGTTATTATCTGGCACTAGAGTGCCACACTTGTTTTCCTTGCAAAATCCAAGATGGCGCAACACACGGGCGTGTGTTGCCCTGACTGTTTATCCACATCAAAGTAATGTATTTTCGTTTAATTAAATTGTTTTTAGTAGTTTTAACAATTGTACTTACTTTAAAGCACCTTCTGTGCTCTTTTGTGCGCGAATAAGCGGCCTTAAGCCGCGCGCTTGTTACGAAACGTATTGCGACGTATCGCAAACGTTCGCGTCGCAGACCGACGCCATTACGGCAATTTGCCGCACGCTTCTCGGCGATATCTCGCCGATATCTGCGCCCCTCTGTTCTACATTTGGTAGCAGAGGATGGTTGCTGCCTAATTCCACGTTTATTTCGTTAATTTTCGACGTATTTGTCGCGAAATTCGCGACTTGTGCGCCGAAATTCGTTTATTTTCAGGTACCGACGATCCTCGCCTCGTCAGTTTCGTTTTACGAACGTCTACGACGTACCGCCGACGTTCCACACAGCCAGGGCTGTTTATCCTACGATCATTTGACTAATTTTGTCCAAATTCTCGCGGGTTTCGCGGTTTTTGAGGCAAATTTATTTATTTTTGCAGATTTTTCGACAAAACTGGATTTTCGACACTGCTTAGCACGAAGCGGCAGTTCCAACGAGAACCGAACACTAGATTGTTCGCCGCTTAGTTCCCCGGTGAACGGCGGTTATCACCGATCTGTGCAAGTGGACGAAGAGCCTCGATTTATTCGAGAAGATTTCGGATTTCACATCCGAAATAGCGCTTTCTCCAGCTTTTCGAGAAAGCTGCGCCGTGCCTTCATTTGCACGAGGATCGCATCCGCGATTGATTCGTCTATTTCTCCTTCTTTCGACTTTACCTTTGTTAGAATTAAGGGTATTTTGGTGTGGGACCTTATTAGATTCGACACAGCTCTTCGGGCATTCCGTCCACCGCTGTGTTTGTATTTTGTGACAAGGCTGAGCCCTGCGCCACCTAGCATTCCCGTGACCCCAGGAGGTCGTAAAGGACGCTAGGGGGACACTTGTCACAAGCTATCAGCTGATTGTAGCATCGGCTCCCCCTTTGAAGGTTTCCGCCTCGAAAGTGTGTGTGAAGTGCTTCAGTTCAGTGCTCCGAATCGAAGTCAGCATTTGTGCAGTGCTCCAGTATTTAACGTACCATTCCTTGAGTCAGTGTGTTCGTCGCGTTGTGTCGAGTTTTCCACTCCACAATGAAGAAAGCGTCGGAATTATCGGGCGGAACGGTTCCCGTACTCACCGTTGGGAACTATGAATCCTGGCAGCGCTCGATGCGCATGCTTCTAAAATCCGAAGGTTTATGGAGACACGTGACCGAGGAAAAGGAGGCCGAGCACCTTGCAACTTTAAATGAAAAGGAAAAGGACCGTTATGCTGTGAAAAAGGACAAAGCACTTGGTCACATATATATTCACGTCAGTGAAGCGAAACGATCGGCCCTCGACGCTTGCAATACACCTAAGCAAGCATGGGACAAGTTGGCCACCATTTATGCACCGAGTTCCAGGGCCAGACGAGCGGCCATGAGATGGGAATTTTTGAGCCTCCAACTCAAACCTGGTGAAGACATGCCTGATTTCATCGGTCGTGTGGACCATTTTGTTCAACAATTAAAAGACGTTGGTGAAAATGTCTCAGAAGAACATCATTCTTTCCAATATCTCAAGGGTTTACCACCGGAATATTCCCAGGCCACGTTTGCAGTATACCACTGGCCCGACGCAAACTTTACTCCAACCAAAGTGGCGGAACAGTTATTGTCCGAGCAGATGCGTTTAAAGGCAATGGGATTGACTAACCAACCGTCTGCACATACCTCGAAAGGACAGTTTCGCCAGCGTAATCAATCTCGCGGACCTCGAGATTTGTCTAAAATCAAGTGTTTTAACTGTGATCAAATGGGTCACTACGCTAATCGTTGCCCTCAACCACCACGTGGAGACGGGAATCAGTCCACAGCTTCTGTTCAGCGTTCGTCGCGAAGTAAAAGCCGCAGACGTAATAAAAATGCCGCTGCCAAAGTTGAAGACAATCGCCCACGCGGAAGTTCACGTCCGAAGCGAGAGGGGACATTCTTTTGCAGTGCTCCGCAGATTATTGAGCGTCCTACGGTCCATTTCATGCAATCCAATGAATGGATCGTGGATTGCGGGGCAACAGATCACGTTTCCCACGTGCGTGACTGGTTTACAGACTTTTCAAATATCCAGCCATTTGATATTGCGTTAGGCCAAGGCAAATCACAGGTGACAGGACGAGGGACAGTTCAATTGCTCACGTCGGTCGATGGCGCGGATTGCACCATCAATTTGAAGAACGTTCTCTTTGCGCCGAATTTCGAAGCCAATTTGATTTCGGTGTCAAAGATTGACAAGACCAATCACCATGTGCATTTCTTTAATGGAGAGGTGAATGTTTATCAGACAGACTTCCGTTCACCTATTATTCGTGCGAGAGAACGCGGTGGATTATATTATTTGGACGGTTTATGCTCAACGCATCTTGTGACGCCAACTGTTTCAACAATTACTCAACCGCCAGTCCAGATATCACTCCAACCTGTGCAAACACTTGTCACAACAGAAGTAGATTTCGACAACGTGCCAAAGCCAAAGAAGGGCAAATCAAAACTACGGGAAATTTCAGACTTTCGCATAACTTTGCCTGCTATCGAACCAGCGAAGCAAATGCCAGTTCAGCAAACTCCTAACCCTCCTTTACCTGCACAAGTCACCATTCCACCGCCTACCCAGAAAAATCCCAATATCCAATCCTATGTTGACATCCTAAAGTCCTTGCCACATGCCTTTCTACCCAGCGAAACCTCTAATCCAAAACAGAAGGTTGTTGCTAATCCTACTACAGTGAAGGATGCAACTGGTTTGTGGCACAGTCGTCTTGGCCACCTTCATACGAACGCCATGAAGTTGTTAGCGGCCAATGAACAAGTCCATGGAATGGAGCCAGCAGAAGTCCGTCAGGAGTTAGCCTGCAATGACTGTCGTATTGCTAAATCTACGAGGGCTTCTCACAAGCCGGACCCACATCCCATGACTTCAAAGCCATTAGATCTTTTACACATGGATTTGTGGGGGCCAGCCCCAATCACTTCCTTGGGCGGCTCGGATTATGTATTCACCATAATTGACGATGCAACACGCTACACCTGGATTTTTCCTCTGACACATAAATCTCAGACATTTGCTGCATTTAAAGACTTCGTCGCCAGAGTTGAGCGGGTTCAGAACACTACCGTAAAAGCAATCAGATCCGATAGGGGCGGCGAATTCATGTCAAATGAATTCTTGCATTATCTTCAAGAAAAGGGTATCCAGGGACAGCGAACTAACCCCGCATCGCCACAAATGAACGGGACAGCAGAAAGGATAAACCGGACAATGGCCGACAGTGTCCGATCGATTATTTCAGAAACAAAGCTCCCTGATGCACTCTGGGCCGAACTCGCTGTTACCTTCGGGTATATAAAGAATAGGAGCCCACATTCCAGACTGAAACATCAAGTCCCATACATTCTTTGGCGACAAAGAGATTTATCATTACGCCACCTACGTAAAATAGGATCCAAATGTTGGGTGCATTACACTGCACCGGGACGCAAGAAACTGGAAGCGCGTGCTTGGGAAGGATATCTTGTTGGCTACGCCACCAGCACTCGCGGCTACAGAGTCTGGAATCCAGTCGAAGACAGAGTATATGAATCTATTCACGTTAAAATCGACGAACATCAATCTTATCGGAAGTCTTTGCGAGGTTCAACGCAAAGACCTGATGAAACATTCCTTGAAAACGGCAATGGACAACAATCCGTATCATTTGACGATAATGTCAGATATCATCGTTGGCCGAAAGGGTCTGATTCTGATCGCTCTGATAACAGCGATAACGATGATGACAATGGCAATGACAACCAGACTTCAACATCTGCGTCAATGCATACACCTCTTGTCTACTTGCCGCCTCCGACGACACCTGAGCAGCGATTATTGGATGCATGTGCGTTGGAGTTACCAAGCTCAGCTAGTTTGAGACAATCTCAATCGTATCCTATTCTATGGATTCCACCAGATGAGGACGATACAGATGCCGATATTAATAAAATAGATGAACTTTCAATTTATCCTGGAACATCTGAATTCACTGGCACGTCGCCCGAACAATCGCCATGTCAAACTCCACCACCTTCACCTGCTCGGTCGCATCGCCAAACTCCACCAACTTCGCCTGACCGATCACATCATCAATCTGAAGCGTCAGCTGGACAGTTGGCTCATCAATCTCCGCCCGGTTCGCCAGCACGATATATCACGTATCGTCGTAAAGGGCGTGGAGCAGACTCAGGAAGTCATACTGTACCAGTATTCGATGACACCCCAATGTCTCCTGCTCCGATTCCTCCCATAACAGGAACTGAAGTTCCGGCAGCGACTGAGCGTCATACAGCACATATGTGGCGACTTGTCGGCGGGAATTCCGAATGTAGTAATTGGAGACGCGAAGAGCATCTTAGAAAAGATCAAGTACCTGGGAAGATTAGGACCGACGTTTACTATTTTCCAATGCCTGGAATCAGACTCAGATCACCGAAAGACATTGAAGAATATTGCATGCTCAACAACATAGACTATGAGCCTGAACTTTTCACGTTCCGCAATATTGAATACACGTTGCCAATTATCCCAGGACCCCAACATGCAGCCCATCTTTGTCGAACGGAACCGGCCTCTTATGCCGAAATACCCAAATTCACGGACGCTCCGAAATGGCGCGAAGCCATCGATGAGGAGCTGGGAACGTTCGTCGAGAGAGAGGTCTATGTAGAAGTCCCTAGACCACCTAACACTACCATCTTGGGCTGCAAGTGGATCTTCAAATTGAAGACGGATGTAACCGGCACCATCACACGATACAGGGCCCGTCTAGTCGCGCAGGGATTTCGTCAAACGCTGGGCGTGGATTATGATGAAGTTTTCAGCCCAGTGGTGAATTTTGTTTTAATTCGCCTATTCTTCTGTCTCCTGGTTGTGTTGCGTGGTTGGAAGGACGCCCATCTTGACATTAAATGTGCGTACCTGTATGGTGAGTTAAAACACAAGGTTTACATGAGGATCCCTGCAGGTGCCACATGCTCCGACCCCAACAACGTTTGGCTACTCGTAAAATCGCTCTACGGACTGCACCAATCAGGAAGGCAGTGGTTTGAAAAGCTGGATGAAGCCCTTCGAGATCTTGGATTTAAGAAGATGCCGGCATGTAACTGTGTTTACACATTTGGGAATTCTGCCGTAATGTTGATCTATGTGGATGATATTGTTCTCTTTTATGCTTCAGACAGCATTTTCAGCCAGTTACTTGCCCTCATTAGTTCAAAGTTCCAGATAGTTAATCTTGGTCCAATCACGAGACTACTGGGCGTTGAGTTCATCCGTGACGCAGGGCGCACGTTCATCACACAACGTGCGTACATCGCAAAACTTGTGAAGAAATTTGGCATTGCAACCAACAATCGCATCAAGGTTCCCGTGACTCCCGGCACCACACTCGTGAGAGGGTCAACCGAAAATCTGGCAGACTTTCCCTACAGGTCACTCATTGGATCATTATTATTCCTGGCGTCAAGAACGCGCCCCGACATTCTTTACTCAGTGATTGCTCTGGCACAATTCAACACATGCTACAATCAAACGCATATCCGTGCATTGCTACAGGTCATGCAATACGTCGCCAACACTGCGGACTTGTGCATTGAGTTGTCCGGTTGCACATCATCACAACTGTGGGCATTCACTGACGCGTCGTGGGCAAGCGATCCAGAAACATCCTTGAGCTTCGGTGGCTACATCACCTATGTTGGAAACGTACCGATCGGCTGGTCTTGCCGAAAACAGTCAACCGTGGCATGCTCAACAATGGAGGCGGAGTTTATCGCCCTTGTTGAGTGTGTCAAGGAGCTGTATTGGTTGAATCACGTGTACACCCAGTTTCCAGCTTTGAATCGCCTATCTCGACCCGTCGTTCATTCCGACGCCCTGGCCAGCATACAGTTCACCTCAAACGATGTGGAGAACTCGAAGACTCGACATATCCGCGTTCGTTATCACTGGCTCAGGGAATGGTTCACGGCGGGACGCTTTGATCTCCGAAAAGTGGAAAGCGAGTTCAATGTCGCGGACATTTTCACGAAATGGCTCAGTTCGGAGCGTCTACGATCGCTGATTGCCAACATCTTCAGATCATAGACCTGCACTACCTTCAATAATGACATTCCTAAGTTATTTTTCCCAAAGTTGAGGATAATCGAGTTCAGTGGGAATCCTCGGGCTTCCTTAGTGAAGAGTTCTTCAATATCAGTACCCGGCTTGATTATTCGCCTATATTATTTGTTTTTCTGAATATAACACACTGTAATTCCAGCATCTGTTAGCTATCTCCCCTGTAATTATTCACCATCGAAGAGGGGATTTGTGGGTCTAAAGACCATTTATTTGATCGATGTCGAATGTTTCTGATGTCAATTTAGCGTTTTATTTCACACGATGTAAACTTTTACTGCTTTAGAATCAAATGCGGTATTTGTATTTGCTTTACGATTGTTCCGTACGAAATTCCGTACGATTTATGTATCTACTAATGAGATTTGTTCTATTTTTCAATGTTAATGTTATTATCTGGCACTAGAGTGCCACACTTGTTTTCCTTGCAAAATCCAAGATGGCGCAACACACGGGCGTGTGTTGCCCTGACTGTTTATCCACATCAAAGTAATGTATTTTCGTTTAATTAAATTGTTTTTAGTAGTTTTAACAATTGTACTTACTTTAAAGCACCTTCTGTGCTCTTTTGTGCGCGAATAAGCGGCCTTAAGCCGCGCGCTTGTTACGAAACGTATTGCGACGTATCGCAAACGTTCGCGTCGCAGACCGACGCCATTACGGCAATTTGCCGCACGCTTCTCGGCGATATCTCGCCGATATCTGCGCCCCTCTGTTCTACACATATTTAGGATTCGGCCTTCGCTCTCGTCGAGGACGAAGGCTAGTTCGCGGAACTACCGGTTGGGGTTTGCGGGGTTTTCGAGGTAGTTTCTTTGGAGTTTCACCTCTTTTCAACGCCGCTTTCTTTTCTATAGCAGTTAATCGTTGTCTATGTCTATGTTTAGACTTAATGGGCGCAGATTTGTCAATTTGCACCGAAGTTGAGTCGGATAATTCCATTGGAATTTCTGAGGAAGTTTCAGGAATTAATTCCATTTCTTCAGCATCCGGAAGCTGGTTACTTTCATCCATCCATTTAAGATTTTCTTGAGGCGAGTAAGAGGCGGACTTTTGTCCTACTTTCCAAGTCTCAATCGGGTACGACGGAGTATAGGGATACAACGCTTTAATATTTACTGATTTTTCAATCGAACCATCAGCTAATTTGCGTAATTTATACGCTCCGCCAGGAAGTACTTTAGTAATCTCCCATGGACCATCTCTCTTCTCCGCGAAACCAGCAGAAATATTTTTATCTGCGCACGAGAGAATGTGAGTTTGTTTCCAAACTAAATCTCCAACTTCGAACTCCGTAATTACGAACTTTTGTTCGTGTATTTTTCTATGCCGCTCAAAATTCAATTGAATTCTGCGATGCATCTCTTGATGCGATCTGCGCAATACATCCAATAGTACTCTGACATATTTTTCTGGATTTTCTTTGTCAAATGGATTGGCATGTTTAATAATCCTTGGGTCGAAAGGTAATGTTACGATTCGTCCCGTGTTCAGTAGCATCGGGCTTGAGCCGGTTGCTGCCGAAACATTATTTCGCATTGCGAATGCAAATTCGTCTAAATAACGCGGCCATTGCGTGTGCACGTCTGTGTACAGGGCCAGCATCGTTTTTATATCTCTATTGGCTCGCTCTGTCGGGTTCGCCTGGGCATGATACGTGCTCGTATGAGACGGGCGAATGTTGTACATATCGCAATACTCATTGTAAATATCGGAAACAAATTGTTTTCCGTTATCGCTCACAATCTTTTTGGGGTGTCCCCATCTGTTTGTAACAGATCTTAATTCTTGAACGCAGTTAGCGCTCGTGGCTTTGGTCAAAGCCTTAATTTCAACGAACTTGGTACAATTGTCAATAATGACAAAGATATACTGGTTTTGGGACCTTCCTGCGGGTTTCGGGCCCATCAAGTCCATGTTAATACATTCCCAAGGATTGGTCATGTTGTGTGGTGTGTACGGAGCTGCGTGCCTTTTCTGTTGAATAGGCTTGTACTGAGCACAGTGCGTGCAGCTTTTGACGTAGTTCCTGACACTTCTACTCATACCAGGCCAGAAATATATTAAACGCGTTTTCTCAAGCGTCTTACTCATCCCAGCGTGACCGCTTAGGGGGTGGCCATGACAAGTGAAGAGTACTCGCTTTACGAGTGCACTGGGTACAACGGCTTTAAAGCCATTTCCCGAATCGTTTAATTCCTCTTCGAACGAAGGGTTAAAATAGATGATCATTTGATCACCATCGACTTCTTTTTTGTCTAAACAATAGTTTTTGACTTTGTTTTTCCATTCTTTTATTTCAGATTGTGGTATCCCAACAACCTTGTCATTCAATAAGTATTCTCGAATGCGTTTGCATTCAATATCTAGTAACTGAGCATCTATTATTTCTCTCCTTGTAGGAGGGACTTCTTTAAGTACTTCAGTCAACGCACTGTACAAGGTTTCTTGTACTTCCTCCCCCTCCTTTTCTTCAGAACATTCTTTAGAATTTTCTGAAAAATAGGAACGCACACTAGCCAAATATTCTCGTTTCTCCGGGGCACGATTTAATGAAACAGAAGGATTTCCGTCCCACTCAGGCCAGTATTGTTTAATTTCGACAGGTTCCACATGATCACGAAGAGGAATGTCTTCCTCTGTTAGTGGGGCTCTAGAAAGTGCATCTGCAACTTGGTTAGCAGCACCTTTTCGAAAAACAATTTTAAAATTTCCACATTGGATTCTTAAGGCCCATCGGCCAAATTTCCCAGATGGTTCAGGCGTTCGCATCAACCATTTCAGTGCTTCTGCATCTGACTCTAAAGTGAATGTACCATATTCGAGATATGGTTTAAATCGATCAATAGCCCACACGACTGCGAGACATTCGAGTTCCGGCGTTGTATAACGCTTCTCCGCTCCACGTAAAACTCTGCTTGCATAAGCTACAGGTCTGGGTACAGAAATATTTTTCTGCTTCTTTTCATCGAATATATCGACGTCTTGGCAAAGGACAGCTCCTAAGCCTTCATGTGAAGCGTCAGTCATGACAACAAATGGCAAAGTCATATCTGGTTTGTGTAGACAATTGTCACCACAAAGTAGCTCTTTAATTTTATTAAAAGCTTCTGTCTGCTCATCTCCCCATTCAAATGGAGTTTTCTCATTCATCATACGTGTGTATGGTGCGGCAATAGTTCCGTGATTTGGAACAAACTTCCTGAAGAAGTTAGTCATGCCGTGAAAGCGCTGAATGTCTTTAGCACACGTGGGGGTGGGAAATTTCATAATCGCCGATATTTTATCGGGATCACCGAAGAGACCTTCGGGTTTAATCCAGTGGCCCAAGAATTTTAATTCTGTACGCCCAAAACGAGATTTCGCTTTATTTATTGTCATGTTGGCTTGGTTAAGCCTTTCTAGAACATCTCGAACGTGTTTGAGATGATCATCCCAATTATCTGAATACACAATTACGTCATCCAAATAGACTAACGCGTAGTCTTGTAAAGCTGAGCCTAAAATGCCTTCCATCAGACGCTGGAAAGTACAAGGCGCATTACAAAGGCCAAACGGCATTCGCACAAACTGATATGGACCATTTGGCGTGTAAAATGCCGTCTTTGGACGATCTTCTTTACACATTTCGACTTGGTAGTAACCTTTAACAAGGTCAATAGACGTAAAATACTTTGCCGGACCAGTATTATGCAACAAAAGGTCAATACTTGGCATTTGTATTACTTCGACTTCAGTGATGGCATTTAGCCACCGGTAGTCAATGCACATCCTATACGAGCCGTCAGGCTTCGCAACAATGACGGGATGACTTATGAAGGGCCCTTTGGCCTTTTCAATGAGTCCATCCTGTTCCAATTCTGCAGCTAGTTTGGTCATAATGGCTCTCTTGGCCGGGTTATACATTCTATACTGCATTTTGGGCAATGAATGCCCTTCTTTGAACTTAATACGATGTTGGGTCACGTTAGTGCACCCAACTTGATCACGAAATACATTCGGTATCGATTTAACCACTTCGCGAAGTGCTAGTCGTTGTTCTGGAGTGCAGTCGCTCTCCTCAACTAATTTTTCATCCCAAGTCAACACAGGAGTGTCTGTTAACTCAATTGAGTTGAGGGTGGACGACAGTCCTAAATAATCGAAAGTAATTCGATTCAACGGGGCGAGGGCCAAATTGGCTTCTTCCGACTCATAAGGGGCGGACCAATTGGGTTTATCTGCACACGAGAACTCTTGTAAATGTGGATGCGGACTAATTTTCTGTCTGCGCATGAAATTGTGACCAAGTATCAAGCCACAAACTCGTTTTGCTAAAACGATGAAATTCATTGGTGTAAATTCATCAGCCCATTGCACGCACAAAGTTATTTGTCCGACAGGCTTGTGTGCTACGCCTACAGCGTTAACCAACATGTTTCTGGGGGCCTCTTGCAAAAATTCTGGCAAAGCCTGAGTTTCAGACAAGAGTTGTTCCCCAATGTAACATTGAGATGCTCCTGTATCCATGAGCGCGTTGTAGGTGAGCCCACCAATTGTGATCTTCATTCGAGGATCATCTTTATTATTACTTAAAGTAATATTGTGCAAATTATTACCGCCTATGACTCTGTTGAGTCGGCGAAGTCTACAGAATTTCTTCGTGTAACACTTGTGTGGAAATAATGTCAGATTTTTTAATTGTTCTGTCATTTCTTGCAGATTTTCCTCTACTCCGCCACTATGACTAGTGGCTACTTCAAGACAAGTTGTGTCTACATCCATAAATAAAGATTCCGATGTAGCATTAGCTACTTCTGGGGGATGGAATAAACCTTCGTCCCCCGGATCTAGTTTTTTGAACTAGTAGCACTTGAATCTGTCGATTCGGGCTTGATCAAAGTTTTGACCATTTCTGCCAACGAGTTGGTCAGCGAAGTTTGTAACTTATTTTCAAAAGTATTTAATTTCGCGTCAAGTTTAGCATCTAGTGTTGCATCCAACACTTCTTGAGTTATCCACCTATTATTAGGTCGTTTAGAAGTAGGATCCACAGTCGGGGAATCCGGCGTACTTCGTTTTTGCAACTCTTCAGAGTTGAAATTTGCACGTGGTTTTAAATCCGGACATTCTCGACGCATGTGTCCTGGTTTCTTACAGTGGTAACAAACTAATTGACCACGTCTGGTCTGATCTACTACTCCGTTTATTAAATAAACAGCCTCGCATTCCTCAGGTAACTCTTCTTCACAAATATTAAGTTGTTCTTGTGAATCCAAAGTTAAGGATTTAGCATTTGTCTTCGACTGAGGACGAGTGTCAGTTTTCCGAGGTGGGAAAACAACTGGATTGGAAATATTTTCCCTTGCTCCATTAGCTGTACGACTGTACAAGCCTTTATTTTTCGTTATAACGGCATAAATCTCTGTCAGAGGCAGATCCGCTATGCCTTGCGTATGCAAAAGCAAATCATTAGCAGGAGTTACACTCCCGATAAAAAGACAACCAGCCCCTTTTGCATCAAGACTGTCTTGTAATATCCATAACTGGTAATATTTGTGCATAAAGTCGTAAAGACTTTCTGTTTCCAGTTGTTTCAACTTAGTTAGTTGGTTCGTCCGCTCTTGTCGAGTGGCTACAAACCGTTCTTTGAACGCCTGTTCAAATACTTCCCAAGATATGAAATCTTCTCTCCTTTCATGAAACCAACCATGCGCTTGCTCGGTTAGATAACCGGCTACGCCTTTAACAAGCATGTCATCGAGTGACATGTTTTCGCAGGAAAGCGACATTTTTTACAATGTTGAGAAAGCGTTCGCTTTCTTCTGCTTTTCCGGAGAATACAGGGATATCCGGGGGCTTCAAACTGTTAGTTTGAGGGACAGTGGCGGAACTTTTTCCTGCCTGCATTAATTTGTGCATGGTTGTGGCAATTGACGCGAGGTCATCAGCCGTCATTCCAAAACTACTGGGGGGGCGCGAGTTGTCGTTTGACGACCCGCCATTATTTGGTTGACTCGAGTTATTTTGACTTGAGCCACCACTATTAGGGTTGAAATTATTCGACCCTCCTTGATTTGACCTGCTGTGGTTACCAAAGTTCGAATGGTTATTCGAATTGCCTCGGTTCCCATAATTCGAATGATTATTAGAATTACCCTGATTGTCAAAATTCGGACGGTTGTTCGAACTTTCTTGATTACCAAAATTCGGACGATAGTTCGAATTACCTGGCGTACCTCGATTCAAATAGTTATTTGAATTTCCTGGAGTTCCAGTAGAAGGATTATTTAAATCATTCGGATTATTTGGGTTATTCGAGTTTGGAGGAACTGGGTGACCCCTTTGCATGTTAGGTGCTGGACTAGAATTGTTTGCAAATCTAGAATTTGGGTCAAAACGGCGGTTTGGACCTCTTGTCGCACCTGAATTTGGGTTCGAATTTCCAGCGAGATTCGGACAACTATTTGATCCGTTTATAAAACTTGGATTAGGGTTGGCCATATTAGGCGGACCCAAATTCGCTCTGTTGAACGTATTCTCAAAGTTCTCTGGATTTGTAAATCCTCTTTGTTGGTTGCGAGCGAAGTTATTCGCTCGTAATCGTTGTTGGAAAGCACGATTAAAATCTCCTGGTGTCAAATTCGACTGATCTTGACGAGGAGGTTGTGCATTTTTATTTCTATATCTAGAAATAGGCGTCGAAGGAGTGGGACTAAAATTATTTAATCTTTGGCTGGCTGGGGAATTAGGTTGCTCCGACGTAGCACGTTGCGCGTGTACAAAATCTAACACTTCGGTCAAAGATCTAAATTGGTTTGGGTTCAAACCGTGATCCTGACAAAATAATAGACCGCCTCGGCCTAAATGAGAACCTTCAGGAATGCATTCCTCTTCTCCAGGCGGAGTAGGTTCTCGTGGAGCCCTATTCTCTCCAGATGGTCCGGCTGTTTCATTTGAAACGCCATTATGGACCGCGTGGTTTTCCACTTCTTCAGTTCCATTAGGAACAGGTATAAACCCGGATAGATTCATTCCACCGGTCAAACAAGTTCTTTCCTTACCACGGGTGTTCATGTGATGCTGGTTATTAGTCATAACTAAACTTAAAACTAAGAAAATTTCCTAAATCTGAGAGATAACGATGAAGTTGCAAACGTTCAGGAGGATCGCAAACGAAGCAGTGGTCACACTAGTTCGAATGGAAGTATGAATACTTCGATACACCTCTCTGATTGGTCAAGTATCAACGCTAGTCTCGCGAGAGTCCAATCTCGTCCGAGATTGGTGGAAATCATCAAATTCGTGGAACCGTAATCTTGACAGACTCCAGTGTTATGACGTAGTCACCAAACAAAATGGATACTTTTCAAAATATTTTTATATTTTAAAATATCACCGCATTTATTAATAAATGAATGATCACCTTTATGGAATTTTTTAAAGTTTTTAAACTCGTAATTTCAAAAGACGCGCCGATTCGTTTGAATCGACGGCTTTTCTGCACAACACAGGTTGCTAGGCAACACAACAGCGAGAATTCTTCTTCGCTAAAATTCGAATGGTATTCAATTCGTAAAATTCGATTTCAATGGCTTGAGATCACGATTTTTAACCAACATTTTAATGTAGATCAAGTCTGTAAATCAGGTAAACCCACTTTGAAATAAAATATAAATTTTAATTCCTTCGAAAAAAATGTCAATTTCTTTCTAATTTATTTAGGCAAATAAATTTAGGTTTAACTTGAAGTCTCAAGCAAAATACATATGAAAGAGTATTCTAAAATTAAAACAACTGTTAAATTGATAGAATTCTTTAAGAATTCCATCAAAAGTCAACTTTTCAAAATTAGGCCCGACCGCGTGGTTTTGTCAGATTGTCGACGAAAAAATGACGTTACCCGGGCGGAACCAAATTCAACAAATTCGGGCAAGACTCTCATTCTCGGGGTTAGGCCTTTAGGCCTGACCACGCGGTAGAAATTATTATTTTGTTAAAACGTATAATTTCCACGACGGAGAATAAAGAACAAAGTGAGTTACACTTATTATCTCGCGAGAAGTTCTACAACAGAATAAAATATATTAAACATAAATAAATCTCAAACGAAATTTATTTTTCACACAAAAATTACCATAAACGTTACACTACTCGAATTCATCATAGACATGCAAAACTTCAAATTTTATTTAAAATTTGGCAGCCTATCTCGGTAGAACCTCCACTTGTGACGATTCTACTTTTGGTTGATTTAATAGCCATTTAAGATAGTTAAATAATCGGTTTAAACAAGACGTTGCTAAGTTTAGCAACAACCTAACCGAGATAAGCTACGGAAGCCTTCACAAACATGAATATGTAATCAAGTAGAAATAACTTACAGTTTCAGTGTGACATGACATATTTATTACTAAATACTAATAACAAAAGATGGGTTCTGGACGCGTGTAAACGGGCGGCATCAACTGGTTGAGGATCCGGGCGAAGCCAGAGGGATACGGCTGACTTGCGGCATCGTCACAAATAGCGCTACGGAGACGCGTTTGGTCCGCAGCTCGAATATCTAAACATGCGAAGAGTCCTTCGCATTAATCGGAATATTCGGCAGAATATTCCATGTTCCAAATGAATAAAAGTAAAGTGAGTAAAGTAATATAACAAATGAATTGTTATATAAATAATAATTGGGCGGGGACCGTCACGACAATTGAGAGAACGTCGCGGGAGTTGTTGAGACTCCATCCGCCAGCATGCCTTACGACGACAAGATCTCGTGATCAGGCGCCGAGTATTTAATTGTACGCTTTAACTCGCTATCGGTGGTACTAACCACCAGGTAAACATTTATATGGACTTACCGGGTTTAAAAGATGTTGCCAATACAGGATTACCAATGCCCGAGTAATTTATTTAACACAGTGTTGTTCAACTCCTGTTCACGGGTTACTAACCCGGAGGGTACGATGGGGCGGGGACCGTCACGACGGTCGAGAGAACCATCGCGGGAGGATTTGACTCCTCCATCCGCCAGCATGCCTTACGATGGCGGGATCCAACGATCGAGCACCGGGTAAAATATTATTTGGCCACTGCCGTTGGATTACCATTATCCAGGTAGTTATTTATCGCAACATCTACAGATATTACTCACGGGCTACCAACCCGGCGTGTTACTTGTGCATTAGGCCTTTACCGACTTTTAACGAGCGGAAGGACCAATCATAGAAAGACGGGAACCTGCGTGGGTTGTTTACAACAACCATCCTGCAGCGGACTGTGGCCAGTTAGCTGAGGGACCTACTTTCATTTAGCAAGGTCGTACTGTATCCTTATGGCGCGCATGCGGATTTTGCGGAGTGCGAAAGGGACCCCATTTTTAACATTACGGCTGCCTATATGCTGATCCCCTGTTCGCAATTTTGCGGCGGATTTTGCGGATTTTGATCAATCCGCAGAAATTGCACTTTACAAGTTTATTTTATGATTTTGTACCATTTTGTAACTTAAAAACACAAATGAACAATGTAATCACTCTATAATGCTGTTGGTTTAATCAGCACATTGTACTGCACAAAAACGCGCGCGCTCGCGATAGTACATCACCAAATGTACTTGCACTCACTCAAGTGGCATTTTTAGCCATTTTTCGTAGTAAAAATGGCCGTTTTTCGTCAAAATGGTCATTTTCAGCCATTTTTCATAGTGAAAATGGCTTTCTTCGTCGTTTTTTCTATAAAAAATGGCTGTTTTTCATCAAAAATGGCCGTTTTCATCATTGAAACGTTATAAAAATGTAACTTTTCAATGGCGTTTTGACGGAACCGATAAATTTTGAAATTTCACACATTGAAACCCTAATACAGGTGAATTAGTGACGCCTAATTTGTTTTAACAAATAAAGCAAACTACATCTCGCAATTTTGCATCGTACCGCATCACCTCGCCTCATTTCCGGTCTGGAAAATTAATGAAAATTAATAAACGCCCCGGCGTTTATTTGAGGCAATACGGCAATACGGCAATTGGAACCCGAAAATAACGTGGGGCTGTGTGAAAACCTGGATTTGAATTTCGTCAACGCGCGCGTTGACGCATGGGGAATGTGGGGGTCCCTTCCCAGTCAATTTCACCCCTAAAATATCCCGAAATTGACGATACATGCATTTCCAGTTAGAAAAATTGAGCTTCATGTAAATTTTGATTGTTTAGCTTTTTTTTGAAATTTCACCAATTTTCCTTATCTCCAGCTTTCCTCGCTCATTTGACACCAAAATGACCTGCATTGAGGATTTTTCCCATAATCCTTTTCGCATGTATGGAGCGCAAACAGTCGCAATAAATGAATTCAGCGGAATTCGACCTTGAGTTTGCGACGCCATCTTGAATATGAGTAAAAGCACAGTATGGTGTCAATTATTCGAACTGATCGCGGAGCATGGGACAAAAATTGAATAAAAACGAAGAAATATGATTAAAATTCAACAGAAATCTACACAAAATGATAAAAAATGTATAAACATTGATCAGAAATCGACAAAAATCGACTGAAACCTGACAATAATCAATTCAGAATGACAAATAACGATTACAATTGGCAAAAATTGATCAAAAATACAGAAAAATCGATTAAAAACCAGCAAAAAACGAACAGAAATCGATAAAATCAATTAAAAATCAACAAATAGCCATTTTGTTTGTTTTTGAACAAATTAAGAACTTTGAAAACACACGACAATTTGAAAAAATAAAAACCGGGGTCAAATACGCGCAGCTACTCGTTTGAACGCCGGGGAGGTGTGGGTGATGTGCCTCGAATAAACGCCGGGGCGTTTATTTATTACCAAGGCGGGATGTGAGGCGCGAATGAAAGCCCAAGTTGGACATTGCCTCGAATAAACGCCGGGGCATTTATTTATTTCCAAGACGGGAAGTGAGGCGAGATGATGCGGTGCGACGTATTCAAGGGGGTATTCAAGGCAGTACGCCATGTTTTTCACTATTATTCAAGGCAGTATGCCATGTTTTCCACTATTATTCAAGGCCATGTTTTCCAGTATTTTATTTTTACCATTTTGTAAGTTTATTGCAATATGTATAAAGTTTATTGCTTTTTGTATGAAGAGTAGTATTCTTTGTGTAATGTGTCTTTATACACATCACACACAACGGTTTTTTCTGTTTTCTTCATGTTTATGTTTCGTGTATGCACGTGAAGCCCTGGCACATCTGTCGAACACCTGTACGCATTTGGACGCGCTCAAGGCGCTACATCGCGTGCTGAAACGCGCTGACGGCGCTACATCACGCATAGTAGCATATATATCACACACATTTCGCGCCCACGACAAAGTACGAACTCATGGCGATCACCAAAGAACATTTACTTTTCCACACACGTTTTATTTTCTCACAGTCCTGTACACATTTAACTTGCGCGCGCACTTGCTAATGCTACGGTCGACGGCGATTCGCATGCGCTATCCGCTGCATCAAACCCCAAATACCGATCAAAAATCGCAGAAAACACTAATCCCGACCCAAAAACCGCCAAAATTACCCTCAACACACGCCAACAACCTTCCACCACTTAAATTACACCGGAAAAAAACAATTTCAAACCGAAAAATCAACAAAAAAGGCCAAAAAAATATTGCAAACAAAGAGAAAAGATCAATTATCGAGGCAAATCCCCACCACAAAACAACGCATCGCCGGTATACACTTAAGCGTACAGTGCACAACACTACTGTTTATTTTCAATGATCCAATAAATAAAATTTGAAACAAAGTTGAGTGGAATTGTACGTTTCTTGTATATTAAAGTTTTTATTTTGTTTGTTTACACTTAATTTTTTTTTTCCATCATAGAATGGCGACTCGATACTTTTGTAGCTCGAATTCACTTCGTAAACGTGGTCGGTGTTCATCACGCGTCAATGCGCTCGTGCAATAGTATAGGCGCGCATACGATTTGATGCGCGCAAAACTTGCAAAACTTGCACGGAATTTGGGCAATTTTTGACAAATTTCAGCAGATTTTTGCCTGTATTTGACAAATTTCAGAAGATTTTTGCCTATATTTGACAAATTTCAGAAGATTTCCTCAATCCTCAAACATTTGCTGAAATTTCTCATAAAATTTCTAAAATTAATTGAAATTTGTCTGAAATTTGTCTGGAATTTGTCAAATATTGTCAAAAATCCGTGGAAATTTGTCAAATACTGGCAAAAATCCATGTAAATTTGTCAAAAATTGCCATAATTCGGTGCAAATTGTGTTAGATATTGGAAAAATTTATTTTAACGCTTCCAACGCGCCAGTAAATCGCGCGTGCACACGCATGGATTTTTTGTCATAGTTGGATGCGCGCAAACCTCACGTAACTTGCGCCAAAATTTGGCAATTTTTGACAAATTTCAGCAGATTTTTGCCAGTATTTGACAAATTTCCACTGATTTTTGACAATATTTGACCCAACAACTGCGCCACGTTCCAGGCGCCGGTTTAGGCATTTTAGACCCGTTTTAGACCGTTTTAGATGGCGAAAACGTTCTCTCCATCATTTTCTACCCCTGGGTGAGGTTTTCAGCGTTCATAATTGATGAAAAAGCTGTTTTCTAACTAGCTGTCCCATTGCTAGTTTTGGCGTCAGGTTTTAGCAACCTTCCGATCCGACTCTGTCGTCTGCACGACCTCCAAGACTGTTTTAGGGTTAATTTGAGTCAAATAATTCATTCTGGGTGTTGTTTTGGGTTTTTTACAAGTGTGTTTTTGTAGTTTTTATTGGTTTCAAACATTGTCAATTCTTTATACAAGTGTAACTTTCATTTCTCTGTATTTTGAGAACTTTGCATTGCAGCAAAGTTCATTTCTTGCCCCTTAATTATTGTGTAATTGTTGGTTTTCAAGCCCGTTTTTTAACAATAACTTTATTTGAAGTGCCTATTGTTTCAGGCACGTGCTTCCACGTGCCTTTTATTGTTGAGCAATTTCTTGGGCAGTTGCGCTCCTGTTGCTAGCATTGCCGCGCGTTCTCCGCGCGCGTACTCGCGTTTCGCATCACACACATTCGGATTCGATGGCCTATCGCGGCGGCACATTGTGCGGCATAGCGCGGCACGTTGCAATTGCTAATGCTACGGTCGACGGCGATTCGCATGCGCTATCCGCTGCATCAAACCCCAAATACCGATAAAAAATCGCAGAAAACACTAATCCCGACCCAAAAACCGCCAAAATTACCCTCAACACACGCCAACAACCTTCCACCACTTAAATTACACCGGAAAAAAACAATTTCAAACCGAAAAATCAACAAAAAAGGCCAAAAAAATATTGCAAACAAAGAGAAAAGATCAATTATCGAGGCAAATCCCCACCACAAAACAACGCATCGCCGGTATACACTTAAGCGTACAGTGCACAACACTACTGTTTATTTTCAATGATCCAATAAATAAAATTTGAAACAAAGTTGAGTGGAATTGTACGTTTCTTGTATATTAAAGTTTTTATTTTGTTTGTTTACACTTAATTTTTTTTTTCCATCATAGAATGGCGACTCGATACTTTTGTAGCTCGAATTCACTTCGTAAACGTGGTCGGTGTTCATCACGCGTCAATGCGCTCGTGCAATAGTATAGGCGCGCATACGATTTGATGCGCGCAAAACTTGCAAAACTTGCACGGAATTTGGGCAATTTTTGACAAATTTCAGCAGATTTTTGCCTGTATTTGACAAATTTCAGAAGATTTTTGCCTATATTTGACAAATTTCAGAAGATTTCCTCAATCCTCAAACATTTGCTGAAATTTCTCATAAAATTTCAAAAATTAATTGAAATTTGTCTGAAATTTGTCTGGAATTTGTCAAATATTGTCAAAAATCCGTGGAAATTTGTCAAATACTGGCAAAAATCCATGTAAATTTGTCAAAAATTGCCATAATTCGGTGCAAATTGTGTTAGATATTGGAAAAATTTATTTTAACGCTTCCAACGCGCCAGTAAATCGCGCGTGCACACGCATGGATTTTTCGTCATAGTTGGATGCGCGCAAACCTCACGTAACTTGCGCCAAAATTTGGCAATTTTTGACAAATTTCAGCAGATTTTTGCCAGTATTTGACAAATTTCCACTGATTTTTGACAATATTTGACCCAACAACTGCGCCACGTTCCAGGCGCCGGTTTAGGCATTTTAGACCCGTTTTAGACCGTTTTAGATGGCGAAAACGTTCTCTCCATCATTTTCTACCCCTGGGTGAGGTTTTCAGCGTTCATAATTGATGAAAAAGCTGTTTTCTAACTAGCTGTCCCATTGCTAGTTTTGGCGTCAGGTTTTAGCAACCTTCCGATCCGACTCTGTCGTCTGCACGACCTCCAAGACTGTTTTAGGGTTAATTTGAGTCAAATAATTCATTCTGGGTGTTGTTTTGGGTTTTTTACAAGTGTGTTTTTGTAGTTTTTATTGGTTTCAAACATTGTCAATTCTTTATACAAGTGTAACTTTCATTTCTCTGTATTTTGAGAACTTTGCATTGCAGCAAAGTTCATTTCTTGCCCCTTAATTATTGTGTAATTGTTGGTTTTCAAGCCCGTTTTTTAACAATAACTTTATTTGAAGTGCCTATTGTTTCAGGCACGTGCTTCCACGTGCCTTTTATTGTTGAGCAATTTCTTGGGCAGTTGCGCTCCTGTTGCTAGCATTGCCGCGCGTTCTCCGCGCGCGTACTCGCGCGTTTCGCATCACACACATTCGGGTTCAATGGCCTATCGCGGCGGCACATTGTGTGGCATAGCGCGGCACGTTGCAATTACGTGACGTGGCACGTTGCTGTTACGTGACGCGATAGCCAGTATTTAAGCAGGGGATTCCATCATCGTTTACACAAATGCGCATTGCAACGTGGAGGCGCATTCGAGTCCTTTTCCCAAGCGTTGAAAAAGGACAAAACTCGTATTCGATTCGAAAGCGAATCGAATACGATTTTTGTCCTTTTTCAACGCAAAATTGTATTCGATTCGCTTTCGAATCGAATACGAGTTTTGCCCTTCTTCAACGCGAAATCGTATTCGACTCGCTTTCGAGTCGAATGCGAATTTTTCCCTTCTTCAACGCGAAATCGTATTCGACTCGTTTTCGAGTCGAGTACGAGTTTTGCCCTTCTTCAACGCGAAATCGTATTCGACTCGTTTTCGAGTCGAATACGAGTTTTGCCCTTCTTCAACGCGAAATCGTATTCGACTCGTTTTCGAGTCGAGTACGAGTTTTGCCCTTCTTCAACGCGAAATCGTATTCGACTCGTTTTCGAGTCGAGTACGAGTTTTGCCCTTCTTCAACGCGAAATCGTATTCGACTCGTTTTCGAGTCGAATACGAGTTTTGCCCTTCTTCAACGCGAAATCGTATTCGACTCGTTTTCGAGTCGAGTACGAGTTTTGCCCTTCTTCAACGCGAAATCGTATTCGACTCGTTTTCGAGTCGAATACGAGTTTTGCCCTTCTTCAACGCGAAATCGTATTCGACTCGTTTTCGAGTCGAGTACGAGTTTTGCCCTTCTTCAACGCGAAATCGTATTCGACTCGTTTTCGAGTCGAATACGAGATAGTCGATGACCCGTTCCCGGACTTTGACTCGTACGACTCGTATTCGAGATGTATTCGAGATGTATTCGAGATGTATTCGAATCGTATTCGAGTCGCATTCGAGATGGTCGATGATTTCCACTCGCTCGTATACGCGTTGTATACGAGCTCGTATTTTGATCGTAATCGTAAACGAATCGTTTACAAGTCGTATACAAGTTGTATACGACGTGTATACACCTCGTATACGAACGAAGTTTGGAAAATCCACCGGATACTTACTACGACATGAAAACACATAGTAGTCACATACGTCTTATTTGGAAATTGTGTTTTCACAAACTTCGTTCGTATACGAGGTGTATACACGTCGTATACAACTTGTATACGACTTGTAAACGATTCGTTTACGATTACGATCAAAATACGAGCTCGTATACAACGCGTATACGAGCGAGTGGAAATCATCGACCATCTCGAATGCGACTCGAATACGATTCGAATACATCTCGAATACATCTCGAATACGAGTCGTACGAGTCAAAGTCCGGGAACGGGTCATCGACTATCTCGTATTCGAGTTGTTACGAGTTCGTATTTTGATCGTATTCGTATTCGAATCGAATTCGAATCGTATTCGAATCGAATTCGAGTCGTATTCGAGATGGTCGATGATTTCCACTCGCTCGTATACGCGTTGTATACGAGCTCGTATTTTGATCGTAATCGTAAACGAATCGTTTACAAGTCGTATACAAGTTGTATACGACGTGTATACACCTCGTATACGAACGAAGTTTGTGAAAACACAATTTCCAAATAAGACGTATGTGACTACTATGTGTTTTCATGTCGTAGTAAGTATCCGGTGGATTTTCCAAACTTCGTTCGTATACGAGGTGTATACACGTCGTATACAACTTGTATACGACTTGTAAACGATTCGTTTACGATTACGATCAAAATACGAGCTCGTATACAACGCGTATACGAGCGAGTGGAAATCATCGACCATCTCGAATGCGACTCGAATACGATTCGAATACATCTCGAATACATCTCGAATACATCTCGAATACGAGTCGTACGAGTCAAAGTCCGGGAACGGGTCATCGACTATCTCGTATTCGACTCGAAAACGAGTCGAATACGATTTCGCGTTGAAGAAGGGCAAAACTCGTACTCGACTCGAAAACGAGTCGAATACGATTTCGCGTTGAAGAAGGGCAAAACTCGTATTCGACTCGAAAACGAGTCGAATACGATTTCGCGTTGAAGAAGGGCAAAACTCGTACTCGACTCGAAAACGAGTCGAATACGATTTCGCGTTGAAGAAGGGCAAAACTCGTATTCGACTCGAAAACGAGTCGAATACGATTTCGCGTTGAAGAAGGGCAAAACTCGTACTCGACTCGAAAACGAGTCGAATACGATTTCGCGTTGAAGAAGGGCAAAACTCGTACTCGACTCGAAAACGAGTCGAATACGATTTCGCGTTGAAGAAGGGCAAAACTCGTATTCGACTCGAAAACGAGTCGAATACGATTTCGCGTTGAAGAAGGGCAAAACTCGTACTCGACTCGAAAACGAGTCGAATACGATTTCGCGTTGAAGAAGGGAAAAATTCGCATTCGACTCGAAAGCGAGTCGAATACGATTTCGCGTTGAAGAAGGGCAAAACTCGTATTCGATTCGAAAGCGAATCGAATACAATTTTGCGTTGAAAAAGGACAAAAATCGTATTCGATTCGCTTTCGAATCGAATACGAGTTTTGTCCTTTTTCAACGCTTGGGAAAAGGACTCGAATGCGCCTCCACGTTGCAATGCGCATTTGTGTAAACGATGATGGAATCCCCTGCTTAAATACTGGCTATCGCGTCACGTAACAGCAACGTGCCACGTCACGTAATTGCAACGTGCCGCGCTATGCCACACAATGTGCCGCCGCGATAGGCCATTGAACCCGAATGTGTGTGATGCGAAACGCGCGAGTACGCGCGCGGAGAACGCGCGGCAATGCTAGCAACAGGAGCGCAACTGCCCAAGAAATTGCTCAACAATAAAAGGCACGTGGAAGCACGTGCCTGAAACAATAGGCACTTCAAATAAAGTTATTGTTAAAAAACGGGCTTGAAAACCAACAATTACACAATAATTAAGGGGCAAGAAATGAACTTTGCTGCAATGCAAAGTTCTCAAAATACAGAGAAATGAAAGTTACACTTGTATAAAGAATTGACAATGTTTGAAACCAATAAAAACTACAAAAACACACTTGTAAAAAACCCAAAACAACACCCAGAATGAATTATTTGACTCAAATTAACCCTAAAACAGTCTTGGAGGTCGTGCAGACGACAGAGTCGGATCGGAAGGTTGCTAAAACCTGACGCCAAAACTAGCAATGGGACAGCTAGTTAGAAAACAGCTTTTTCATCAATTATGAACGCTGAAAACCTCACCCAGGGGTAGAAAATGATGGAGAGAACGTTTTCGCCATCTAAAACGGTCTAAAACGGGTCTAAAATGCCTAAACCGGCGCCTGGAACGTGGCGCAGTTGTTGGGTCAAATATTGTCAAAAATCAGTGGAAATTTGTCAAATACTGGCAAAAATCTGCTGAAATTTGTCAAAAATTGCCAAATTTTGGCGCAAGTTACGTGAGGTTTGCGCGCATCCAACTATGACAAAAAATCCATGCGTGTGCACGCGCGATTTACTGGCGCGTTGGAAGCGTTAAAATAAATTTTTCCAATATCTAACACAATTTGCACCGAATTATGGCAATTTTTGACAAATTTACATGGATTTTTGCCAGTATTTGACAAATTTCCACGGATTTTTGACAATATTTGACAAATTCCAGACAAATTTCAGACAAATTTCAATTAATTTTAGAAATTTTATGAGAAATTTCAGCAAATGTTTGAGGATTGAGGAAATCTTCTGAAATTTGTCAAATATAGGCAAAAATCTTCTGAAATTTGTCAAATACAGGCAAAAATCTGCTGAAATTTGTCAAAAATTGCCCAAATTCCGTGCAAGTTTTGCAAGTTTTGCGCGCATCAAATCGTATGCGCGCCTATACTATTGCACGAGCGCATTGACGCGTGATGAACACCGACCACGTTTACGAAGTGAATTCGAGCTACAAAAGTATCGAGTCGCCATTCTATGATGGAAAAAAAAAATTAAGTGTAAACAAACAAAATAAAAACTTTAATATACAAGAAACGTACAATTCCACTCAACTTTGTTTCAAATTTTATTTATTGGATCATTGAAAATAAACAGTAGTGTTGTGCACTGTACGCTTAAGTGTATACCGGCGATGCGTTGTTTTGTGGTGGGGATTTGCCTCGATAATTGATCTTTTCTCTTTGTTTGCAATATTTTTTTGGCCTTTTTTGTTGATTTTTCGGTTTGAAATTGTTTTTTTCCGGTGTAATTTAAGTGGTGGAAGGTTGTTGGCGTGTGTTGAGGGTAATTTTGGCGGTTTTTGGGTCGGGATTAGTGTTTTCTGCGATTTTTGATCGGTATTTGGGGTTTGATGCAGCGGATAGCGCATGCGAATCGCCGTCGACCGTAGCATTAGCAATTGCAACCTGCCGCGCTATGCCACACAATGTGCCGCCGCGATAGGCCATCGAATCCGAATGTGTGTGATGCGAAACGCGAGTACGCGCGCGGAGAACGCGCGGCAATGCTAGCAACAGGAGCGCAACTGCCCAAGAAATTGCTCAACAATAAAAGGCACGTGGAAGCACGTGCCTGAAACAATAGGCACTTCAAATAAAGTTATTGTTAAAAAACGGGCTTGAAAACCAACAATTACACAATAATTAAGGGGCAAGAAATGAACTTTGCTGCAATGCAAAGTTCTCAAAATACAGAGAAATGAAAGTTACACTTGTATAAAGAATTGACAATGTTTGAAACCAATAAAAACTACAAAAACACACTTGTAAAAAACCCAAAACAACCCCCAGAATGAATTATTTGACTCAAATTAACCCTAAAACGGTCTTGGAGGTCGTGCAGACGACAGAGTCGGATCGGAAGGTTGCTAAAACCTGACGCCAAAACTAGCAATGGGACAGCTAGTTAGAAAACAGCTTTTTCATCAATCATGAACGCTGAAAACCTCACCCAGGGGTAGAAAATGATGGAGAGAACGTTTTCGCCATCTAAAACGGTCTAAAACGGGTCTAAAATGCCTAAACCGGCACCTGGAACGTGGCGCAGTTGTTGGGTCAAATATTGTCAAAAATCAGTGGAAATTTGTCAAATACTGGCAAAAATCTGCTGAAATTTGTCAAAAATTGCCAAATTTTGGCGCAAGTTACGTGAGGTTTGCGCGCATCCAACTATGACGAAAAATCCATGCGTGTGCACGCGCGATTTACTGGCGCGTTGGAAGCGTTAAAATAAATTTTTCCAATATCTAACACAATTTGCACCGAATTATGGCAATTTTTGACAAATTTACATGGATTTTTGCCAGTATTTGACAAATTTCCACGGATTTTTGACAATATTTGACAAATTCCAGACAAATTTCAGACAAATTTCAATTAATTTTTGAAATTTTATGAGAAATTTCAGCAAATGTTTGAGGATTGAGGAAATCTTCTGAAATTTGTCAAATATAGGCAAAAATCTTCTGAAATTTGTCAAATACAGGCAAAAATCTGCTGAAATTTGTCAAAAATTGCCCAAATTCCGTGCAAGTTTTGCAAGTTTTGCGCGCATCAAATCGTATGCGCGCCTATACTATTGCACGAGCGCATTGACGCGTGATGAACACCGACCACGTTTACGAAGTGAATTCGAGCTACAAAAGTATCGAGTCGCCATTCTATGATGGAAAAAAAAAATTAAGTGTAAACAAACAAAATAAAAACTTTAATATACAAGAAACGTACAATTCCACTCAACTTTGTTTCAAATTTTATTTATTGGATCATTGAAAATAAACAGTAGTGTTGTGCACTGTACGCTTAAGTGTATACCGGCGATGCGTTGTTTTGTGGTGGGGATTTGCCTCGATAATTGATCTTTTCTCTTTGTTTGCAATATTTTTTTGGCCTTTTTTGTTGATTTTTCGGTTTGAAATTGTTTTTTTCCGGTGTAATTTAAGTGGTGGAAGGTTGTTGGCGTGTGTTGAGGGTAATTTTGGCGGTTTTTGGGTCGGGATTAGTGTTTTCTGCGATTTTTTATCGGTATTTGGGGTTTGATGCAGCGGATAGCGCATGCGAAACGCCGTCGACCGTAGCATTAGCAATTGCAACGTGCCGCGCTATGCCACACAATGTGCCGCCGCGATATGCCATCGAATCCGAATGTGTGTGATGCGAAACGCGAGTACGCGCGCGGAGAACGCGCGGCAATGCTAGCAACAGGAGCGCAACTGCCCAAGAAATTGCTCAACAATAAAAGGCACGTGCCTGAAACAATAGGCACTTCAAATAAAGTTATTGTTAAAAAATGGGCCTGAAAACCAACAATTACACAATAATTAAGGGGCAAGAAATGAACTTTGCTGCAATGCAAAGTTCTCAAAATACAGAGAAATGAAAGTTACACTTGTATAAAGAATTGACAATGTTTGAAACCAATAAAAACTACAAAAACACACTTGTAAAAAACCCAAAACAACACCCAGAATGAATTATTTGACTCAAATTAACCCTAAAACGGTCTTGGAGGTCGTGCAGACGACAGAGTCGGATCGGAAGGTTGCTAAAACCTGACGCCAAAACTAGCAATGGGACAGCTAGTTAGAAAACAGCTTTTTCATCAATTATGAACGCTGAAAACCTCACCCAGGGGTAGAAAATGATGGAGAGAACGTTTTCGCCATCTAAAACGGTCTAAAACGGGTCTAAAATGCCTAAACCGGCGCCTGGAACGTGGCGCAGTTGTTGGGTCAAATATTGTCAAAAATCAGTGGAAATTTGTCAAATACTGGCAAAAATCTGCTGAAATTTGTCAAAAATTGCCAAATTTTGGCGCAAGTTACGTGAGGTTTGCGCGCATCCAACTATGACAAAAAATCCATGCGTGTGCACGCGCGATTTACTGGCGCGTTGGAAGCGTTAAAATAAATTTTTCCAATATCTAACACAATTTGCACCGAATTATGGCAATTTTTGACAAATTTACATAGATTTTTGCCAGTATTTGACAAATTTCCACTGATTTTTGACAATATTTGACCCAACAACTGCGCCACGTTCCAGGCGCCGGTTTAGGCATTTTAGACCCGTTTTAGACCGTTTTAGATGGCGAAAACGTTCTCTCCATCATTTTCTACCCCTGGGTGAGGTTTTCAGCGTTCATGATTGATGAAAAAGCTGTTTTCTAACTAGCTGTCCCATTGCTAGTTTTGGCGTCAGGTTTTAGCAACCTTCCGATCCGACTCTGTCGTCTGCACGACCTCCAAGACCGTTTTAGGGTTAATTTGAGTCAAATAATTCATTCTGGGGGTTGTTTTGGGTTTTTTACAAGTGTGTTTTTGTAGTTTTTATTGGTTTCAAACATTGTCAATTCTTTATACAAGTGTAACTTTCATTTCTCTGTATTTTGAGAACTTTGCATTGCAGCAAAGTTCATTTCTTGCCCCTTAATTATTGTGTAATTGTTGGTTTTCAAGCCCGTTTTTTAACAATAACTTTATTTGAAGTGCCTATTGTTTCAGGCACGTGCCTTTTATTGTTGAGCAATTTCTTGGGCAGTTGCGCTCCTGTTGCTAGCATTGCCGCGCGTTCTCCGCGCGCGTACTCGCGTTTCGCATCACACACATTCGGATTCGATGGCATATCGCGGCGGCACATTGTGTGGCATAGCGCGGCACGTTGCAATTGCTAATGCTACGGTCGACGGCGATTCGCATGCGCTATCCGCTGCATCAAACCCCAAATACCGATAAAAAATCGCAGAAAACACTAATCCCGACCCAAAAACCGCCAAAATTACCCTCAACACACGCCAACAACCTTCCACCACTTAAATTACACCGGAAAAAAACAATTTCAAACCGAAAAATCAACAAAAAAGGCCAAAAAAATATTGCAAACAAAGAGAAAAGATCAATTATCGAGGCAAATCCCCACCACAAAACAACGCATCGCCGGTATACACTTAAGCGTACAGTGCACAACACTACTGTTTATTTTCAATGATCCAATAAATAAAATTTGAAACAAAGTTGAGTGGAATTGTACGTTTCTTGTATATTAAAGTTTTTATTTTGTTTGTTTACACTTAATTTTTTTTTTCCATCATAGAATGGCGACTCGATACTTTTGTAGCTCGAATTCACTTCGTAAACGTGGTCGGTGTTCATCACGCGTCAATGCGCTCGTGCAATAGTATAGGCGCGCATACGATTTGATGCGCGCAAAACTTGCAAAACTTGCACGGAATTTGGGCAATTTTTGACAAATTTCAGCAGATTTTTGCCTGTATTTGACAAATTTCAGAAGATTTTTGCCTATATTTGACAAATTTCAGAAGATTTCCTCAATCCTCAAACATTTGCTGAAATTTCTCATAAAATTTCAAAAATTAATTGAAATTTGTCTGAAATTTGTCTGGAATTTGTCAAATATTGTCAAAAATCCGTGGAAATTTGTCAAATACTGGCAAAAATCCATGTAAATTTGTCAAAAATTGCCATAATTCGGTGCAAATTGTGTTAGATATTGGAAAAATTTATTTTAACGCTTCCAACGCGCCAGTAAATCGCGCGTGCACACGCATGGATTTTTCGTCATAGTTGGATGCGCGCAAACCTCACGTAACTTGCGCCAAAATTTGGCAATTTTTGACAAATTTCAGCAGATTTTTGCCAGTATTTGACAAATTTCCACTGATTTTTGACAATATTTGACCCAACAACTGCGCCACGTTCCAGGTGCCGGTTTAGGCATTTTAGACCCGTTTTAGACCGTTTTAGATGGCGAAAACGTTCTCTCCATCATTTTCTACCCCTGGGTGAGGTTTTCAGCGTTCATGATTGATGAAAAAGCTGTTTTCTAACTAGCTGTCCCATTGCTAGTTTTGGCGTCAGGTTTTAGCAACCTTCCGATCCGACTCTGTCGTCTGCACGACCTCCAAGACCGTTTTAGGGTTAATTTGAGTCAAATAATTCATTCTGGGGGTTGTTTTGGGTTTTTTACAAGTGTGTTTTTGTAGTTTTTATTGGTTTCAAACATTGTCAATTCTTTATACAAGTGTAACTTTCATTTCTCTGTATTTTGAGAACTTTGCATTGCAGCAAAGTTCATTTCTTGCCCCTTAATTATTGTGTAATTGTTGGTTTTCAAGCCCGTTTTTTAACAATAACTTTATTTGAAGTGCCTATTGTTTCAGGCACGTGCTTCCACGTGCCTTTTATTGTTGAGCAATTTCTTGGGCAGTTGCGCTCCTGTTGCTAGCATTGCCGCGCGTTCTCCGCGCGCGTACTCGCGTTTCGCATCACACACATTCGGATTCGATGGCCTATCGCGGCGGCACATTGTGTGGCATAGCGCGGCAGGTTGCAATTGCTAATGCTACGGTCGACGGCGATTCGCATGCGCTATCCGCTGCATCAAACCCCAAATACCGATCAAAAATCGCAGAAAACACTAATCCCGACCCAAAAACCGCCAAAATTACCCTCAACACACGCCAACAACCTTCCACCACTTAAATTACACCGGAAAAAAACAATTTCAAACCGAAAAATCAACAAAAAAGGCCAAAAAAATATTGCAAACAAAGAGAAAAGATCAATTATCGAGGCAAATCCCCACCACAAAACAACGCATCGCCGGTATACACTTAAGCGTACAGTGCACAACACTACTGTTTATTTTCAATGATCCAATAAATAAAATTTGAAACAAAGTTGAGTGGAATTGTACGTTTCTTGTATATTAAAGTTTTTATTTTGTTTGTTTACACTTAATTTTTTTTTTCCATCATAGAATGGCGACTCGATACTTTTGTAGCTCGAATTCACTTCGTAAACGTGGTCGGTGTTCATCACGCGTCAATGCGCTCGTGCAATAGTATAGGCGCGCATACGATTTGATGCGCGCAAAACTTGCAAAACTTGCACGGAATTTGGGCAATTTTTGACAAATTTCAGCAGATTTTTGCCTGTATTTGACAAATTTCAGAAGATTTTTGCCTATATTTGACAAATTTCAGAAGATTTCCTCAATCCTCAAACATTTGCTGAAATTTCTCATAAAATTTCTAAAATTAATTGAAATTTGTCTGAAATTTGTCTGGAATTTGTCAAATATTGTCAAAAATCCGTGGAAATTTGTCAAATACTGGCAAAAATCCATGTAAATTTGTCAAAAATTGCCATAATTCGGTGCAAATTGTGTTAGATATTGGAAAAATTTATTTTAACGCTTCCAACGCGCCAGTAAATCGCGCGTGCACACGCATGGATTTTTTGTCATAGTTGGATGCGCGCAAACCTCACGTAACTTGCGCCAAAATTTGGCAATTTTTGACAAATTTCAGCAGATTTTTGCCAGTATTTGACAAATTTCCACTGATTTTTGACAATATTTGACCCAACAACTGCGCCACGTTCCAGGCGCCGGTTTAGGCATTTTAGACCCGTTTTAGACCGTTTTAGATGGCGAAAACGTTCTCTCCATCATTTTCTACCCCTGGGTGAGGTTTTCAGCGTTCATAATTGATGAAAAAGCTGTTTTCTAACTAGCTGTCCCATTGCTAGTTTTGGCGTCAGGTTTTAGCAACCTTCCGATCCGACTCTGTCGTCTGCACGACCTCCAAGACTGTTTTAGGGTTAATTTGAGTCAAATAATTCATTCTGGGTGTTGTTTTGGGTTTTTTACAAGTGTGTTTTTGTAGTTTTTATTGGTTTCAAACATTGTCAATTCTTTATACAAGTGTAACTTTCATTTCTCTGTATTTTGAGAACTTTGCATTGCAGCAAAGTTCATTTCTTGCCCCTTAATTATTGTGTAATTGTTGGTTTTCAAGCCCGTTTTTTAACAATAACTTTATTTGAAGTGCCTATTGTTTCAGGCACGTGCTTCCACGTGCCTTTTATTGTTGAGCAATTTCTTGGGCAGTTGCGCTCCTGTTGCTAGCATTGCCGCGCGTTCTCCGCGCGCGTACTCGCGTTTCGCATCACACACATTCGGATTCGATGGCCTATCGCGGCGGCACATTGTGTGGCATAGCGCGGCAGGTTGCAATTGCTAATGCTACGGTCGACGGCGATTCGCATGCGCTATCCGCTGCATCAAACCCCAAATACCGATCAAAAATCGCAGAAAACACTAATCCCGACCCAAAAACCGCCAAAATTACCCTCAACACACGCCAACAACCTTCCACCACTTAAATTACACCGGAAAAAAACAATTTCAAACCGAAAAATCAACAAAAAAGGCCAAAAAAATATTGCAAACAAAGAGAAAAGATCAATTATCGAGGCAAATCCCCACCACAAAACAACGCATCGCCGGTATACACTTAAGCGTACAGTGCACAACACTACTGTTTATTTTCAATGATCCAATAAATAAAATTTGAAACAAAGTTGAGTGGAATTGTACGTTTCTTGTATATTAAAGTTTTTATTTTGTTTGTTTACACTTAATTTTTTTTTTCCATCATAGAATGGCGACTCGATACTTTTGTAGCTCGAATTCACTTCGTAAACGTGGTCGGTGTTCATCACGCGTCAATGCGCTCGTGCAATAGTATAGGCGCGCATACGATTTGATGCGCGCAAAACTTGCAAAACTTGCACGGAATTTGGGCAATTTTTGACAAATTTCAGCAGATTTTTGCCTGTATTTGACAAATTTCAGAAGATTTTTGCCTATATTTGACAAATTTCAGAAGATTTCCTCAATCCTCAAACATTTGCTGAAATTTCTCATAAAATTTCAAAAATTAATTGAAATTTGTCTGAAATTTGTCTGGAATTTGTCAAATATTGTCAAAAATCCGTGGAAATTTGTCAAATACTGGCAAAAATCCATGTAAATTTGTCAAAAATTGCCATAATTCGGTGCAAATTGTGTTAGATATTGGAAAAATTTATTTTAACGCTTCCAACGCGCCAGTAAATCGCGCGTGCACACGCATGGATTTTTCGTCATAGTTGGATGCGCGCAAACCTCACGTAACTTGCGCCAAAATTTGGCAATTTTTGACAAATTTCAGCAGATTTTTGCCAGTATTTGACAAATTTCCACTGATTTTTGACAATATTTGACCCAACAACTGCGCCACGTTCCAGGCGCCGGTTTAGGCATTTTAGACCCGTTTTAGACCGTTTTAGATGGCGAAAACGTTCTCTCCATCATTTTCTACCCCTGGGTGAGGTTTTCAGCGTTCATGATTGATGAAAAAGCTGTTTTCTAACTAGCTGTCCCATTGCTAGTTTTGGCGTCAGGTTTTAGCAACCTTCCGATCCGACTCTGTCGTCTGCACGACCTCCAAGACCGTTTTAGGGTTAATTTGAGTCAAATAATTCATTCTGGGGGTTGTTTTGGGTTTTTTACAAGTGTGTTTTTGTAGTTTTTATTGGTTTCAAACATTGTCAATTCTTTATACAAGTGTAACTTTCATTTCTCTGTATTTTGAGAACTTTGCATTGCAGCAAAGTTCATTTCTTGCCCCTTAATTATTGTGTAATTGTTGGTTTTCAAGCCCGTTTTTTAACAATAACTTTATTTGAAGTGCCTATTGTTTCAGGCACGTGCCTTTTATTGTTGAGCAATTTCTTGGGCAGTTGCGCTCCTGTTGCTAGCATTGCCGCGCGTTCTCCGCGCGCGTACTCGCGTTTCGCATCACACACATTCGGATTCGATGGCATATCGCGGCGGCACATTGTGTGGCATAGCGCGGCACGTTGCAATTGCTAATGCTACGGTCGACGGCGATTCGCATGCGCTATCCGCTGCATCAAACCCCAAATACCGATAAAAAATCGCAGAAAACACTAATCCCGACCCAAAAACCGCCAAAATTACCCTCAACACACGCCAACAACCTTCCACCACTTAAATTACACCGGAAAAAAACAATTTCAAACCGAAAAATCAACAAAAAAGGCCAAAAAAATATTGCAAACAAAGAGAAAAGATCAATTATCGAGGCAAATCCCCACCACAAAACAACGCATCGCCGGTATACACTTAAGCGTACAGTGCACAACACTACTGTTTATTTTCAATGATCCAATAAATAAAATTTGAAACAAAGTTGAGTGGAATTGTACGTTTCTTGTATATTAAAGTTTTTATTTTGTTTGTTTACACTTAATTTTTTTTTTCCATCATAGAATGGCGACTCGATACTTTTGTAGCTCGAATTCACTTCGTAAACGTGGTCGGTGTTCATCACGCGTCAATGCGCTCGTGCAATAGTATAGGCGCGCATACGATTTGATGCGCGCAAAACTTGCAAAACTTGCACGGAATTTGGGCAATTTTTGACAAATTTCAGCAGATTTTTGCCTGTATTTGACAAATTTCAGAAGATTTTTGCCTATATTTGACAAATTTCAGAAGATTTCCTCAATCCTCAAACATTTGCTGAAATTTCTCATAAAATTTCAAAAATTAATTGAAATTTGTCTGAAATTTGTCTGGAATTTGTCAAATATTGTCAAAAATCCGTGGAAATTTGTCAAATACTGGCAAAAATCCATGTAAATTTGTCAAAAATTGCCATAATTCGGTGCAAATTGTGTTAGATATTGGAAAAATTTATTTTAACGCTTCCAACGCGCCAGTAAATCGCGCGTGCACACGCATGGATTTTTCGTCATAGTTGGATGCGCGCAAACCTCACGTAACTTGCGCCAAAATTTGGCAATTTTTGACAAATTTCAGCAGATTTTTGCCAGTATTTGACAAATTTCCACTGATTTTTGACAATATTTGACCCAACAACTGCGCCACGTTCCAGGCGCCGGTTTAGGCATTTTAGACCCGTTTTAGACCGTTTTAGATGGCGAAAACGTTCTCTCCATCATTTTCTACCCCTGGGTGAGGTTTTCAGCGTTCATGATTGATGAAAAAGCTGTTTTCTAACTAGCTGTCCCATTGCTAGTTTTGGCGTCAGGTTTTAGCAACCTTCCGATCCGACTCTGTCGTCTGCACGACCTCCAAGACCGTTTTAGGGTTAATTTGAGTCAAATAATTCATTCTGGGGGTTGTTTTGGGTTTTTTACAAGTGTGTTTTTGTAGTTTTTATTGGTTTCAAACATTGTCAATTCTTTATACAAGTGTAACTTTCATTTCTCTGTATTTTGAGAACTTTGCATTGCAGCAAAGTTCATTTCTTGCCCCTTAATTATTGTGTAATTGTTGGTTTTCAAGCCCGTTTTTTAACAATAACTTTATTTGAAGTGCCTATTGTTTCAGGCACGTGCTTCCACGTGCCTTTTATTGTTGAGCAATTTCTTGGGCAGTTGCGCTCCTGTTGCTAGCATTGCCGCGCGTTCTCCGCGCGCGTACTCGCGTTTCGCATCACACACATTCGGATTCGATGGCCTATCGCGGCGGCACATTGTGCGGCATAGCGCGGCACGTTGCAATTGCTAATGCTACGGTCGACGGCGATTCGCATGCGCTATCCGCTGCATCAAACCCCAAATACCGATAAAAAATCGCAGAAAACACTAATCCCGACCCAAAAACCGCCAAAATTACCCTCAACACACGCCAACAACCTTCCACCACTTAAATTACACCGGAAAAAAACAATTTCAAACCGAAAAATCAACAAAAAAGGCCAAAAAAATATTGCAAACAAAGAGAAAAGATCAATTATCGAGGCAAATCCCCACCACAAAACAACGCATCGCCGGTATACACTTAAGCGTACAGTGCACAACACTACTGTTTATTTTCAATGATCCAATAAATAAAATTTGAAACAAAGTTGAGTGGAATTGTACGTTTCTTGTATATTAAAGTTTTTATTTTGTTTGTTTACACTTAATTTTTTTTTTCCATCATAGAATGGCGACTCGATACTTTTGTAGCTCGAATTCACTTCGTAAACGTGGTCGGTGTTCATCACGCGTCAATGCGCTCGTGCAATAGTATAGGCGCGCATACGATTTGATGCGCGCAAAACTTGCAAAACTTGCACGGAATTTGGGCAATTTTTGACAAATTTCAGCAGATTTTTGCCTGTATTTGACAAATTTCAGAAGATTTTTGCCTATATTTGACAAATTTCAGAAGATTTCCTCAATCCTCAAACATTTGCTGAAATTTCTCATAAAATTTCAAAAATTAATTGAAATTTGTCTGAAATTTGTCTGGAATTTGTCAAATATTGTCAAAAATCCGTGGAAATTTGTCAAATACTGGCAAAAATCCATGTAAATTTGTCAAAAATTGCCATAATTCGGTGCAAATTGTGTTAGATATTGGAAAAATTTATTTTAACGCTTCCAACGCGCCAGTAAATCGCGCGTGCACACGCATGGATTTTTCGTCATAGTTGGATGCGCGCAAACCTCACGTAACTTGCGCCAAAATTTGGCAATTTTTGACAAATTTCAGCAGATTTTTGCCAGTATTTGACAAATTTCCACTGATTTTTGACAATATTTGACCCAACAACTGCGCCACGTTCCAGGCGCCGGTTTAGGCATTTTAGACCCGTTTTAGACCGTTTTAGATGGCGAAAACGTTCTCTCCATCATTTTCTACCCCTGGGTGAGGTTTTCAGCGTTCATAATTGATGAAAAAGCTGTTTTCTAACTAGCTGTCCCATTGCTAGTTTTGGCGTCAGGTTTTAGCAACCTTCCGATCCGACTCTGTCGTCTGCACGACCTCCAAGACTGTTTTAGGGTTAATTTGAGTCAAATAATTCATTCTGGGTGTTGTTTTGGGTTTTTTACAAGTGTGTTTTTGTAGTTTTTATTGGTTTCAAACATTGTCAATTCTTTATACAAGTGTAACTTTCATTTCTCTGTATTTTGAGAACTTTGCATTGCAGCAAAGTTCATTTCTTGCCCCTTAATTATTGTGTAATTGTTGGTTTTCAAGCCCGTTTTTTAACAATAACTTTATTTGAAGTGCCTATTGTTTCAGGCACGTGCTTCCACGTGCCTTTTATTGTTGAGCAATTTCTTGGGCAGTTGCGCTCCTGTTGCTAGCATTGCCGCGCGTTCTCCGCGCGCGTACTCGCGCGTTTCGCATCACACACATTCGGGTTCAATGGCCTATCGCGGCGGCACATTGTGTGGCATAGCGCGGCACGTTGCAATTACGTGACGTGGCACGTTGCTGTTACGTGACGCGATAGCCAGTATTTAAGCAGGGGATTCCATCATCGTTTACACAAATGCGCATTGCAACGTGGAGGCGCATTCGAGTCCTTTTCCCAAGCGTTGAAAAAGGACAAAACTCGTATTCGATTCGAAAGCGAATCGAATACGATTTTTGTCCTTTTTCAACGCAAAATTGTATTCGATTCGCTTTCGAATCGAATACGAGTTTTGCCCTTCTTCAACGCGAAATCGTATTCGACTCGCTTTCGAGTCGAATGCGAATTTTTCCCTTCTTCAACGCGAAATCGTATTCGACTCGTTTTCGAGTCGAGTACGAGTTTTGCCCTTCTTCAACGCGAAATCGTATTCGACTCGTTTTCGAGTCGAATACGAGTTTTGCCCTTCTTCAACGCGAAATCGTATTCGACTCGTTTTCGAGTCGAGTACGAGTTTTGCCCTTCTTCAACGCGAAATCGTATTCGACTCGTTTTCGAGTCGAGTACGAGTTTTGCCCTTCTTCAACGCGAAATCGTATTCGACTCGTTTTCGAGTCGAATACGAGTTTTGCCCTTCTTCAACGCGAAATCGTATTCGACTCGTTTTCGAGTCGAGTACGAGTTTTGCCCTTCTTCAACGCGAAATCGTATTCGACTCGTTTTCGAGTCGAATACGAGTTTTGCCCTTCTTCAACGCGAAATCGTATTCGACTCGTTTTCGAGTCGAGTACGAGTTTTGCCCTTCTTCAACGCGAAATCGTATTCGACTCGTTTTCGAGTCGAATACGAGATAGTCGATGACCCGTTCCCGGACTTTGACTCGTACGACTCGTATTCGAGATGTATTCGAGATGTATTCGAGATGTATTCGAATCGTATTCGAGTCGCATTCGAGATGGTCGATGATTTCCACTCGCTCGTATACGCGTTGTATACGAGCTCGTATTTTGATCGTAATCGTAAACGAATCGTTTACAAGTCGTATACAAGTTGTATACGACGTGTATACACCTCGTATACGAACGAAGTTTGGAAAATCCACCGGATACTTACTACGACATGAAAACACATAGTAGTCACATACGTCTTATTTGGAAATTGTGTTTTCACAAACTTCGTTCGTATACGAGGTGTATACACGTCGTATACAACTTGTATACGACTTGTAAACGATTCGTTTACGATTACGATCAAAATACGAGCTCGTATACAACGCGTATACGAGCGAGTGGAAATCATCGACCATCTCGAATACGACTCGAATTCGATTCGTATTCGATTCGAATTCGATTCGAATACGAATACGATCAAAATACGAACTCGTAACAACTCGAATACGAATCAAAGTCCGGGAAACAAAAATCGACCATCTCGTATACGACTCGTATTCGAGATGTATTCGGGATGTATTCGAATCGTATTCGAGTCGCATTCGAGATGGTCGATGATTTCCACTCGCTCGTATACGCGTTGTATACGAGCTCGTATTTTGATCGTAATCGTAAACGAATCGTTTACAAGTCGTATACAAGTCGTATACGACATGTATACACCTCGTATACGAACGAAGTTTGTGAAAACACAATTTCCAAATAAGACGTATGTGACTACTATGTGTTTTCATGTCGTAGTAAGTATCCGGTGGATTTTCCAAACTTCGTTCGTATACGAGGTGTATACACGTCGTATACGACTTGTATACGACTTGTAAACGATTCGTTTACGATTACGATCAAAATACGAGCTCGTATACAACGCGTATACGAGCGAGTGGAAATCATCGACCATCTCGAATGCGACTCGAATACGATTCGAATACATCTCGAATACATCTCGAATACGAGTCGTACGAGTCAAAGTCCGGGAACGGGTCATCGACTATCTCGTATTCGAGTTGTTACGAGTTCGTATTTTGATCGTATTCGTATTCGAATCGAATTCGAATCGTATTCGAATCGAATTCGAGTCGTATTCGAGATGGTCGATGATTTCCACTCGCTCGTATACGCGTTGTATACGAGCTCGTATTTTGATCGTAATCGTAAACGAATCGTTTACAAGTCGTATACAAGTCGTATACGACATGTATACACCTCGTATACGAACGAAGTTTGTGAAAACACAATTTCCAAATAAGACGTATGTGACTACTATGTGTTTTCATGTCGTAGTAAGTATCCGGTGGATTTTCCAAACTTCGTTCGTATACGAGGTGTATACACGTCGTATACGACTTGTATACGACTTGTAAACGATTCGTTTACGATTACGATCAAAATACGAGCTCGTATACAACGCGTATACGAGCGAGTGGAAATCATCGACCATCTCGAATGCGACTCGAATACGATTCGAATACATCTCGAATACATCTCGAATACGAGTCGTACGAGTCAAAGTCCGGGAACGGGTCATCGACTATCTCGTATTCGAGTTGTTACGAGTTCGTATTTTGATCGTATTCGTATTCGAATCGAATTCGAATCGTATTCGAATCGAATTCGAGTCGTATTCGAGATGGTCGATGATTTCCACTCGCTCGTATACGCGTTGTATACGAGCTCGTATTTTGATCGTAATCGTAAACGAATCGTTTACAAGTCGTATACAAGTCGTATACGACGTGTATACACCTCGTATACGAACGAAGTTTGTGAAAACACAATTTCCAAATAAGACGTATGTGACTACTATGTGTTTTCATGTCGTAGTAAGTATCCGGTGGATTTTCCAAACTTCGTTCGTATACGAGGTGTATACACGTCGTATACAACTTGTATACGACTTGTAAACGATTCGTTTACGATTACGATCAAAATACGAGCTCGTATACAACGCGTATACGAGCGAGTGGAAATCATCGACCATCTCGAATGCGACTCGAATACGATTCGAATACATCTCGAATACATCTCGAATACGAGTCGTACGAGTCAAAGTCCGGGAACGGGTCATCGACTATCTCGTATTCGACTCGAAAACGAGTCGAATACGATTTCGCGTTGAAGAAGGGCAAAATTCGCATTCGACTCGAAAACGAGTCGAATACGATTTCGCGTTGAAGAAGGGCAAAATTCGCATTCGACTCGAAAACGAGTCGAATACGATTTCGCGTTGAAGAAGGGCAAAATTCGCATTCGACTCGAAAACGAGTCGAATACGATTTCGCGTTGAAGAAGGGCAAAATTCGTACTCGACTCGAAAACGAGTCGAATACGAATTCGCATTCGACTCGAAAACGAGTCGAATACGATTTCGCTTTGAAGAAGGGCAAAATTCGTACTCGACTCGAAAACGAGTCGAATACGATTTCGCGTTGAAGAAGGGCAAAATTCGCATTCGACTCGAAAGCGAGTCGAATACGATTTCGCGTTGAAGAAGGGAAAAATTCGCATTCGACTCGAAAGCGAGTCGAATACGATTTCGCGTTGAAGAAGGGCAAAATTCGCATCCGACTCGAAAGCGAGTCGAATACGATTTCGCGTTGAAGAAGGGCAAAATTCGCATTCGATTCGAAAGCGAATCGCATACGATTTCGCGTTGAAAAAGGACAAAACTCGTATTCGATTCGAAAGCGAATCGCATACGATTTCGCGTTGAAAAAGGACAAATTTCGCTTGGGAAAAGGACTCGAATGCGCCTCCACGTTGCAATGCGCATTTGTGTAAACGATGATGGAATCCCCTGCTTAAATACTGGCTATCGCGTCACGTAACAGCAACGTGCCACGTCACGTAATTGCAACGTGCCGCGCTATGCCACACAATGTGCCGCCGCGATAGGCCATTGAACCCGAATGTGTGTGATGCGAAACGCGCGAGTACACGCGCGGAGAACGCGCGGCAATGCTAGCAACAGGAGCGCAACTGCCCAAGAAATTGCTCAACAATAAAAGGCACGTGGAAGCACGTGACTGAAACAATAGGCACTTCAAATAAAGTTATTGTTAAAAAACGGGCTTGAAAACCAACAATTACACAATAATTAAGGGGCAAGAAATGAACTTTGCTGCAATGCAAAGTTCTCAAAATACAGAGAAATGAAAGTTACACTTGTATAAAGAATTGACAATGTTTGAAACCAATAAAAACTACAAAAACACACTTGTAAAAAACCCAAAACAACCCCCAGAATGAATTATTTGACTCAAATTAACCCTAAAACGGTCTTGGAGGTCGTGCAGACGACAGAGTCGGATTGGAAAGTTGCTAAAACCTGACGCCAAAACTAGCAATGGGACAGCTAGTTAGAAAACAGCTTTTTCATCAATCATGAACGCTGAAAACCTCACCCAGGGGTAGAAAATGATGGAGAGAACGTTTTCGCCATCTAAAACGGTCTAAAAC